>JAWWEU010000023.1:15626669-15691440 GCA_035583155.1 Acropternis orthonyx
GCACACCGGGGGGCGGGGCCGGCGGGGCCCGGGGCGGGTGGCACACCGGGGGGCGGGGCCGGCGGGGCCCGGGGCGGGTGGCACACCGGGGGGCGGGGCCGGCGGTCTCTCACGGGGCGGGTCCCTCAGGCGAAGCCCCGCCCCCCGGGCCCGCCCCCGGCCAATCAGGGGAGGCGGCGGGGGCGGTCACGTGGTCTCCCGCCGCGTCCTTCCGAGCGGAGCGCCGCGCGCTGTAGGTGAGGGGCGCGGGGGCGCGCGCGGCGGGGGCGGCGCTGATTGGCTGCGCGTTCCCGCCACAGGGAGGGGCGGGGGGGCCCGTGAGGGGCCGCCATGGCCGGGGGGGCTCGGCCGGGCCCGCCCGCCCCTCGCCGGGCTGGGGCCGCGCTGTGGCCGCGGCTCGGCCCGCTCCGCCCCGCCTCTCACACGCCCCCTCTCTCCCGTCTCCCCTTGTTCTCTTCACTACCCGCGAAGGGCGAAGGCGCCGGTGCCGCCCGGCCATGCTCGTCAGCAGGAGGCTGAAGCGCCTCTTGCAGCTGGTCCCCGGGAAGCGGCGCTTCGGCGTTTACAGGTTCCTGCCTTTCTTCTTCGTGCTCGGCGGGGCCATGGAGTGGTTCATGATCAACGTGCGCATCGGCAAAGAGACCTTCTGTGAGTGCGGGGTCACCGCCGGGCACCCCCCGGCAGCGCCGGCCCGGACCCCGCGCAGGGGGATCCCCTCACAGCAATGCCCCCCTCACAACAATCCCTCCCCCCCTCACGGCCATCCCCCTCCTCACAGCACAGCTTGCCCAGAGAAGCTGTGGCTGTACCATCCCTGCAAGTGTCCAAGGCCAGGCTGGACGGGGCTTGAAGCAACCTGGGATAATGGGAGGTGTCCCTGCCCACGGCAGGGGGTGGCACTGAGGTGATTTGTTAAGGTCCCTTCCAACCCAAACCATTCTATGGTTCAATGATGATTTTTTAATACGGAAGAAGACTCATGAGATTGGCCAGAATTTAAGCATAGGTGTGGGCTCATCTGAAATGTGACTTATACAACTAAAAAAATAAGTATGAGAATGGCTCATGAGAATTTGGCTAGCAGCATTCAGTTTCTATAAATTAAAGCACTTATTTCTTAAGTGGCATTCCTCCCTTTAATAAACATTGCTAGAAATATTTGTGTACTTCAGAAAAAAGATCAGCTCAACTGTATATGGGAATATTCTCATTTTCGTGGGAAATCTTGTTGAGTCTCCTGTACAGTGAAATGGCTTGATAACAGTTTCCAGCACTGACAAACCCACAGCAATCAAAATTGCTTACCTGCTCACTGCTGAAGGCGTGGGTTTGTTCTGGATTTTCAGTCCTGAGGAGTGACTAAGTCAGGTTTGGAACCACAGAGCAGTTGCCGTTACATTTCGCCTCAAGCTTTGTTTTCCTGAAAAGAATAAATTGCTGTGACTATACTATACTACAGTAATAATCACTGTGCACTTTAGCCCTATTATTGTTTCATAATCCAAGCAAAGTGACAATGTGCAAAACTGATAGCCACTTTTTTTTTTTGTCAGTGAGGGATTCTATTTGGTGATGGATATTTAGGGGTGATCAGGGAGAGGGGAGGCAGGAAGGACAACTGGGAAGACAATGAATATGGGAATATTCCTTTGTTTTGTTTATACAAAAAAGGCTAAACTACTGAAGCCAGGCTGACAGCCCTCAGGCATTGACTTTGTGCCTATAATTTAATTTCCCTTTTGCTTCATTTAGCTGGGCTATTTGTATTTTTGGTTACCCTCATGAGAAAGTAGACAAGAAATTACTGTATCACCCTGGAAACTTGGTTTTCCTATAAAAACATAATCAGGATTGATGGGAAGAACTTTAGCCTGTACGGAGAACATGAGCTATTTTAAGGAGTAACAAGGATTTGTGCTGCTTCGAATTTTCAGTTGCCTGTCAGCATCTGCAAGAGGAATTTGGACTGAAAGTTTAAAAAGAGACGATAGGGTTCACACACTGAGTACCATCTTGCACTGGGAAGAGTCTAATATAAAACATCTTTCTCCGCAGATGACGTTTATCGTAGGAAACGGTCTGAGAGACAGTACGAGGCAAGGATGGAGAAGAGTGAAGTTTAGCTGAAACGTTTCAAGGGGGAGGTCCCAGTGCTTTAATTGTATCAGTGCCAAAGCAGCTTTACTGTCACGTTGATGGTGGGGGAAGATGTTGGCTCTGCAAGATGAACTGTGATCCACGTCCCTGTGTAATGTACTCTCAGATGGCTTTGGCAGGTTTTTTTCTTCCATATCTTTAATATTTAAATGAAGCACAACAGTGAAAATTTTGTTGTGTTTGGGCATCTCCCACTAATTTAATGTTTGCTTAGTACTTCTAAATAAACTAAACCGAGTCAACAGTTTGGCTAATGCTTTTCTTTGCTTGGTAAAACACCCTTCTTGTGACAAGACCAGTGGGAAAGAAATGTTACACATTGCACCATCTCAGCATAATGGAAACAGTAATTTTTAGTTACTTTCCGTTGCACTGACAGAAACTACTTTGGCATCTGATTTGTTTTCTTTGCAGTGTGGCATAATTTTAACTAGGTAAGAACAGCACAGACTCACTGCTCAGTGCTCAGCCCACAGTGCTTGGGAAAGTCACCCGTGCCTGCAACAGGAACACCCTTTTGTTGCTGCTCTAGCAGAGACCTGAGCTCAGCCTGGGGGAAAAGTCTGACACATGTAGCAATGGCAGTCCTGGCAAACCTGAGTCCTGTTTGTAGGACGCTGTCCCCAAAGCAGCAAAGCAGGGCTGCCTGCTGTGTCCCAGACAGGGTTTGCTCCCTGCACAGTGACACTGGGGCTCGGGTGCGGGAGCGTGTCGGTGACTGTGCAGCAGGGGGCTGGTGCCCTGTAGTCAGCGAGGGTTGTACATTAATACCATACCATTGTTCTGTGTCTGAGGGTATGTGTGCATGCCAAGGATGCCCCAAAGAAGCCAATTCTTAAGATCCACCTTAAAACAAACCCAAGGGAGTGCTTACACTTACCTGTGTTCCTGTGCTACCTCCTGACAGCCTATGTAAGTTGTCATCAACCGAGGAGGCTGAATGCTCTGAAGATGTTATGGTGCAGATACTGGAGCCACTGTGCTTTGTGTTGTGCCTTCCAAGGGCTTGATGTGGAGGACTGGTGCTGCTTGTGTTGCAGGAGCTAAACTGGCAGAGAATTAAAGATGTGATGGCCACTGCGTATTTTGACTGGGCAAGTGAAGCACTTGAAGTCTCGAGTTCAGAAGTAATAAGAACCTTTGACTTTGGTTCCAAGGTAGAGCCCAAGTTCAAAAACTCACGCACCAGCTGCTTTTTGCAGTCACAGATCATCACACTGAAGTCAATCCTGACTGTAGCAATACATTAAAGAATAAAAAGCCAGACTTTGAAAATTGATGAGCTTTAACTCCATCTGCTTTTACTTTTTGAACCTTTTGGAACTCTCTTGTGCTTGCTTTCCACAGAACAAATAAGTTTTTCAATATCTGGGATTTTTTTAAGGAAGAGCCCTGTGCCTCAGCTGTTTTTCAGGACTCGGGAGTCCGGTGTGAAAGCTTCCTGTGGCTTCCCTGAAGCACTGCTGTAATAGCAGCAGAGTGTTCCACAGTCATCACTGAGCCAAGCCCAGATTTTCACTTCAGGCCTCTCGCTTGTTTTGCAGTGACTGTTTCCCATTTGCAGCTGAGAGCGCCAGGCACGTCTGGAAGATCCCTCGGGTGTCTCCAGCCAGGTAAACAAAGGGAGCCAGGCTGCAGCCACTCACAAAAAGTCTGGAATCACTGATCTTTGTGACCGCTGCAGGAATAAAATCATTCTCCAAGCTGGCATTATACCATTTCAGGCAACACAAATCCGTTATGACGGAATATGAAGCTTGACATTTGGAAATCTGAGCTGTGTTCTCTGTTCCACAATGTGTTTACTCTTGCTGACCCTTTGGCATTCCTGCATTTTGCCAGTCTCTCACTAATGCTGGAGTAAGAATAGGTACAAGGCCCCATTCAGGAGTTTCAGCCCTTTCCAGAACTGAGCACACTCAAGGATTTAGTACTGATTTTAATGTACACCCAACCGTCAACAACCACAGTCTTCACTTAGTTTTCCAGTTTTATCCCTGCTGACTCCAAGTTCTCTGCTCCTTGCCTTCTCCAGCAATCTGACTCTCATACCCCTGTTTCCTTCCCATCCTCCATCTGCTGTGGCAAAGGCAATGGGAAGGAAGCAAGAGCTCTCCTTCGGCTCAGTGCTCGGGCCAGCACTGGGAACACCGTGCGGCAGGAGGGAGCCAGGAACACACGCCCAGCCCTGCCGAGCCCCTGCCAGCCCCGGGGCTGAGCACGTCCTTCCTTTGCAGGGAGTTCAGCTGTGTCAGCCCAGAGCACAGCTCGGCATCAGCAGCAGCTCCCGAGACAGCAAAGCATTCCTGCTCAAAGCTTTCCAGACTGTGGGACTCAGGGCACGAGGTACCAAACATGGAAAATTTCAACTCAGTAAACAGTCGTCTGCAAACAGTGATACCTATGCACAAGCAGTGCTGCTGCCCACTCCAGCATTAGAGAGGGGACAATTCACCACTAACCCAGAACGATTTTGTGGAAAGAATGGATCTGTTATTGTTTCCCTGTGGTTGTGCACGCAAGGATGCAGCTGTCTGCTGAAAAACCTGTGGTGAGCGAGGGAAGAACTGAAAGAAGTTACGGTAAAGGAAGCATGCATGTGCTCAGCCTGCACTCCTTCCTGGCACAGGGAGGGGCAGTTCTGTCCAAGCTTTTCAAGAGTACAAAAAGGAAAAAATAGTCACCTGATGTACTGGTGAATCCTTTCTTGGAGCAAAACTCTTCCTGTCTTCAGTGGAGGTGAGGTCTCACTTTGGACTTAATACACAGATCCAAAACTGCACCTACACTCTGGCCATGGCCAGCCCCATCTCCTTCTGAGAAAGGGGCAAAAATCTCCAGCAGGCAGGATGGGATAACTGCTCCTGAGGAACTTCCTAAAAATCACTACTGGATGTTGGTGCATCACACCAAGGATGACGATTAATTACAGTCCTCCCAAAAACCATCCAATGGAAGCTGAATTTGGACACTCCCCATAGAGACAGTTGCTCAGACTTTATGGACTGACCATCTTTCACTGTTTCTGCCCAAGGCTTTTGTGGGGCTCAGCTGACTCCGAGTTGAGCCTCACTGGTTTACACACGTTGCTCTCTAATTCTCTGCTTTGACCTCCATTTCTCTTCTGGTCTCTCCTGCTGCCCTCCTTCAACAGATGATAATCTGCATGGCCAGGCTTCTCCACTGGATTTCTGATCCCTCTTGGCACAGGAAGGACTGACCGTATCATGCCTCCGAGGCCTGACAGACACTGGGAATATCTCCATCCCGGATCACCAGACCCTACAGCACTGCAGCAGCTGTCATTTGGCTTCTTTGTAGGAAGGTTAAATTAGACTTGCTGGAAAATGCAGTAAGCAAGAGGAATGTGAGGTTTTTGAATCAATCAGAAAATTCCCCGTGTATCAGTGAATCCGATCCCATTCCTGACTCGATGCTCAGAGTGCCCCAGCCATTCTGAAACTCTAATTTAGTGCATTTGCAGCATTTGGCTGATCTTTAGCATCTTGGACTGAGCAAACAAGGTGGGGAGGATGATTAGGATTAGTCTCCTCTGGGCAACTGCAACAGCAAATTTTGGAAGGGTGGAAGTTTGTGAAGCTGGCAGTCTGTGCGAGAGGCAGCGTTTATCCCCCAGGTTAAAGACATGGATGCACGTTAATTAAATATGCTGTCTGTTCTGGTGTTTTGCTCTTTGTAATTTTGTAATTTTTATGTCAGAGGCACCTTGAGAGGTTCCCATCACTTAATTTGTCTTGCAGTTTGTAGTATTAGAGAAAATTTCTATTCTTCTAACTTAATTGCACAAAAGATTCTTTTTCCATATTATTGATCTAATTTCCTCTATTAAACAGCTCCACAGGAAACAGTCCTGAACCATGTCATCTTCCAGTATGAAATTGAGCCTTGCTGTTTATTTTCAAAGCAATTAATATGGAGGCATCTGGGACTGACTGAATCTCATCATCTCCACTCAGTTGGCTCCTAATGCGGCACAAATTTTTCAAGGTTCACTGTTCTTGCTTGTTATGGCTCAATTCTCAACATCACTGTTCTTACCACCTCCAGGCAGGTCTCCCCATACACAGGACAACAGAAAAAGGGTATTTTACCCACACACGTGTACCAAGGACTTGATAAAATCTGGATCAGCAACAGCCAGAATTACCTGAAATAAAATCCTAGCAGAAGTCTTAATGGGGCACTCAAACCTGGTTAATCCAAAACACTTTTCAAACTATTTTTATTCAAATTAAAAAGACTCAGGTAAACAAAGTGATGGTACATACATGTTATAAACCTGGTTAGCAGCTCAGCCTTCAGGAGTACAAGATGTAATGAAAAGCCAAGCATGAATAAACCAGGTCTGAAAACATATGCTGAAAAAAAGTCACCAACATCAATGCTTTGAATTTTTACACAAACAGTACATTTTCTCATGGAAGGGAAGGACTGAGGAAGAGAACAAACAATTATTAGTCGTCTCCAACTGGTTTATGAAAATACCGGTCCTAATTTAGTCTATTTTCCACTCTCACAGAAGCCAACCATTGCCCACGCATACTTTTATTTTAATATGAAAGTTCTGTTTACGCCACTACAATGAACGGCAGTGAAAAACAGATGAGGGGTTCAAACACCCACAAAGAGAGAGAAAGAGACAGACAGACATGTCTTTTTTTTTTTTTTTTTTTTTTTAAACCAGAGTGAGAAAAGTTTCTTTTGCTGGTTTTGAGTTCTAGACTGTAGCCATTATATCCTAAATTCCACTGCAATCGACTGAAATGCCTCCAACAGAGGGAGGAGATACGATTTTGAAATAAATAAGGCTTAAAATAATTGGTCAGGGCCAGCCCAGTGGCTTAGTGGTAGTGCTCTGCACTGCCTTGTGGGAGGAGCCAGGTTTTGTTTGCACTTCCAATCTCTTGCTCCTGGGCCAGAAAGAGCAGTGAAAGGAGGGATTCAGCTGCTCGGCAGGAGAGAGCCAGTGCTGCACGTCTGCTCATCACTGACCTTCAGATAAATTAAACATCTGAGTTATACAGGCTCCACAGGGAGTCCCATCCAGTCCTCGAAAGAAAAATAAATAAAACAATAATTTAATTAAAATTCATCCCAGGTTCTTTGGTGTAATTTTTGTTAATGCTGAGAAATAGGAGAATCTGGTGGTGTATTAGTATGATCCATGACAGTTCCAAATGCTCAAAAACTAGGATTTGCTGCCTGATTCGCTTCAACATCCCATCTTTGTGGCTAAAAACTGCAAAACTTATGGTAACAAACACATTTTCAAATGGTACTGTATATATGGGGGTGGTCTAAGACTATTCAATTTCTACTTTATTAAATAAAATTGGTCACTTACAAAGGTCAGTAAATATTTCTGTACTATGGGTGTGCTACTTGTAGAGTTCAAAACTGTCAGTTTCCTCTATGTTGTTTTGCTCCATTTCCTTCCCATCCATTGCACATCTGACCTAAACTGTCCTTAAGTGCCTATTTGTAATTACATGGGGGGTTTTGTGCAATGACTGGAGGATTGCAATAGGAGAGGGAAAGGAGTTGGCCAGCAAAATTTAAATCATAGCTTATACTTGCAAGTGTCACTTCCCTCATCAGAATTAATTCCATCAGCAAAACAAACCCCAAGCTATCAAGTATTTGAAGAAAAATATTTAACCTTCTGCCAAATATACTGAAAGGAAAATGTTTTGTACTACTAGACTTTAAAACTCATTTCCACATGATGAACATTGCTAGCAGTAAATGAAGTATATCAATATAAGTTCTTTTGGGCTGAGTTGCAGTTTCCTGCCAACTTTTTCCCCTCCCCCCCGCAAATTCACAGAGCTTTCCCAGTTACTTAATGCAATCCAAAAGTATTAATTATTTTTTCTAAAATTAAATAAATGAAAGAATTTACCGTTAAAAAAATAACTTTGTAGTCCAAAAGGTTGGTTAGTTATGAGGACAGGCAAGTCTTTAGCAGAAGGCAGCCACAACGTTGAAATTTGGCAAGAAGAGTCGATACCTACTTTACTTAGATTAAAAAAAAGAAAAACCCCAAACCCTCTGAAGGCTGCAATGCAAGTACTCTATTACTCTATTTCTCCAACACTCAGTATGCTGACCTTACACATACCATACCATACAGCAGTATTTCACTTTCAAGTTAATTTAAGCATCAAATTTCACTCCAATTTGCATTGCAAAACTTTCATTAAGGTTACTGAATACACTTAAAGAAAGCATACAGAAATGTCTTACAATGCCCAATCAGGAACAGAATATGTGTGAATTTCAGAAACATCACATAACTTCACTAACAAAATGACCCAGCTTTTCTCCCCTAACTTACCTTCCAAGCCCTGTGCTGGTTCCAGGTTCTGTGCTGCCTCTCCCACTGCAGCCAGAATCCCTCAGGGAAGGAGCTTCCCCATCCCACTGCTCGGTGTCAGAGACAGTGCAGAACCCCCAGCGCAGGTCCTGGGAGATGAAACACTTCCCCTCCAAGGACGTGCCAGCACAGGTATCCTGTTACTGATTTAGGATCACAATGGCCTTGGCTACACAGTTAAATAACTGGACAGGACTGGACAACATGAGAAGTCGAGACACCCTTGTCCCATCCACAGGAGCACTTCCGTGGCTGCTGTGCCCACTCAGCCTCAGTGTTGACGTGAAATGCCAATTTTCCTTAGTGCCAAAGCACATCTTACCTTCAGCTTCCTTTAAGAGATCCTCCCTGTTCACATCCGAGCAAGAGCTCTGCTGGAAGTGGCTAGCACACACAAGCACAGGTACACACATTCTTCTAAGATGTAAACTATGACTAATTCACATTCCACTGTATCAATCTGTAAATACTTTGTTTTCCTTTTTTTTTTTATATAAAAACAATGGCATCAGATTCTCAGCAATAAAGTATAAGAAAGATGAATCCTTGACTACACTAACCAATTATGAAATCGCCTTTCAAACAAACGAAACATATGCAAAAAATCTGTGTATTTGATAAAGTCAACTTAATATAACAAAAAGTGAAATATGCTTATTAAAAGTGTCCTTATATAAAAATGGTCTTGCAATGTACAGTAAAATGCAATACAAATTATTGTCGGTTATCTCTTCCCACCCAGTAAACTAAGCCAGCTATTGTCCCACAGAGCTCCTCGGTGCCCAGAGGGCAGCACTGCTGTGCCTACACGTGCTCGATGTTGTAGGCCTGGCGGATGTTGAGGGTGTCTCGCAGCATCAAGTCTCGCAGGCGCCACAGGGCATCGGCCATGGTGGTGTGAGCGCCTTTGCTCTTCAGCCAGTGGGAAGGGAGGCGGCTCTCCTGCTCCTTGGATAGGTGGACATCTCGTCTTCGTGCTGGGAAGCCAAGAAAACAGTCCCGTTATCCACTGGATTTGGTATTTGCTACAACTTTTCTAGGAAAAGGCAAATATGACTGTACAGTACAGCTTTTGCTCTCAGTGTTTGAGCCCATACAACGGATTCTTTGGTTTCTAAAACACTGATGGAATCAGCCTGTGGATAACATATGTTCTCAGTCTGTTGATCTGTCTTTAAGAACTAATTGCATGTGTATACTTTATTAAGTAAACAGCAGAATTATTTAGCATTTTCCATAAAAGCAAAACTAATGAAGAAGCGTGTGCTGGTGGAAACATCCCACTGCACCCTAAGCCTTACCTGCAAGGGTCTGGTCCCACTTGCTGATACTGTTTGACTCAGCACTAAGGCCCTCGATGTATTTCAGGTAGGCTTCAGAATGAAGGAGCCTCTGTGTCTTTGGTGGAGGGGAGACGAACATGGGGGTCGTGGGCTGCTGCATGACCGGCTGTGCCGCCGGGCTCTGCCCGGGGTACGGAGGGGGCGCCTGCTGTCCTGGGGGGCCAAGGATTCCTATCTGCAACGACAAAGCCACGCAGAGATCACAGCTGGGGGATGCAGCTTCAGGGGCGCCCTCATACAGTGGAGCTTCAAATAACATTATGTGCAAAGGGCTAAGAAAATGTCCCTGGAGATTCCCACCTCGGCCAGGGGTCACTGAGATGCACAGAGAGGAAGTGCAAACCAACCATGTGCAGATTTAACAGACATTGTTCATATTTCTCATCTGTGTATCATACTCTGATTATTATCACCATTTCTCTTCTCTCCTACTAAGCTTAATTACACCTTTTTCAACATCCTTTTATTTCATGCTTTCTCCAATTTGATTGGAAACCGTGCGGACTGTGAAGTGTAGGGTTTAACTCTGAAATACCTGATCCAAATTGATGCTGACCCTTGGACATCTGGGACACTTCCACAGAATCACTGTCAGGCAAAAATCCCAGGCAGAAAAAAAAAAAAATCCCAGCTGCACACAAATCCCACCACTGACTAACTAATAGTACCAAGAACCCTTAGAACAGATATCTGTGGTCTGGAATAACTCAATGTCATGACATAAACATTTCACTGCTTACTCACTCAGCCCCTGGTTTTCACAGGCTCATAGAATGGTTTGGGTTGGAAGGGGCCTTAAAGATTATCTGGGCAGGGACACCTTCCACTATCCCAGGTTGCTCCAAGCCCCATCCAACCTGGCCTTGGACACTTCCAGGAATGGGGCAGCCACAGCTTCCATGGGTAACCTGTGCCAGGGCCTCTGAATAAGTAACTTTTCCCTAACATCTAATCTAAATCTCTCCTCTTTTAGTTTAAAAGAGCTTTCTGTTGTCCTATCACTGTCTGCCCATGTATAAAGTCACTCTCCCTCCCTTTCTTTACACCAAGTAAAGCCAAAATCACATTTCTCTTTACGATAGAGAAATTTAGTCAATAAAATTGGAAATGTGCTGAACAGTTCATCTGTATGAATCAGCTCATCATCACTGTTACCCAAACTAACACATTCTGAACTGCCAATGAAAATCTCCTTCACTGGTTTATGTAATATGGGAGCAAACAAATTTAAAACAAGTTTTTACCCACTCCTCAACAGCTGAGAAAGTGGACAGCACCTTCTCTGCATCACTAAAGCATGTAAAACCTAAACTATCAGCAGTTTAACAGTGTGTGGAAGTGACTTGATTTAGTTTAGTAGAAGGAAAGCAAAACAAAACACTCCTTGATTATACTGTAGAATTTACCTCACTGGATAAGGCTCTTTAGTGTAGTAAGAATTCAACCATCAAAAACAGACATAGACTCTGAGAGTAAAATATTAACTGGTTCTAAATACCTCAGTGTGCATTTAATTTCTGTTCTCCCTGGGACAGCCTATGTGCATCCCTACGTGCCTTAACTGGGATGTGGATCAAATGCTAATTCAGAGCTCTGGAGCCTCACAAATAATGCAAAAACGACTCACCTGTTGCCCAAAAGGACTTGCTCCGGGTGCTGGAGTGCCTACCATGGGGGACACATTTTGGCCTATAACACCTATATTCCAAAATATAAAATAATTAGTCTTATTTCAGAGCAGTGACAAATTCCATTTTGGTCTTCTAGAGTAAGAATTTATACTTTGATATCACTGCTCACAGTTATTTCAGGCAGATGTACAACATTCAAATATCCCCTTCTCCCCCAGTAAAAAAACTTCAGAAGTTTTTGAATGAAAATTTAAAAAAAGGCAGCAGGACAAAACTACCAAACACTGATATGTGTGGCCTGTTGACTTATTTAAATTAGAGAAATGCAAAGTGAACAATTTTTGCTTTTCAGGTTTTTTCACATTACTCAGTGATTTGCCTGACTAAATCTTTTCATTTATAATATATGTCTTTGGCTTGGCAGGATCTTCCTGTAATCCTCTAAGAAAGGAAATGCTGATCTGCTTTAGTAACATTTAACATTTCCTTGCGTTCAGTTTTATAAAGTAAGTTCACAGCAGGATAAAACCCAAGCCACTGCACAAATTCTGTTAGATCTTACTAATATTCAACAGTCTTGTACATTTCTAAACCAATGAACATTTGAAATAAATCTCAAAAAAATAAAAGGTGTTTGTTTTTCTCAAACATAGAGACTTTTCCCTGTTGCACAGAGTGCAGCACACCTGCGTCAGGCTTACACACAGACATGGACACATCTAAATGACAGTCATGCAGTTCCTGATACTTTACATACAGATGCTTTGGTCTGAAAAAAAATGCAAGTTATGTGTGCTGCAGCTTTTCTTTCTGCTTGTGCCACTTCTCATATTAATTCATTGGAAAGGCTGCAAACTAACTGTGCTCTTCCTGAGGGTTTAATTTACATTAAGTAAATTGCCTGATTTCTGCACCAGTGATCAAAGGACATGCCACTGCATTTTGCACACTGAAGCATATTTCAAATGAGTTTTCCATTTGATCACAGCCTCCATTTTAAAGGTATCTGCAGTAACAGCATGTCAGAAGTCGGGAAAAACATTGGTAACACAAACTGTGGAATATGGCACGGATTGGTTTTGGCACAAAGGGGACAGATCTGGAGGAGGGCAACCTCATCTTCCCAGCATCTGAGCATGGATCCACCCTTACCCACCCCCCCAATTTCGCACCACTTCATGTGTGGCCCTCCATTCCGAGACATTCTTTTTTTCCCTAATCCATACATCCATACAGCCTGCTACAGTGGGGGAAACCCTTCAAAGACATGCATTGTCCCGGATTCACCTCCCACACAGCTGCAGTGGCTGATGTGTGCTAAATGTCAGGGGCAGGCTCCCAGACACGGCTGTTGTCCTGCTCCCTCTAGGTGACATCCCGGGAATTGTACACTCCAGCCAAGCTGCACATGTAATACTGATGGGTTTAAAAAATACCAGGCAAACAAACAAACAAACAAAGAACCAACCCAAAAATTTTGCATACAGATAAAATGTTTTAACACAGTTGCGAGGAGGGCACGGGGAGACAAATGAGACTGTTTTGTCCACAGCTTGTTTAACTGCTGAACAGAGGGATGCACATTTTCTACACAGGCACATGAGTTATCAGAGGTAAAAACTGAAAGAATCATCAGAAAACAGGATCAGCAGGCAATATTTTTCCCAATGGTGGAGACACGTTAATGGCATTAACACTGGAAAAAATGTTTGTTTCATTCAGGCCTCACTTTTCATCACAAGCATGGCAAAAAAGCAGCTAATGTGTAGCAGAAATGCTCTCAAAAATGAGTTTGAAATTTGGCCACAATAATTTATTGAATTCACCTTGTCCCCACGTGTCTCCAGTCACTGTTCCATCAGCAAAGTTTAATCTGAACAGTGTGTTAAAGTAACACCTCAGTGCCAAGAGGTCTTATGTGACAGGGTTCATTTCAGTGCAGTCTGACTTTAAAATGACACTGAAAATGAGCTTGGTAAGGAAGGAGAGCAATAAGTTTAATTTATAAGCCCACTTTAAATAAGAAAAGAAGCGGAAGGGTGCTGTTCCAATGATGTAAGGATATGAAAGGCCAACTTCAGCTTTTCACACTTCTGACAAAACTCAAGCACAATTATCAAGGTTTTTTTTTGGCTGGAGCAAAACTCCTGCTGGAGCAGCATCATGTTTCTCCAGCAACCTTTCCCTGCGGGCTGGCTGGACACGCTGGCAGAACAGCACACACCAGCGTGTGCTGCAGCTGAACAGACCTCCTGTAAGAACTGGTTAAACGGCAAGTACATGACAAGGAAACAAGGAGCAATGAGGATGAGGTGCTTACCGGGTGGTGGGATGCCTGGGATGCCTGGCATACCTGGCGGAAGTTGGTGGGGTGGGGGCACCCCTGGGTGAAGTGGCTGCATGCTGCCCATGCTAACAATGCCATCAACTGGGCCCTGCAAAGGTGGCAGCACCGGTGGATAGCCACTTATCATGCCTTGAAGGACACAACAAATTTCAAACATGCATCAATAACATGCAGTATGACCTACACAGTATGACATGCACTACTGACACACACGCACACACGAAAAAAAAAGCACCCTTAGTACAGCAAGACAATACAATTAGTATCTTGCAAAAAACCAAAATGAACACAAACTAAAAATTAAAATAAGAAGTTGTAAATATGGAACACTGCACTTCTGATGAATTAGTATTTAGTGTATTTGTGTGTTGTCTCACAGGGCAATAATTGCTGAATACTCAGCTATGTTAACACAAGGAATAAATTCAGCCACAATTAAATGTTACTAACGCAAGCGGTTTTAATACAGCGGAAAGCTCTGCCATCTGCACACAGACTGCAAACACAACACTAACTCCCAGCTCCGCAGCCAGCCCTGCTCTGTGGGCTGGCTCGGGGACCACAAACATGAAAAGCCACACGTTTTTCTGGAGTGCATGTGCAAAATTGACACACAAGAGCCCTACAACATTCACATACAGGGACAGGTGATTTTTATTAAACCATCTCCAGTGTGAACTAAGACAGTAACAAACTTCAAACCTGGGCGTGCTGGGCTGCAGTAACTTAAACTCAGGGCACTAAAGCAAAGTAACAGGACTTAAAAGGAGCACCTGCAGCACCTCACAGAATATCACTGTCTGTATCTTCAAGGTGTCTTTACATAAAAATCAATGACACTGAGAAGACTTTATTGTACTGCTGCTCATAAATTCAGTTTTCTGCATGTGAGGGAAGGATAATTTGGAGTTTTTTCTAGTTTGGGTTCAGATTTGCTGCTATCCATGAGGTGAACCTACACAATATCCACTGCACTACGTTTGTTAGACCCTGGAACGTGTAATTTAAACAGATGCATTGCCAGGTAAGCGAGGAAAGGGGTTGGAAAGACAATGAAAAGATGACAGAAGACAGAAGCAGGTCTAGAGAGATGAGTTAAGTTTAGAAATGCAAATGTGCTGGGGCTTTTATAGTCTGTTCCAAGAAACCACCAAGTGAGTCTTTGCCACACTCCCTGTAACTCAAAGAAACTTTCAGAACAGGGATTTCTGGAATAAGACTGGCCAAACACTCTCACCAGTTCTGACTGAGAACAAAGCTGTCACAAGCTCAGAGTGGAAACAGAAGGAGCAGCTCCAAAACACATGATAAATTTGTCACTGCCTCAGGAATGTTACCAAGGTGAGAAACCTGAACTCCCAAAAGCATTACACCTTGGAGAAAACACCAAGAGAATAAAGAACTAATCTCCCTCAAACCTTTATTTTCCACAGTTCTTCCTAGACTGACATGTTAAATATGCCTTAGGTACCTATTTCAGGTATCTGGAACCTCATCTGTACCTCTATTAACACTGAAATCCATATTTCTAATGGAAAAAGTTAAAGAAGAAAACCAACAAAAGCCTCCCTGGCACAAAGAGCTTTCTCTGCCTGGTACCTCCAGTGATCCCTGAGCTGCAGACACATCTTCAGTGCATTTACATGCACTTCTGAAGCTTTAAAACAAACCAAAGAACCTCCTAGGAGTCAAACCCATATTTACCAATCATGGAAGCTTATTTCTACATTTCCAATTAAAACATTTTAACAACTGGCTGTGCTAATAAAGTTGTCATCAAGTCTCCACGAGAAATCAGTGCTTGTAGCTCATTCCATGTAAGAGCAGTCATTCTCTTACCCCATGGATGAGTTACAAGCTTTCATTTTAAACAAGTAAACCCGGGCAGACTATTTCCAGCTCCCACAACTGTGACTTATGTCTTTGAAATTACTTGTTCTCCCATTTTTTACTACAACAACGTAAGATTAAGCAAACTTTCGTAATACCTACATTTGTAAGACGTTAAAGCACGCTGTGCTATGAGAAACACATCTCAGAAGGCATCCAGATTCCTTGGACCCATAAAGAAGTTCTGTGAACTTCTGTGATGGAGAAGTTCTCTGAACTAGAGAAAAGCAATCAAATGATGGAGGAGGAAGTCAAAGAAGTCGCACCAGAACAAGATACCTCTAAGTAAGACCCGTGGAAACCAACAGATGAAAGACTGTGTTTTTCAAATGGGCCACAAAACCAGAAAAGAGTTCAAAAAGATCTTCTTGATCATCTGCTTTAAGGAAATATTTCCCAGTGCCAAAGTGAAGAGACTTGAACGTGTAACTGTTTGAATAAGATGATGGTCTGAAGTGCAGGTTGGCTCTTGAGGAGGCTGCTGCGGGAAGTAAAGTGCGTGGCTTGCAGAATGCAAGGTTTGGGGAAAGTTTTAAGAAGTGGTAATAGCAAGTTTTACTGCCCATCAACACCTGCCTCCAAACACTGAAAAAGCGACTTCAGTGCCAAAAAAACCAAGAACCAAACCCAGAAAACACAGTCACAAGAGGATGAAATTTCTACATACTCTAGATTGAAGTAAATTACTCACAAAAGAGATCAGCACTGGGGAAGTCCTTTTTTTTCCCCCCTTTTTCTTAATATATGGACAGTACACACACACACACACACACACACAAACATACACCAACTGCGAACAGTTCACAGGAAAATTATCAAGAACGTAAGTGAAAAAAAGCCAAAAGAAAAATGCAACTCAGTGTAAATAAATGCTTTATAACCTGGAGATCATGAACGAACTAAGGAATGTGCCTTCAGTTAAACAACCATGCAGCCTATTTACTGAAAAGGGATTTAGAGACCATGATGAAAAACGCTTCAGGCTGTCAGCTTGAAATACAGCCACAGCCTGTGAGATGAGAAAGAAAAAGAAAAATGACAAAAGAATAATGGAATAATTGGAATGTCTTAAGGGAAAGTTAAAAAGAGCCCCCCCAACTCAAACCAAAAACCCTCCAAATACCCGTTTTTACCTACTTGGCATTATTTTGACCTTGACTGAAGCCATTTATTTTAAATAGAAGTTTAAGGGGAAGGAAAACAACCTATCAATTCACACCTAATTAGTTTTTCTCACCCATGTATGGCTGATTTCCAGACAAGAATCTTCAGTGGACTACATTGTCTTCAGATCTGATCCTGAAAATACTTACTCCGAGCATACTCCCTATGAAATCAAGCCGGATTACAACTGGTAACGAGCACAACACCCAGCAACAGGGACCTCGTGGAAGAGTTCTCCAAGCCCAGCTCTATTCTGAAAAATAACCTGATAAAACCAGCAATGTTGGCATTTTGTCCTCGTTTCTGCAACGGCTCTAGATTCTGGTCTGCTCTGCTTACCAGTGCCTAACAGGCAATTCTGCAAAGCTTTTGCTTGGATTTAACATCTGGGTTAGACTCTGCTGGCCTCTCACCTTCCTGACAGCAAAACCCCCAGTGATGTCCCTCCTGCTTCACCACTGCCACGGATGCTGCATGCACTAGAAAGGCTACTGAGCTCGCTGCCCTCCTGCCACAGCGGGGCTAAACGTGAGCTCTGCGGGGCAGAGCGAATCAACACGACTGCACACCACCAGGGCAGGAGCACTGCACAGGAGGACCCTGCTTCCCTGCCCTTTCCACAGGCTACTCACTCCTGGAGCAAGCAACGTTGGATACCAAGCTACCCCTACGTATACTCGGCATGAAGAAGGACGGAAGAGCTCGAGTTTTATTCTTCCGCAAGAACAACGTGACCCAAGAGAGTGTTCAGAGTTATGAAGGGGGTTGATAAAGTGGATGAGGAAAAAATGGTCATAGCTCCTACGTTTTACCTGCAACGGGTGTCAACTGCTGATTGAGCATTCCCATTGGTGTTGGTGGCGGCACCACCCCCATAAGAGCCCCGACAGGAGTGCCTGCCCGGGGGGAGGAATTCTGCTGCTGTGCTGCTCGCTCTCTCTCCTGCTGCTCAGCAACTTTAGCTGCCCGCTCTGTAAAACAATTTTATATTTTCATTTCTTTTTTTTAACCCAGAATTTCAAAATATTATCTGTTAATTTTAAAAAAAAAAAAAAAAAAAAAAGGACTAGTCAAACACTGGCATAGTTTAGTCAAATATAAAAGTAGAACAGACGAATCTTTCTACACAGCATATGATTTGATTTCATGTGGCTGCAGCTAAGACTTTTAGAGAACCTTTCATGAAAAATATTCCACAAAGTTTTACCTCTTTCTAAAAAAAAAAATAAATTAAAAATAATTAAAATAAATAATAAAATAAAAATTTAAAAAAGTTAAAAGAACAAATTGGATGATAATAACACCAGTGTTACCAACACGAAGCAGCAGCCCAGCACTAGGCTCAGCCTGCACTAGGAGAACATGGCAAAACATTCCCTGTTTTGACACCACTGGCTCAGCTCAAGGCCAGCAGCTCTCACACAGATCTGCCACCAGCTGCTGTGGGAATTGAAGCACCCTGTCTACCAGACATGCCCTAAGGATCGATGCAGACAGCAGTGCCAGCCAGTGGCTCCCCATATATTTTACTACTGATGCAGTTGAAAAGTGGTGGCAAAATTGGGGAGCATTTGTAAAGTTCCCCTAGTGTGGATTGGTCCTTAGACTTTGGAACATAACAAGCAGCAGTTTGATAAACCAAAAATATTTTTCTCTGCCTCTTCCTGTCATTTTCCCCGTTTGGTCCCCTTTGAGCTATGTTTTTTTGCTGAAGGTGTCTAACTCACATTGTGCTGCTCACTGGAGGTCATGTGTGTCCTTTGTACAATGAATCTGGTCATTATCTCAATCAAGTTTCTCACTGTGACTGTAAGAACAAAAGATCTACTGCAGGGTAATCTGACCAGAGGACAATTTGATATTAGGGGAAGGGCAAAGGGTCATGGGAAGAAGAAAGAAAAAAGAAAACAAAACCCAAGCAAACAAACAAAAAAAAAAAGGACATATACTGAATGCCCACTCAAAGTGCTTCAGGGACATGCAAGTTCCTGATTTGTTTACTCTGAATGTTGTGTCTGTCTGGCACAAGGAGGAACAACGAAGAATAAACAGACGCAGGGTACGTCACCAATTTTTAACAGTGAATGCAGGACTATGAGTTCTCTTGCAGTTGGTGAAAGATGGAAACTCCCACTAAAAGAGCACTCAGGGTCCTCTGTTAAACGAAGGCCAAGAAGTTCATCAAGGAGATTCAGTTACACATCCTGCCAATGTCACTCACTTTCTCTAGCACATGAACATCTACCCCACATTTGACTCCCCTCGAACCTGCTTGTGCAGCTTGGAGCACTGCCTCCATACACTCCAAAGGCCAGTCTGATTTCCAAAGGCATTTCCTTCCCTCTTTCCACTTCTGTCATTTCAGGGAGAGATGACGACGCAAAGAAACCCCTACATTTACTACAGGCAACTCAGGTGTGATTGAGCACAAAATATACAGGAGGTTTAAAGTAGATCCTGAAGTGGAACAACAAGACAATCCTCTGCAGAGCAAAGAAAGTGTCTGGGGGAGAGATGAAGCAGCTGGTCTGACTCTCACCTAATTCTGGCCAGCCAAAAGCAAAAGTTCTGGAAACGCCCTGATGAATGAGAAATTACTGTTAAGTGTTCAGCTTTATTAGACTTCAGAGTGCTGAGGTTTGAAGAAGGGCCTACCCAAGACAGCACTTAAGTTTTACCTTGCCCCTATCCATGCCCTGACTGCCACAGAACAGATGGCATAACACTGCCAAAGGGAACTGGAGGAGGTGTCTGAAAGTTCAGCGTGAAGCATTCACCTTAATGCTCAATACTAAACCCAAATCACTTAGGCCAGGACTTAAGATCATTCAAACATTTCCAACACATCTCAAGAGACAAGAAAGAGACCTGCTCTGAACAAAGTTTTTTCCTTAAAATAGGTCTTTCCCTCAATCCCATGCATTATTTTATTTTACTCTATTCAGCCATGCAGGCACTTCCAAAGCAGCCTCTTCTTTACTCAATTATTTCTAAAAAAAAAATAAAAAAAATAAAAAAAATAAAAAAAAAAAATAAAAAAAATTAACTAATACCCTGCACATATACCAAACGAAATTTTAAGTGGAACAAAATGCATCTAAAATACAAACTACTTTTTGCCAGAAAATGGAAAGGCACCTTTCCACTGAGGTGTCAGACCATGCCCACTCTCAGCTCCCCGGTGCACATCCACACCAGAGAGCATGTGAATTTTGACTCATCCCAGCAGAAGGAGTGAAGTTTCTCTCCTCCCACACATGGTAAGCAAACACAGTTTGGACACTTCGTTACCCCATCCCAACCCCTCAAAACCAAATAAAAGTCTAGTCCTGGGCAGACACCAAGCCAGGGAAACTGCAGCTCAAAACCCAAAAGCTTTGGAAAACTTTAACTGAGAAGGAAGATTAAAATGGAAGCACATAGACAATCATTAACACAATGGACAAACAGTGTCTTCCTGCAGAAGTGCAGGACCTCAAGCTGCTCTAAGTGAGGAAGCAGTGACATGCCAGTCATCCTACTGCTGAAGGACTAGGCTGCAAGGAGGGATCTGCCAATAAAAAGACACCATGTGCACCTAAAAGGGTGTAAAAGGAAACGACTACAGCAAAAAGCAAGGCCACAGTACTCTCACAAAGAAGGAGCATCATCATTTCCCTCCGCAGCATTTGCAAAGAACACTTGCACATAGCAAAGGGTGCTGTGTTACCCTCCAGCAGAATGGCAAAGAGATGCCACAGAAAATTCAGGAAGGACTGAGGTGGCTGAGAGGGGACAGTGACAGCATGCAAGCTTGCAGCCTGAAGATCCAAAGCTGCCTTTAAGTTCTGAGTACGCAGAAAAGCTACCAAGCCTCATTTTCAAAGAGTTGTAACTTAATTGGGCCATAACTTCCCAGGCTGTTGAAATGTTCATCTCCAAAGTAGCAGTTTCTTTCAATAAAATTGCATTAACGGTTAATGGTGTTGACACAGTATTAACTAGAAAAATAACTATGGATGTCAAACCAATATTTGGCTTGGGTAAGGGCTTGCTGTTAAAGACCAGCTCTATTTTATTCTAATGAAGTTGAAACACAATGACCACTATCAGAAGGGAGGGAAGGAATGGAAGAAAAGGAGGCTGGGAAGCAAAGGAGGGAGGAGAAGAAAGGAAAGCTGGGAAGGAAGGAAGGAAGGAAGGAAGGAAGGAAGGAAGGAAGGAAGGAGGGAGGGAGGGAAAGGAGGGAAGGAGTTGAGGAAAAGAAGGGAGGAGAGGGACAAAAGATCCATCTAAAAGTATCTCCTGACTATGAAATATTCCTAGGCTTACTTCAGCATATGAAGTATCTCAGCAAAATCAGTTACAACAGTTGATTAATACTGTGACTGAACAGGTCATATTTACAGGATAGCAACAGATTCTGTATCCTTGTTTTCACACTACCAAAGCCCCTTAGGACTCTAAATACTGTTAATAATGAACTTTTGCCTGCTCCACTGTAAGTCTTTCTTACCTGCTGCTACAGCTCTCAAGAGCTTCTTGTCCAAAATTCCCCCTGGTCCTTGTTTAAGGAAACATTCACAAAACATTTTTCCAGCTCAGGGGCTTCATGTCCCTTTACTTCTATTTTTCTCTTGGTCTGTTAATTTGGTTATTTGTGGCAAAAACACATTATCAGTTGTGCTCTACACATAACAAACGAGCTCTTTGCTCCTCTTCAGTCACCTCTCAATATGAACTTCTCTTTAAGGTAAGTCAAGAACACAAACATAAATACTTTCCTTTATTAAACCTGTCACCTGAACAACAGTAATGAATGTGCTGAGAAAGAAAAAAAGGCAGAAAAGAGTTTAGCATCTCAGCTTTTATTTACCTTCATATTCTGCTTTCTTTGTTGCTTCCAAGTTTCTCCATTCAGTTCCTACAAGCCTGCTGAGCTCTCCAAAGGAGTAGTCTGGGTGCTGAGCTTTAATCACAGCTCTCATCTCGCTGCTAAATAAGATGTACCCACTCATGTTTATCTTCCTTTTTGATCCCTCCTTCTTGGTGCTGCCCTTAACAGACTTGGGAGCGGACTGTGAGAAAAAGCAGTTATGACCACAAGTGTACAAGAGAGAAGGCCAGAAGAGAACAAAAGTAATTGTGTTATGTCACAGACTTCATCCATTTTGCTGTTCACAAACATTGCCAACACAAGTTGAGTAAAATGTTTTATTTGCCATTGCACATTTGAGGAAAGCGCTTCCCCACTTCCTCCTTGGCCTTTGCAATCCCTACTCTCCCTGGTTTCATCTTCTAAATGCTCTCTAATTTTCCTGCCAGACTTTCCTTTCTCTTGAGTGTTCAACGCTCATTATACCATTACATAAGTAGCCATTTCTCCCTGAAAAACCAAAAGCCCAGTTGTGCTGATCACTGTTTACCTGCACAACAAGTTCACATCACATTCTTATGTTGATGGGTAACAAAATTCTGCTCCTTTACTTCTCCCACCATGGATATTCCCAGGGAGAGCTTTTTGATGTTTGCAGCTCTCAAAAAGATTAATCTATGCTGATAACCACTCTGATGCCACAGCTGGAACCCCCTCTTTGAAGGCTCCTTCCGCCTCTATTTGTCACAGGCGACCATAATTCACCCATACTCTGATTGAGAAGACCCATAAACGTATCAACATATCAAAACCCTCAAAAGGCTTTTCTCATACCCCAAACATTACATCTTTGTCACATCTTGAAAAGTGTAATTGTTTCCAAATATCTGCTGGGGGCAAAAAAAAAGAAATAAAAATGTATTCAACAGTTTTCTTCCTCTCCTGAAACTCTGACCCTATTACTACTCCTACCCGCCACTTTGTCCCACTTCAACTCTTCTCTCAGCTAAAAGTTTCAAAGTGATTACCAAGATGCTTAGAAAGTCTTGCTCATCAGTTTAAGCCAGGCACTGAATAAACTGAGGCCCACTTGTGTGTGATTCCAAACTTCACTGTATTAGCTTTGAAACAGCAGTGCATCCTTAAAGTTGTCACTATGAACCTAAAGACAGCACTTGTCTGAAAGAAGTGAAGAAAACTCCAGGCAGGTTCTGGGATGGCACACAGGGCACATAAAATCCCATCCTGGCTCCTTGGGTAAGCCCACACTGGCAGATGGAGAGTTCTCAAATCAAAAATAGGGAAATCTAATTATGTATTTGGCCTCTTGTACATCTGCAAATAAGGAACTACAAGCTTATCAGCTGTTTTAGCCTCTGTAGTGCTTGAAACAGGGTCAGTAACAGTTATTTAATGCAAAAGCCTCCCTATCTGTTTGGAGAGGCAAACAGGACTTTGAGAAACCATAAGAATTCTGAATTTGGTTCTCATATTCTCCATTCTTTTACATCTCTGATACACCCATTTTAAATGAACAGTGTATTTTCCACTTGAGTCAGTGGAATATTCAGTTTATGATGTGTTAAAAAAAGAAACAAACCAGGACCCCCCCCTTTATGCCTTTGCCCTGCCCTATTGCTAAAGCAAAGGATGAAGCTGCACAACTTCTTTTTTAGGTCTGACTCCATTTGCAGCAGACTGCAGCAGGAGAGCATCACTCACTATGTGTCAAGCCCCACAATATCACATATTCCCTTGCCTTGACTCTTCTTATCCTTATGTGCTGTGAGAGCTTCTTTGTTAGCAGAGGGGGGAAAAAAAAGTTTAAAAGTTCTGGGGTTTAATAGTTATTAAATAAAATTCCACTTCTATTTGCAATACTCTGCAAGAGCTTTTCATGCTGCTTATGAAATTCAGCACTTTAAAACTAGAGCAGCCTTGCATTGGAAAGTGCCTTTGGTGGTCTGCCCACATGGCAAAACACCACACTCAAACCAAGCAGAAGCTTTCAACCTCAGCAACTCTTCTTCATTTCATCCAAAGACACGTGTTTCTATGCCAGGGCCACATCTGTTCTTCAGCTGCCAATGAGGCTGTCACTTCACAATTAATGTAATGCCACAGAAAACAATATTGCTGGTTACAAAAGTGTCTGAAACTCCCTCCTGCTCCAGCAGGTCATTCCCACTGCCTCTTTAATGTTGGCATTTGCTTGGATGTGGGAGTGTGGGGAGACCGATAAAGGGTTTAATCCAGTTCCTTTGTTTAGGTGAGTATCCAGTTAAAGCAGTTCCTCTCTCTGCTTCAATACTGTTACACAGATTCCAGGGCTTGTGTAAGAGACACAGTAAGAGAGGGAAAGGAATACACAGGTCCCTATTTAAGCAGCAGCAATGATTTATGATGAATTCAAGTGGTGTATAAGCACACATGGTTCCTCTTGTACTTCCCATCCATTATCCAAGTAAGAATGGCAACTCAACACCAAAAAAGTGATTTTTTTTTTTCCTTTGAGGATGATGCACAGCATTTTCTAAAGAGGCAGCAAAACCACAGCACCCAAAATGCTAGTTTTTATCAAAATTTGAAGAAAAGCTGAAAATGAGTGTTAGGTAAATTGAGAATTAAAATTAAACCCTTACATTCCAACTTCATATTTAATACAAAGGCCTGGTGCTCCTGAACAAGTGTCATGGAAAATCTACTACTAGTTAGAAATAATTGTCTTCCTCAACTGAATGATTTCCATTAAAAATATTTCAAAAAACATTACCACCTGCACATCATATGGGACATGCCAAAGTTGTTTTGTGCAGTTGACTCTGCAGCTCATAAACCAAAGTATAAATCCATTCTGCGTATATGATAAAGTGTTTCTGTTTCTTTCTTCATTTGGATTGGGAAAAGAATGTGGAATATTAAGGTTTAAAGTTTCCTCAAGGAAAATCCTTACCTGTGGAGGAGTATAAGGCATTATATCCAAATCACTAGCTAATGGGGCCTGAAGCTGAGGCATAGAAGGTGTTTCAGTCATGTCACCTTCCTCTTCTCCCATCTCTTCCATGTCCTCATCACCTCCTTCCAATTCAGCAAATTTTGCTTCCAGCTGCTGAATCTTCTTTTCCAGTAGTGGAGATGGTTCCTTCTGAGGAACTATGGGTTTTCTGGAAGGTAGAGGAGGAAGGGAAATAAAGCAGCTGAGAACACACTTA
Source organism: Acropternis orthonyx (assembly GCA_035583155.1). NCBI lineage: Eukaryota > Metazoa > Chordata > Aves > Passeriformes > Rhinocryptidae > Acropternis > Acropternis orthonyx. The sequence continues at coordinate 15,651,666 of JAWWEU010000023.1, forward strand.
CACTTTACAGGAGAAAGCACATATTTTTGAGGAGAAAACCACCTTTTCTTCATTTATCATTGAAAAATGCGGAAACAACAGTGACTCAGAATGTACTTCCTTTCAGAGCCCTGGGCAGCAGTCACTCATCAGAAGGATTTATTTTAATTTTTTATGAATTAGAAGCATATTTCAATGCAACAAGTGCTTAATTTCAGCAACAGAAGGCAGTTAACAGCACACTTTCCTTATGTTTTATATTTTACTTAAGTTAGAACTTAATATTTTTACTAATATGAACGTTCACCAACTGGACAGCTATTTGTTACCCATTAATGAGGACTTAAGTATTTTAACAACATCCAAGAGGATTTACCAATCTGACAATGGAATGACTTTTCCTAAAGTCAGGAGAAGAAAAAGAAAACATCCAGTGGTATTAAGACATGAAACAACTGATGCTACATGGAATTCTTCCCAAGAGTGTGATTAGCTCAAATTACTCTCCTGCAACTATAACTTCTGTTTATGGAAGTTATTATCCTGGGTCTGCCTGGGATGGGGTTAATTCTCTGCATAGCAGCCCCCTATGGGGTTGTGTTTTGCACGTGTGAGATGAGTTGATAACACATCACATTGTAATTACTGTTGAACAGTGTTGGCACATCCTCAGGTCCTTTGCCTTTTCCCACTCTGCCCCCCAGGAGGCTGGGGGTGGGCAATAATTTGGGAGGGGAGACAACTGGGACAGAAAATCCAAGCTGACCAAAGGGGATATTCCATATGATAGGACACTGTGTTCAGGAATAAAAGCTGTGGGGAAAGAGGAGGATGGGGGCACATTCGGGGTTATGGTGTTTGTCGTTCCAAGTAACCATTACAAATGCTGAGGCCCTGCTTCCCAGGGAACAGCTAAACATCCACCTGCCAATGGCAAGTAGGGAATTAATTCCTTATTTTGCTCTGTTTGTGCATGCAGCTGTCCTTCACTTATGCAACTGTCTTTATCTTGACCCAGGAGTTTTTCCTCCTTTTGCCCTTCAGATTCTCTCCCCATTCCACTGCGGGGAAGCGAGCAAGTGGCTGGGTGGGGGCTGAGCTGCCAAGCAGAGTCAGTCCACGACAAACCAGCAGAGACTCCCTCATCCCCACCCACATTTTTACCTAAAATAGTATATTTCATCATCTACAACTTTCGCAGAGAGTGAAAACCTCTTCAGCCCTTTGAATTTCTTCATCTGTTTGTCGCTCTCGTTGTAGCGGCTCTCGCAAAGAAAAACGTCATTTTCGGAGATTTCTGTTGGTCTGCAGGAGAGGAAGTCTTTGAATGACAGAACGACACACTTGCCTGCAGAAATGAAAGAGCTGGGTAAGAAAGCAGCCACACTGGCAGACTTTTTGTAAATAGGGTGGAAACTCCAGGTTTTTAGCCTGTCTCGAAGATTTCTGGTATTTGGCGCAACTATGGAAAATACACCCATCGACATTTTAATCAAATAATGCCACTCCAAAAACCTACAGCAACTTCATGCAGCTCTTGGGTATTTTAAAAGCACTGGAAAACCCCCACAGCCACTGTCAGTTACTCTATTTATCACAGTGTCAGAACTCCAAAACAAAGTACACAGCAATCATCTTCTGCAACAAACCAAATTTCAACTTCCTTCTTCTCCTTTCAACTTTCCAGCTAACATGTACTAGAATAATTACATTAAAAAGCAAGAATAGTGGAGTTTTCTGTTCTCTGGCTGCAGACAATATTCACTTTGTTATCATACATGTAATTCCCTTATTGTAAGAAAGCTTTCTTATACGGTTCCTAAGACAGGAATGAGTATTAGAAACCCTCTGAATAATCTCTCCTCCCTCCCTCAATATGAGAAAAATATATTTGGAATAAAGTCTACACATAGCTATCAATCACTTCAGATTGTCTAGGAAAGAGAGTGTCCATTGGATATAAAGCTGTTAATAACTACCCAAAATGCAAGTCATGGGACAGGTCTCCTCCAGGTTACTCAGGAACACTTCCTTCTTGTAGAACATCTTAGTTGGTTCATGTTCCGTTTCCTCAGGATGTATAAAGATTGGACCAAAGAAATACGCAGCTCCATCTCGCACCCACATCTTTTCAATCCTGGAAAGAAACCAAATCACATATAAATACGATATAAATGAAAGGCCACTCCTCCCAGATCAGACAGGACTGGGTTTTTCAGAAAGACTGGCAGTGGAAAATGCCACCTATTCCACCTGTACAACTGCACTAGGTTTCTACAAGGCAGCTAAACTTCCATCTCAGTCTATTAAGGGCTTGTAACACTTTGTTTCACTCACAAGATTTTATTTTTTAACCCATCCTCTTTCACACCTTTTGCAAGTAGCCCATCTGTTGGCCAAGTGATCTGTAGAGCCACAAAGTGCACAGAAAGAAGTTGCACCAACCTTCCTACTCGAGGTCGCACCAGCCCGTGTGACTTTATGAAGACACAGTCCCCAACCTTAAGCCACATATCGTTGTAGCAGAGCTGCTCAAAGTAATGGCAACCAGGCTCTCCATTGGACATTTCCACTGGGACATCTTCCTTCTCCTGCAGAGGAATGGAACAATAGTACATGAACAGACCTGCACATGTAAAAGCCTTCAAATTTAAATATGAAATTGCAAAGCCAAAGACACCTTCTGTGTCTGTCACAGCCCTTCCTATTTCATAAAGCTCTAATTTCACCAGAACAGTAACTTACAGGTCTTTTTTATCCTACTGTTTCAAAGTTACCTGGGCAAGCCAAGCCTTGTCAGCTTACTAAGATGGTTTAAAGCTCAGTAATGTGCTTAAGGCGCAAGAACTGAGTATAGGGCCAAGATAAAACAATAGAAATTTAATGACTCAACTCTCTTATACAGTAATAAGAGCACTCCGCGTATTGCTTGCAAATCCATACCATTTGGCATATTAAATTTTCTTCTTTTCAGTAAAAACTCACATTGTGCCTCATTTGATCTTTTAATCTGGGATTTCAGAAAGCCAACAGAAACACAGGCTGTCTCCCCAAGGTGTGGAAGGAAAAGACCCTATGAGTTTTCGTTCTCTCAGTAGAAGCAATTCCACTTTTTCTCATGATGTGAATAAAAACATTAATACAAACTACGTGTCTGATTAAAGCTGGCAATGTGTGCGCTGGGTATTGTGTTCTCAGGTTGTTTGAGAACTCAATGTAAAGTGCATTTATTTTTTATGATTTATGGTATTTTATTATTCTCCTTTTTTTATGGCTCTAAGCTTAGATAAAATTAATTCATGTTAATTGATTTTAATGCATTTATTTATTACTCTAAGTACAATAAATAAACAATTTTATCCAGTATGTTAGACAGGAATATTCTTAAGCATTCTGACAACACACTACTTAGTTATCAACCACAAAGAGGTCACAAACAACAGAATATTATATATTACCTGCTGTTGCCTAGCTACCAACTATTTTACTGAAATACTACATAGTTAAGCATTTCTGCATTGCCATGAACTAAAATTAAGACTTTTAGTTCTACAGGTTCTTTATGCTTAAGACAAGCTTTACAGTAAAAGTGTAATTTTCTGAAGTGGTAAAAAAAAAAAAAAAAAAATCAGACCAAGTCCTTTACATGATCCCAAGATAGAGGCTGTCAAATCTAAAAGATATGTACAGTTTATTTTCTTTTTAGTCTATTCGTATCTTGTTTGTGTTCATTTACAAATGTGCGTAACAGGATTTAGAATAGAAACATTATATATCTGGATGCTGTGGAAAACACAAGTCGTAATGTTTTGTCACTCTTTCTTTGTCAAACACAACTCTTACATACCTTTTCAAGGTGAAGGATACTTTCCCCCACCTTACTGTCCTCCATTGTTTCAGTGTGTTTCTCCTCATCTACTTTGTCTGTGTTGGCAAACACGGAGGCCACACGGACCACAGGCAGGGGCACATCCCGCGGGACAAACCTGACGGAGCTCACGGGCATAGTCCACAGTTTAATCTTCTTAAAGGACTTGGTCTTTGCCGAATAGCGGGACTCGCACACATACACATCCTCATCTCTGAAGTTTTCAGGGCACAGTTTAAAATATTCCTGCACGTTGAAGGAAAAAATATGGAATGTTTCAGCAACACACGTCCCCCCGAGAGACATGCAGTGAACTCCCTTTCGTGCCTCCTATTCTTTTCTATGCTTCTATCAAGAGCCTTTCCACTGAGTTCTTTCCTTCCAGTTCGACATCCAATTTTTATTAAAAATAACAGCAAACAAGAAGAGATCCCACCCTGAGAGAAGCAGCGAAATTCAGGTTGGCACGTGAGGAGAGCTGGGATTTATTCATTTACCAAACTGGTGCGTGAACAAGTGCAAGATCTGCAGCCTGAAAAACCACCTTTACAGGATTTCGGAGCTTTGACTTGGAAAGACACGATCACCAAGTTGGGGGTGATCATAAACATATGGATCTACAAACCAACCAGCACAGAGAAACACCATCATTTGGGTGAACTACAGATCTCATGAAGTAAAGGAAAAATACAAACAGCCCACAGGAGCAAATCCTATTTTATTTAAGTATCAGTAGAATGTCTCTATGTTAAAATGTCTACTGCAAGAAAATCGCAAAGAACATATTATTATTTGCTTAATGAATTAGTCTGATTAGTTTCTCACCTTGACAAACATGACCACACATTTGCCTAAAATCTTGCTAACAGGAACTTTATTGTAATAGTCACTTTTAAAAACTTCTTTCTCCAAGAATTTTCGTGTTGCAAGATGGAATGTTTCATTAGGTCGGTAAAACCAACAGCCATAGAGCCATTTCTCTCCTTTAAAATAGAAAACAACAAAAAAAGGGGAGATGGAAAGAAAAAAGAAGTGTAAATGGCATATTCTCTAGAAAAAACAACTATAGATTGATAAATCAAATAGCCAGGTAGTCATTTATAGTGAGAGCAGTCTGCTTTAAAACAGGCAAGTATTAATTAAATTTTTCAGGTAAGAAAAACCAGGTGGCTTAAAAAGCCTACCAATTGTTTATCCCCAGTAAAGCCTGACTCAGCAAAATAAAGGAAGAATTAGCTTTTTATCTGTAAATCTTGACTTTCAGGCCTTGAAATGGCTTCAAAGTCTACACAACAATCACTTGATCTCAGACAACTGGTTTTAAGGTTTCTAAGCACTCTTTCTTCGATGTTACACCGTGACAAATTTAAATTGTCAACAATGGCTTATAAGGAACTTACAAATATGTACTACTTTTCTAAATCTCAGAAAACCTGTAGACTGAACCAGAACAAAAAGTGCTATTCACACTCCCCCCCACAGATAAATGAACATAAACACCCAACTGGCCAATGCTCCATCCACCCAAATCCACTGCATCCAACTGAGTGAGCAGGACAGGCTCTTAGAACACATGTGATCTTGGCCACTCGTGTTAGAGTGTTACTCTCTTTACCTGGCTATTATTTGCTGGTTATTCCCTTTATTATTTGGTTTAGACCTGTTGTACGTGGACTTGTCTCACCCATTTTTGAACCTGCTGATGTAACCTGCCTCCCCAAGCTCCTGAGGAAGCCAAAAGGCTCAGTACCCACTGTACTAAAAAGCCGAACACTTTCACCAGTTTTAATCTCATTTATTAGTGTCAATGAGTGCCCTCTACCTACCTAATGGTGGATTTGTTGAATTGTATTTCTCCATTCACCTTATCTACCCACTTCATGATTTTGCAAACCTTAATTGTATCCTGTTTTAAATCTCTCCTCTCCAAATTTAAGATTCACTGTCTTTTTAACACATCTGCTCCATCCCTTCCAAAAAAAGGGCAACCAAAATGGTTCTCTCCACTACACCCCACTGCAGGCTGCAGCAACCACAGTTCCCAGGATTGCTGAGAGCACACCATGCTTATCTGACACTCCTGTCACATCTCTAGCCTTCTTTACACTTAAGGGAAGTACCTGCTGCAAACAGAAAGCATCCCTGATGAGAAAAACACCCCAAAATGTACTTGTTATGGCTTGATTTGGCCTAGAAAAATGCAGGATTCAGCTCAATTCTGAAATTTAACGAAGGCAAGTTCAACCTGCCTCAGAAATTTTCCTCGGGAACATTTGCAATTAGATGTGCCCGACTTTGGTTCGGATTTCTCAGCACAGGAAAACAGGGCTGGGTCTTCTGCACCTAAATTACAAGGAGCCCATCCCACTCAGAACCCCATTTCTGGGATGCTTCCAATTTGAGGGCAGGCAGAAACAAACAAGAAAAGTACATGCTGATCCAAGAACTTTCTACTTGTAACATCCTTTGGAAAAAAGCAACTCAGAAACAAGAAAAACACTGCCCGGTCCACACATAGTTCTGTACATGTAACAAGTAACATCTACACAGGAAAAAAAAAAAATCAAATTGGAAACTGAAAATAGTTCCAGCATACTGTTTTCCCACAGCAAGGACATCCTTACCAGCTGAGTCTTCCCAGAGCCGCTCAATGCAGACAATGTGAGGTTGCAGGTTGGCTTCTGCAGGCTCCACGTACACGTAATCCCCCACGTGGTACATGCTGTTCTTGAAGCTGCAGTCCTGGCTGTAGGTCCGATGCAAACTGGAGAGCCCAGCTGAGCCAGAGGAATCTTCACTCTTTTCAGCTTCTTATTTCAAGAAGGGGAAGACAGGAGTTAGTAATGACACATTTCCATAATAGCTTAAGATTCCCCATGTCAGTGCCCTCACCCTGAGGATGGAGTAGCCAGAGTTTACTGCTGCTGACATCAGTGGGACGATGAACCACGTTAGAATGATAATTTAAGGGCAAAGAGCTAACAGCTCTGCTGCCATCTGGGAAGAGGAGCATTTGGAGAGCTTTACTCATTCCCTCAGACATGCTCCACAATAGAGCATGGTCAGGAACAGCCAGGAACTGCAAAGCACAAAGGACCTTTGCAGTAGGTTTCTTGCCCTACAAAACAGCGCAAGCCTACTCCTCTTCACGCTCACAGCAAAAACACAAGAGGCTTACTTGGATACCCCTTCTTTAGCAGTGTTAACAGCATGATCACAGACAACACCATCAGCACATCAAAAAAACAGTATTTGTCAAAAAGGAAGCAACTAAAAGGTCAGTTAAAACAGTCAGTGCCAAGTTTATTATATGCAGAAAGCTGAAGTAATATCCTTGAAATAAGAATACTGGTACCCCAATGTATTCTGACTAAAGAATTTACTAAATTTATTAATCACCTACACCTCTTCCTTAAAAGTCCTCTGGCCTGGCTGATAATAAAACAAAATATATCTCTTATTAACTACTGAGATCTCCTCAGCAGGCAAAGCTGCAGCAACAGCAGAGCCCACATAATACATGTGAGGACAGTTTTCGATTAATACACTGAAAATCAATGAAAAGGAAGTACTACCTCTCTTCTCCTCCTCCCTTTTGAGCTTATCCTCCTCGATTTCTTTGGGCAGCTTTTCCTTCTTTTCCTTTTCTACGTCATTGTGGAGATGCTTGGTGGTGTAGCTGAGAGCAGGAGACAGAAGGATCTCTCCATTCTTACACAGCTCATCTCGAATTTTAATGAAGAACTGCTGAAGTTCCACTGCATCCTCGTAAATCTCCGAATCAGTCCTGAACAAAAACATGTTCAACCAGTTTGTGCAGAGTCAAACAGGAGCCTGAACACACTCATCCACTGCCACACTTGGTGAACAAACTAAAGCTTCAGTCTACCAACAGAGTTCTGTGCTTGCTCATCTAAGTGTGATTGCTCCAAAAGAGCAAGTCACCAGTCAAGCAGTTAGTGAACAGCTCCTCTTCCTCATTTTTTCAATCTGGAAGTTAGCAGGAACCTGGTTTTCATGAGGTGTTTCTTCAGAAGACTAGTGTCAAAACTATCTCATGGCAGAAACCTAACTTTTTCCTTGGTTTTAAACAAAAGCAAACATTCCACTGAAGACATGACAGAGATTTTGAGATTTAGCTTTCTGAACATCCGTATCAAGAAAAGCAAACACCTTAAGAAAACTTCAGCCTTTGTCTAAATTAACATGCAAAACTCACGTGACAAAGCATGCCTCAAAAATAAGGGTTTGCTCACCTGTTCATTCTCCTTGCCCTCTCCAGTACCTCAAACATATTCTCCTGGAACAAATCCAATCTCCTATAGCGATTATTTTCAACATTTTTTCGGATAATATCAAAAGTCAGAGGAGGTTTATTTGGGAAGTTGGGATCAACAGCAGGAATCTCAGCTAAGGAGTCGCTGTAGCACCTGCCCTCATCATCCTGGTGGCTCATAACAGATACAAAAAGGTTGTGGATGAGTTCCTGAATTAGCAAAGTGACATTGGGCACATGAGAATCCTCATCTCCTTCTATTTCTCTCCGTGTTTCAAGCAAAACTTTATGCAGGACCAGGGCATCCTTATAAATCAAAGACTCTGGCTCGTTATACGTGCAGGCATTATTGAACATCATCACAAAGTCCTCCACCATAGAGTCGATATCCTGGTATTTATTTGCCATCATGTGACTCCTGATCTTTTCCATGTCCACAGGCTTTTTGATGGTCACATAATAGTCAGGGAGCTCGGAGCGGGAGGGCAGCCTCAGGAAGATGGCGCTGAGCCGCCGGCCCCGCTTGTCCGTGTAATTCTTCACGGCCTCGTACACCTCGTTCAGCTTCTGCTGCATTGGAGTCATGTATTTTGACTTTTTAGGAGAAATGCCACTTTTTCTACCTAAGATGATAGATAGAAAAAAAAAAAATTACAAAATCAAGAACTCGGACACTTCTTTGTCCATTTTCTTTCCACTGGAGAATCGCTTGTTGAGGAACAACTTCATGGCATAAGCAACTGTATTAATATTTTCCTCAAAATGTTGTTTTTGTTAAACACACAATCACGTATCACATGGTCTACCTGGAAAGGCCTCTTCAGACTGAAGCATGGAGAACATCTTTTCCTCCCTAGTGTCATTAACAAACTCCACTAAACTCAGTTTGGTTTTACGAGCTCTACATGAATTTCTCTCTACAGCTGTTAAAAATCCAGTCATCACACAGGTTTTGTTATCACTGAAATTAAGTATTCTAAATATTATTAGATTCCTTTATGACATGTTGATGCCAAATTAGAGGGGATTATCATAGGTGAAATGTAAAATAAGGCCTCCCATGGGATTACCAATCAGATTAGCCTTTTGATTAATTCAGGATCTCTCGCTGCACTGCACAGACTCTGCCTTGAGTTCTCTAGACCTGCACCTCACCTAAGAGTTGCACACTTAATTTTCAAGAGGACTGTGTGGAGTTATTCTTGTTAAGCCTTTCTGTGCAGTTTGTCCTTCTCTGTTTGCTGAGTTCTGAACACATCTTAAAGGAACCCAAGATGTGAGCAGTAGCAAATCTCACTTGTAAGGGCAACAGCTGTAGGAACAGACGTGGGACATTTTGCCTCTGTGTTTTTCATGGCTTTCAATAATTTTCCAAATACAGCTCACCTTTTTTTATATCCTTCTGTGGACATTTAACCAGGGAAATGAAAAGCTTTGCTCAGTTTGAGAAGCACCTTACTTGTATGCCATCGCTGTAGCACACATTCAGTGTGCTAAGGAAGCGTGACTGAGCATGTAATGCAACACCCAACATTTGGATAACACTACGTGACTAAATCACACTCTTTCCACCCATTCCTAAAGTTTTCTTTCCTCACTCAAAATTACTTTTCTTAGAAATCACTATATGCAACAACTTAATTCTCTTTTACAGGCACATAAACATACCATTGCTGTCATGATTTTGAAAACACAATTCTACTTTGCACATCACTGTAAATGTGCAGAACGTGCCTATTCTGAAAGGACGATCTGTTAATCTGTACTGTTTTGTAAGTGGTGAAATGAGACAAAGCAATGCACAAGGTTGTCTTACTTAGCTTTAGTTTAGGGGATGCGACGTCATCATCTTCAGCCAAGGGTCCCAGCTCTTTCCTTTTTTCTTTAAGGATCTTTTCCAGCATATGGGCATCATTGTACACCTATAATCAGTAAAGTAATCAAAAACCAACAAAAACCATGTTTACTGTGTTTAGATTAGTTCAGAACTAGCCCCCAAGAAACATCTAAATGTTAATTTGGGAAAGCTGAAAGAAAAAACTGAGTACTTTATTCAAGGTGCACGTGTGAGAAATAAGCCCTTCTTTTTAATTGACTTACACAGGTAAGCAGAACTGAAAAATACCATCTAAATCAGGGAGCTAAAATTCTTGAATAAATTATCCAACTAAGCTGCACTTCTATTCCAAAGACATCAGGGTGCAGCTGTCTTATCAACTCCCTCACCAAACCCTTCTGCTGAGGAATAAAAGGTGTCTCGAACTACTGTGATTCCACCAAGGTAAAACAGTCCTCCTGGGTCATCAAGTCCAATCCCAGTGAATGCAACCTCATTATGAAGTTCCCTACAGCAGCAGCTCAAGCTCCTCATTAGAAACAGCTGCAGGTTTCTTACCACCACCCTGTTTCACAACATCATGTTTGCTGCCTGAGAAACATCACAATATAGACACACCCTACAATATACTTGCAAATGAAAAGCATTCCTTTCAGACTCATTTTGCTGGGCTAAACAAGTCAGGTCTTCTATTCTGACATCCCACATCCTCCACATCCACGTAAACAAAGCAGGCTTCTTTCTGAGACATCCCCCTTCTCCAAAGCCCTGAGGACTTTCTATTGTAGTTCCATAACGAATTATCACAAATAACATGAGTAACAGTCAAAGCTAAACCATTCTGATGTCACTTCTTTGTCTGCAAAGAAGCAGGTAAGTGTGGCTGCTGCACCAAGGCAGTACCTGGGAGCCCTCCTCATTGTAATGCCGCGCGTTCCGGAACATGAGCTTCATGTCCTCAATCATGGCCTCTTCCGCTGCGTACTTGTCGTTGCGAATGTTGTGCTCGATCATCTTCAGGTCCATCGGCTCCAAGATAATTTTGTAATAGTCTGGATAGTCCTTTTTGGAAGGCTTGACCATGAACAGGTCACAGAGCCGTCTGCCTGTGCCTGGCTCTCGGGCTTCCAGGACCGCGTTGTACAAGATCTTCATCCGCTGCTTTCGTATGTTCTTTTTGCTGTGAGGTCAAGGAGAAGAACAAACAGGAAAAGAATAAATGTCAGAGGCTCGTTTCCTCACTTCCAACACTAATATCAAAATGACATAATCCTCTACCATGAAGAAACAAGCAGAAGGACCTAAACATACACAAGAAGTTCAACATTAAAACAGGGCACTAGAATTTGCAAACAATGACAGTATCATAACCAGCAGGCTGCTGCAGGAACAGGAAACTTTTAGCTATGATTTTTCTCTTATTGACCCTGAGTTTAAGTGTTCTACAGAATAAAGCAAAAGGTCCAAAGGAGTTTTAAGCACCTTTCAGCTGCAGAAACAACAGACCAGTCAGGAATAAGCATCTGAATCCAAGACCTCAGGATCCAGAGCAAAGAGGGAAAAACCTCCAGCCAGCATCTTCATGACTACCTCTGCTGAATACAGAATACCAAAGACTTGAGCTGTTTATCTCAGGGTTATTCTGCACCTTCTTCAGTACCAGATAAAACACAGATATCAAGAATGTAGTAAAAGGAATTACTTAAATATCTGTCAATCACAGCCAAATGAAGTTAGACGTCAATAAAGCTTGCCAAAACTGCAAACCCAGGTAGAAAATGGTACGTGCCATCCCCACTAACTTTACAGTCATCCTGTGTGTAGCTGTTATGGTCATCTCAAGAAATCTGACAGCACAGGCAAGACACAGTTTATCAGAAAAACTGTTATGTGAGGCTTTCTGTACAGATACTACTTGGTCTGCAATGAATCAGGTAAGGGAGAGGAAAGCTTATGTTAAAAGTGTATAATCTCAGCTCAGGTACCACAGCACTCACAAATGACCTCACTACAAAGCACTTTTACACAAGGTTCCAATCTGCAAATTCCTTGAGACTTATTCAGCTGGTTATAACTTTGACTATATTATCTGTAAAGACAACAGCGACAACAACAAAAGCTATCTTCAGTTGCACAGTGTGCAAAGCAATCCTGTACAACTTGTTAGAAACAAAACTGCACCACAGGTTTTCCATCACCTGGATCTTTTCATCCCACATTTAAAATACATCTAATTCAGCCCAGCCTCACACTGGTACTCTTGCTGCTTGGTGAGGTCAGCAAAACAACTAATGATGAAAATGAGCAACAAAGAAAATTCAAAATATATCTTCTATAGGTTAAAGAGGTTTTCTTCTGCAGTATCATCACTGCCAGGAAATGTTGCTTTGCTGTTCACATCAGCAGATAAGCAATGCCAGAACACAGACACACTGCCAGATTCCCCATTTTAACATGTTTCCAAGTTTTAACATTCAGTTCAATGAAAGTAGATAAAGCAAAACCCAAGCAGAAATAGAAAAGGTCTGCCAATACTCAAGATTCAGGTCATGCATCTGATACATAAAAGGGGACATTCACACAACTTTCTTCTGTGCAACTGTTATTTTCCCAGCTGGATGAATTTTGCATAGGTTATTAGTTTCCTTGTTCAGCAACATTTTGGAATTCCCCTCAGTGCTTCACTTCTGCCATCAGCAGCATTTACAACCTTCTTTTCCTTCCTACCGTTCAGCAAGTGAAATGGATAACAAGTATTGAACTGACATCAAAAGCATTTTCAAGTTCTCTTCAGAGAACCTTGATTTCCCTTACCTATGAACACAATTTTTTCTCTTTTACTGTTCTTAGATGACAAGGCCTGACAGATTTTTTTTCTTTGAAGTATTTCAGTGTTGTCTCACACAAGGTGATCAAAAAGCAACATGGGGTTAAAAGGACATCAGTGACAATTTGACTTGATTAGCTAAGTACATCTCTTTGAGCCTGAAGATCACAAAACTAGCAATTTTTGCAGTTTGTTCCTTCCTGATCACTTGGTACTGTGGTCTGTTTTACCTTTCCACTACATTTCTTCTTCCCAGCATCCCTAGACTCTCCCACCTCCTAAATCCATGTTTGTATTTCCTCTCTAGAGGTTTTTATCAGTGTACATTGTTGCACTTACTTGATTGTTCTTCAGTGCCGCTTTGCTGATGCTCTATTTCAATCCTCCCTCACTCCCTGAACTGCTGTTACTTTGACAAAACAAAGAAATAAACATACAGGAAGCTGAAGGTCATAAGCAACACCAAAGAAAGATGCTGAGTTACAGTTTGGTGTTGCTACTCTTGCAATAAGACTGTGAGAAGTTGAAACTTATTTCAAATGCTAGCATGAGGCAGACTAGGGGAACCATCCCTTGTTGGAGTGAAATGCATCACTAATATTAATTGTGTAACAGCTCTCACTGTAAAGAATACTTTCCATAAACCATCACTGTGCTCACTAAGAGCCTATTTTAAACCACTGTGAATTTGGTTTATGTTACACAGGACCCAGAGTGACCCACCTATTATACTCAGTTTATCTATTTGTCAAACATTTTCTCTGGCCCAGCCATTGAAGGGTAAGGAACTGAACAGGGCAAATTCAGAAGGGGGAGAGAAGCAGCCCTGTAACAATAATGATGAAAACTCCTCAAGTAGAGGTCAGGTAATGAAAAATGAAAATGTTTATGCCAGGAGACGGCACCAAATAAACATATTTGTAAAGCAATACTATAAACTTCAAAAAATATATTCAACTATAGTGTTAACTTCAACTTTATTCTAAAATCGCTACCCAAACTACATAGACATATATTGGGAAAGCAGTAGAAGGGAAGCAGTAAGTGCTAACAACCTGTGAAAGTATTGCACTCGCCAGGCTAAAAAAACTCAAAACAAAACCCAAATAAAATCCACTGCAAAAAATTACCCAATTCACTGCAACTACAGTGTCCATGTCACTTAGTATCAAGTAATAGGCCAAACCAGGAAAATCAAGTCAGCAAATAGTTTTGAATTAATTAGAACCAACACTTAATGACGTTAAGTTTCAGAATTACAAATCCTTACACAAAAGGTAAAAAAACCATGGCTCAATATTCTCTTTAACAAATCAAAGATGCAGCAATGTCGTGGTCTGCAGGAACTACAGAAGCACATACCTTTTCCTTTTTGAGCTTCCAGTATCAGATGTAGCAGAAGAAATCATGCTGTCGCCATCCTCAATGTCATCTCTCCGAGCCAGCTCCTTCTTCTTTGCCTGAAAAAAAACCCCCAAATCCCTAAAGCCAAACTCACTGTTGGACACTTTCTGAGCAGTATCAAACATCTGAACAGAGCAGATGCACAAAGAAAGATTCAGCTAGCAGGTTTGGAGACCAAACCAGCACCAAAATATTTCCAGTGATTTATTTAATGTAAGTTTTAATATAACTTTTGAGGAACCAACTTGAAAACCGTGCCATTTCAGACTGCAGCACTCAGCTGGAACACTTATTGAAATCTGAAGTGTTTCAGCGTCATCCAATTACATGCAAACACAAAAAAACCCCCACTGACAACATCAATTTTATCTCAAATTAATTGGGTTAAGAGTCATAGGAAGGAATAAATTGACCAGTAGAGATCACAGAAGGCAGCAGGTGTGCTGAAGAAAGATCACCTTATGATGCTCTTCATTCCCATACTTCCCCCCAAGCAAGAAAATACCATTGCAAGTACACGTCTACTGAAAAATTATGTTGGAAAAATATTCATTAGGGAAATAAATTCATATGTGAGTTACAGCCTTTTGATTGTTCTACTTCCACATACCTGCATAACCTGCTGCATTTTCAGCACTCTTTTATAGATGGCAGAATTGGGAACATTGTAGCGCTTGGCATTTTCAAACATCAAATTCAAGTCAGCCTCCAGCTGATCCAAAGTTTCATATTCATGGTTTTTCAGCTTGGTTCTGCAAAGAGAAATAACAACCAGATACTTCACAAGTTGCACAGTGCAAAGCAGTTCTTTGACATCTTCATTTCCACGACCAATGAATGCCCAAAGAGCTCTAATTACCGGAACACGTTTTATTCTGATGCTCTGGTAATATCTTCTAATTGCAACCATATAAGGGAAACATATCTCCTCCTAAAGGATGGTTCCAGTAATTCTGAAAGCTGAGGAGACTGAAGTCTTGTTTTCATACTCAAATGAGATATTACAGATGAGGCAGAAGCACGACCTGCTGAGACCACTCCATACTCTGTTACCTACTCCAATTTTTGCCTTCTCTTAAAAAAACCCATTTGTGTTGACTGGTGCTGTGTGTAAAGTGCCCTTTGTGTGAAAATGAAGTTAGGAGAGGATTAACAACAACAAAACAGTGATTTTTAATATGCTAAACACACAAATCAGTGCACTGTTTGCCAATATCTTAATGTGTTTTCTTGCATTTCCTTGCGCAAGTGCCAAAAGTCCCAGCCAACTTTTTAAAACCTTCCAACACTTCACAGCAGAGAATGTTAATCTACAACAACACGAATCCCAGATCCCATCACAGCTGCAAACCCCACTCACCCTCCTCCACACCTCCCTCTTCACCCTCCTGCCTGGCACATCCAGGTCCCACCCCTTTAAACCCAGCCTGGTTTCTACAGCACCTAGCTGAACATGAACCTGCTTGATGGAGCATCACCACTACCACAAAATACATTTAATATAAAACCTTTTAGTCCCAAGCTTGTTTCCACCGCCATTTGATCACCTGAAAGCAAACAACTTACATTCACAGTCATGTTCATCAGAGGCTTGACAATTACAGTAAAAAATCCAGACTTAGACCATATGGTTTGGGAAGACTGACAACTTCCAGCCACAGATGTGAAGAATGAAAAATGCACAGGCACAAGAGTGATCCTGTTGTAGTCTGCAAAGAACCTCCTCTCTTACCACCCTCTCCAGTGTACTTGCTGTCAGCAAACAATAGGATGATTAATTAAGGAGGTTATTCACAGTACTTTGAACAGATTTAATCACACTGAAACTCAGCAGAACTCAACTGTCGTGACTTTTCTGGATTTACAGTATGAAATGCAGCTTCACAATAAATTTTTAACAGGCCATCCCACCAATCTTGGAAGGAAAGGATTTTATAAACATCAGTTTAGTTAGCAAAGTGAGGCTAAAATTAACCGAACTCATAGCTCTACAGAAAGTCACTGCCAACATAATACAAATTAAATTTACATACTAGAAACCAAGAGAAATTTCTGTGAAATGATGAACAGTGACACAATTGTACCCAAGAGCATGACTAAAACTTGAAAGAATAGCCTTTTAAACCCAATGATATTTGTGAAACGAGATAAAAAAATCAGTTTAAAAAGTAGGCTACAGTTTCATAAGGCCACTAAGCCCAAAACAACACTGGCATGACATTCAATTTGGTCAAAATCAGAATAGTAATTATAAAAAAAAAATGCAGTAAGCTGGCACTCATTTCCCTGAAAGGTCCACTGGAAACTTAGCAGCCCTTTTAGGTAGAATATCTGAAAGAACCAATGATCAGAGAGATACTCTCTCCATGCCATCGAAAGACCCATCTTATTAGACACACACTATGCCTAAAAAATTCCTACAGAGACAATTCAAACACATGGTTAAAAACAGTTATGTAACTTATTTTCTGTTATTCAGACATGATGAAGTGCTAGTCCTGCCTCTTCAGGGGAAAAAAAAAATCCACTAACAAAGAACGTGTAGGAAGGCATTTGACACAAGTCCTACTGAGGCTAACAGTCTTACAGAATACATTGGGAACATTGTTTACTTGAACCTGTGATTTTATAAAGGCCTTACAAACAATATGCACTCAAAGTACTTGTTACGGTAGGAAAAGTGGATATGCAAACAGAGGATTTAAAAATACACAGTAGTCAACAAATGTTAAGTGACAAAAGGAACGAAAAGAACTGCTAAATCTCAGATACAGTGAAAATTTACAATGCGTTCCAAATATTAGAGACATCATTTTCTCTGCAGAGAACATTTTCTCAATTGGCTCATGCATAAATTAAGCAAACAGGAATACAGAAGTGCTCTAGAAACCCTTCAGACTTTAACCCAGGCAGCAGCTCCATTACTTCAAGAAAAGTTCCACTCCTTTATTTGCCATGTTACTAAAACTGGTTAAATTACATGGCAAAATATGCTTGACCAGGTGAGGACATTTACCCTAGGCTCCACTCAAGCAATTAGTAACTAATCCAAAAGCAACAAGAGCCACCAGAAATCTCACATTTTCAGGAAAACCTCAACACATCCCAGTACAGGGAAATGTAATGTTCACATTCCTGTGTGCAGACCATTGTCCAGAAAGTGGCACATTCACTAGGAAAATGCATTTCCATTCCCCAAACAGCAGACATCACACAAACCCAACTGTGGGTTACACTGGATATTTTAAACCTCAGCTATAATCCCTGGAGCACAGGACACCAGCATGTGCCACTGAAGGTACCAGTTTCAGTGCCTGTGCTCCCGCACGTGTTTCCAGGAGAGAGCAGCTGCCAGGGAATTCCCTGGCACACCTTCCTCCTCCCATATAAAAAATCCTGACCCACTTGCCTTAGGGATTATACTTCCTAATGCTGTAAAATTTAACAAGGAACACAGTTCCTGTAAGCATGCCAGGTCTAGTACTTGTGTACTGGGTACTGAATACATTCTCCTGCAGCATTTCCTGACTATTCCTGTGGTCATTTGCAATTACAGAATAACTTTTCCCTGGCAATGTTAAGTTTGCAAAGTAACCTCCACACCAGGAACCTTTACCACACATGAAAGTCATGGCCTTCACAGCATCGTGCCTTTCTTTCTAAGTAGGATTTTCTTGTTATGCAGCTCTGAGTTTCCTCCTGTTTGAGGCAGGGAATTCTCAGTGTGTGCAGGGAAGGAAGGGGGAGCCAGGCTCACCTCAGCTGTGCCCACTGACTGGGCAAGAGGTTAGGGCAACAAATGGAAACATTGGAAATTTCAGCTGAACACAAGTAATTTTTTACTGTGAGGATGCTCAAACACTGGCACTGGTTGCCCAGGGAGGATGTGGAGTCTCCATCTGCGGAGATACCCAAAACCTCACTGGATACAGTCCTGGGCACCTGGCTCTGGGTGACCCTGCCACAGATGGGGTCATTCTGTGACTCTGAAATAGGTAAAATATACACCGCACTACACCAAAACACTCTCTCTAGAAATCATACATAGTTTTTAATACTTTTCTTGCATTCAGCACACACAAAACCCCCTGAAATACATGACTAGCTGTAAAATTTGCAGCAGCCACACATTTCACAGTTCTGGCAAGGCAGCTTAGGCAGCCAGATGCCAAAGCCAGACAGATACAAGACAGGAATAGCAGGCTTGACTCCGACTCCTTCAGCTTTTCACTACAACGCTTCACTTTTCTGTCCCCATCTGGAAACAGAAGATATGCTCTTTGCATGTATAGCTCAAAAAAAAAACCCCAAACCCACAAGACAAAAAAAAGCACCCCCACCCCTAATGAGTGGCAGTACAACCATTCCAGCTTCAGTTTTCCCTAGAGCACATCAACTAAGTACACATATGCATGACTCCAGGGCTTTTCAGGTATAGTAAGAAGTGAAGATTATGCGGTCATTTAAAAAAACCCTGAATTTCAGAACTTGCAGAAAGAAGTTGGACCGCTGTAAACATTGTACTTTTAACTTGTGAGCCTCAAACACTATTTCTAGGAAGCCTGTCTGTCCCCTTTTATTTCCTAAGTTCTCAGGCAATAAGTCAAATCATTTTTTCTCTGCAGTTCTTCATAGACTTGTGTGGAATTTCTGTACTGCTCCCACTGCCAGATGCAACCTGCCCACACTGTAAGGAAAGCAGAAATGCAGCTGCCTCTCTATGGCAAATTATTTGTACTCTAACTTAGAGCAAAGATCTTTTTAATGGATAGTCTCTCCCAGTTAAATCTGTTTATACATTATTTGAGCCAATACTTTTAAGTACGTCCAGACAAAAATCTTCCTGACAACTGTCAATGGTTCTTCTCAATTTCACCCTTTTTTTTTCCTCATCAAGTACATTTTGTGCTTTGTTCAAAGCAAGATACTTTCTTTGCCAAGCCAACAGCTGTACTAAGACATGAGAAAAAATGCTTTGAAGCCACTGATGGATAAGATAACCAGTGTGGCAGCTCCAGAATTGTTCCCCAGCACATGCAAAACACCCTCTAACAAGTTAAAAAATCCAAAAGCAGCTTTGTTAGTTTTTGATTTAATGAAGACACTGGTTATTCAACAAGTACATCAAGTTTAGAGGACCATTTTATGGTATAACTAAAATTTACAGACCTGTGTGTAAGAGTGGATTACAAACACAGGAACAGTGTAAGGGTCCAGCTGAAAGACCAGCACTCCTGTAGCTCAGGCAGGGACTGGAGCCACTGGACAGGAGGTCTGGCCCACCCAAGGCTTGTCAGCACCATTAAAGACTATTAATGCACTCAGGACCCTGAGTATCCATCACATCAACTTATCTTGGGCCACTAAAGAAAGATACTGCTCACTTCACTCAGGTTTTCAATCTGACAGCTGATGAACCTTTCATGGCTCACAGGTTTATAAATGGTGAACTGCCTATTTCAGTCCAGACCATGAATGAAAATAATTATTCTCCACAGTCATACTGTGACCTGGACAAAGGAATGTAATTGCAACCACCTTTCTACAGTTCACACTGCTGTAGACTATTAATTTAAAACACATGGCAATAAGAGGCAATCAAGCTATCAGTAACAAGGAAAGAGAAAAATGGGGGAGGGGTTGCAGAAGCTTTCATCTCTGCTGCACATGTGGCCTTCAGAATTATTGATATGGCACCTTCCAGGCCCATCACAAATGAAACTCCACAGAAAATAAACCCAACAGCAGCCATCCCTAAAAGAGGATCAAAAGACTGAGTTGAAACAGACAGCAATCAGATGCAGAGGAAAGATGGTGCATATAACGCAGTAGGTAATGACAACTTGACCACAGGAGAGGATTCTGGAAAGACAGTAGTTTCACACCAGCTATAGTTCACGTTCTGTTTTCTTACCTGATCTGTTGCAATGAAATGGGTGTTTTGATTTGCTGATAATAATCAGGATACTTTTTCTTGGAGGGCAAGTGGAAAAAGGGTTCAGAGATGAGCTGGCCCTGATTATTTCGGCAACTCCTAACTGTGTCATAAAGCTGGTAGAGAGGATTAGACGTGTCCATGAAGGAAGTAATGCTCTCAGCTTCGGATTCGCCCTCCTCATAACGAGCAGCAGCTGCACAGAGAGACAGGAAAAATGGGAAGCTCAGCAGGACAACTCAGAGTGCCTTTTTTGATGGATAAAGTTTTAAACCAGAAGAAAAGGCAGTCCCTCAATTGAGGCTGTTCAGCCACTCTCTGGCAGTCAGAATCACACATCAGAAAAGGGCACAACAAATACATCTAATATGCCTCAAGCTGACAAAAAAAAAGGCCCTTTATTTAGATATTGCAATTTTTAGACCATATTAATCACAGCTCAATACAAAATTGTGAAGTTTAGCAGAAAAAACTGACACTAAAGCCTCAAGGTGCACCTCTAATATATGCAGCCAATGAAGAAATAAATACTTTAGAATTATTCTACAACTACCATAAAATCCATTTGCAAATTTTATAGCAAACTTTTTATCTTGCTTCAGGATTAGGATAAATGAAAGAAATGCTATGAAGAGCTAATATTTGCTGCAGATAAAATAGGAGAAATACTGCATGAGCAACAGAAACGCAGCAGGAATGAAAAAAACTCTGGCAGTGGAAATACAGAATGGGAAGCAGGAAAGGGCCAGTGCTTCCACAGTAACACAAATCCTTCCTAGTAACACAACAGTTTTTGTACAAATTTGTACTTTGTAGATAGGCATAACATAACATTTCATGGTTTTGCACATGCAAGAGTTAAATTACTCATCCTTTTCGCCCCCTTCTGAGCTGGTCTGAAGGACAGCTTGGCCAATGAGACACTGGGTAATTCAGTTACACAAACACAGTTCTCTAACCCTCACACCACCTTTTCCAGCTGGCATTGTCATTATTGCTCAGGGGAGGCTGGCACTGCTCCAAGCTCTCTACCCACGCTCAGTAAAGACATACAGAAATGATGACAAAGCCAGGGGACGCTCAGACTGTGCCAGCACAGCCCTGTCATTCCCCCTCTTGTCAGTGTGGGACCTACCAGAGCAGTCAGAGGCAAAGCTGAAACACAAACAGGCACCAGCTGATGTGCAAACATGTAACAAAGATGTTCATTACTGATTCAGGGAGGACACTCAAATATATCCTATTTAGGTATCTATATATGCCAATTATCATCACTTAATGGCCCAGCAGCCTGCAAAGCAGGAGCTGGACAAAACAACTCAGGAGGTAACACTGGGTTTTCCCGTAGCTAACACATCAACCTGACTGTGGCTCACAGCTAAGAGACTGCTATCAGGCAAAAGAAGTTTCAAAAACAGACTATGGTTTGTTTACTCCAATTGTTCAGTTCTGAGTGCTCCACCAAAATGTAAGAAACAGAATAGAAAAAGCAGAACAATTTGTTTGGATGAAAGAGAAAAAAATAAGGATCTAGTCGAATATATTGCTGTACTCTGATATGTGGCAGCGAGCAACAAAGTTGTTCAACACTCTAAATAAGAAATGTATTTCCTTTGTATTAAAAGTAGAACACAAGGCATTCTCTAAAAAAACCCCAAAAACTAAGTAAATTAAACAGGCACTATAGGGAAAGTGCTTCTGTAATACAGTAATACAGCTATAAACATTTCATTATGAGGTGTACATTCTTTAAAAATGATGTGTCAAACATCACATATTCTCACATATTCAGAAAATGATAGTGTTCTCCTAATATGAAAACTGTTATCTCAAGAACCAAAGAAGAATATATTTTCAGATCAAAGGATAGAAAAATTCTTATTTTTGCTATGGAACAAAAAAATCTAATGCAGGACTGTACATTCTGTAATATGCAGTAGCACCAGGTCCCATATCTCCAGCAAGCACATACTGGCAGAAGAGGAAAGTTATTGCCCTTCCAGTTATTTCCTATTTCCCTGTCATTCTGCTGTTACCACAACTACAGTTAGCAGATACAGCAAAAAACCCCAAAAATGCAGTAAACCATAACCATCAAGTATATACCATTCAACAGTCCCCAAGAAAATGTATTTGCTGCTGTTCCCTCCATACCACAGTGCCTGTCGCCTAATGCAAGAACAGCCTGAAAATGGAGTGATGTTAAATTGCCCTCACTACAAAAGCAAGAAGCCATCTCATTTACAACTGGAAGTGAGCTTTGTTATCAGATATAAATGCATACATCATATACAGATACTCTGGCTCAGTGATGAGGTGGAGAGAGGGGAGAGTATTTGTAGGTGAAAGAAAATGAGTCGTTACTCAGTAAGTGATTTCCTTTAAACCTTGTCTCTTATGGGGTCCCAAAGCACCTAAACAACAATGAATGCTCAAAGTCTAACTGAAGACAGTTGCTAGTAAGCCCAAAAGCAGCATCCAGTCTTAAAACATCTCTAAATGATACAGGAATAAATAAAATGCCTTTGTCTACAAAATTAAATACATATTCAAAAGTAACACATAATAACCATCTATGCCTGCCTTTACAGACTTATAATGAAGAGCAAGGGAGCTGCATAAGCTGCTCACAGCCCAGCACACTGGAGCTGGGAATCTTCTACAAGCTCCATCACACCAAGGCACCATCTGCAACTATGAGGATAAACTCTCTGTTGGAAACAGATATTGTTCATTGCTTAGGCAACTGCTACAACCAAAGAAGCTCATAAAGATTCAGTTCTATGTATGAAGAGGGAGAAAGTTCTATTAATGCTCAGTAATGCAGCCCAGTTCTCATTTATTGTAACAAGCATTAGAGGAAGATGAGACAGTAGAGTAATAAAAAAACCCACTTGGTTTAAATGAAAATCCTTATCACCCAGAGACTCAAAGCATAAGGATGTCCAAGCAGCATGTTGAAGGGACAGAAAATGTTGAGAGTAACAGGTCTGCCAAAAAAACTGACTTTGCCCCCTAGGCGAATGCAATAGCAACAGGAGAGCTTCCACAACAGCAAGGTAAAGCCTCGGATGCATAGAGAGGCCCCATGAAAATGACAATAATGTCCACAGTAAAGATGGCACCTGAAAGTGGTTAAATCACTCCAAGAATTCAAACAACAAAGATATAAAAAGCTACACGTTTTTACAGAACTACACTTTGAAAACAACAGCAGCCAGCAATCACACTGAACCCAACTAATGAATACTCCCCACACCTCCCAGAAAGCAGCTGCTCTGAAGCAGTATCTGAACTCTGGGCTAACCAGGAACAAAAATGCTTTTGCTTGCAGCAAGATCTTAATTCCAAACGATTTTACAGCATATCCACCCACTGGAAAACAGTGGGGAGTACAGTTCAGTTACCAGGTGTGAAATAAATGCCCCAAAAATGTATATGGAAGAGATGCATTATTTAACATCCATGCAGAAATAATGTAAACAAAAGAAAAAGACGACAACAATATATGTACAAAAACAACTGCAGCACTATCAATCTCTTTTACAGCCTTCTCCAGTAACTCCTCTCCTGTTCCATATTAGAAGAAACAAAAGCAAGCAACAGTTTCCTCAAGCTTGGGTAAGTATACTTGGAAACACACACAAAATTCAAAACATGCCAGCAAGTCTGGCCTACCCTAAGATTTAAAGGAATTACACACTGAGTGAAAAATATTTTTGAAATAAATATACTTGAATGTATCAGGAGCTCTACAGATTTGCTTATTCTGAACATCTTAATTAAAGAAAACAAAGAAACTACACTTCAGTTCCTACCAGCCAAAGCTGCATCCTCATCACTTTCGGATCCATATTGCAATGCCATGGTTATTGCTGATAAACGATCACCTTGGGCTGACCTTTTGTTACTATAAAAGAGAAAAAGGAAGAAATTTTAAAGAACACAAAAAATTAAAATGAAAAGGTTATCATGTTTACCATTACCACCCACCCAGAGTGTGTAAGCTAACCAGTGAATTTCATGGCTCCATGACCAGGAATACAGCCATGGTATCAAAGAAAAGGCCTTTAACAAGACAAACTGTTACCGTCTGTCCCTATTTTAAGAGCTGGTCCATCACACAGCCAGAAAATGGAGCTCCAGCTTGCTATCTTCTGTCCTAGTCTGTATGCTTGAGCATTTGCTTAACTGTAGGAGAAGGGGGATAACAAGTTACTTGCTCCTGTTTTATGGGGATTTGTCTACAGGAAAGAATTCAGCACACTGTAAGCTCTATGTGCCACCTTCTCTCCTTCCGCATTCCCACCGCAGGTATTTTCAGCACAAACAGTGTCTGTACATGAAACAGCTTCCTGTGTTTCCTACACGCAGTAAATTGGTGTCCACACTGCCTACAGTCTCACAAAGACTTCCTCAGCATCCCTCTCTGCCTCTCTGTAGTCCCAACCCTGGGGCACAGCATTTCACACCTACACTACAGGCTATGCCTGACACTCTCTGCCTTTTTACTAGCTCAGCTCTTCAGGCACCTCCAGGAATAGGCTCAACCTTGTCCTGTGGGAGCAAAGTGAAGACTGGGCAAAAGCACACGCGTTGCTGTTGTGCATGTTCAGGTCACTCACTTTCCAAAATACACTTTCTTGTCTTTTGATACACACACAGGTCTATGGGCCATCCCTCTGAAACACCCATTGAGTTCATTTAGTCCATGACTTTGGGCTCCACCTGTCCCTGCAGCCCCTCAGGGCAGTAGCTGGTGTGTGGTGCTGGGCTGTTGCTGCTGGAACCAGTCCTGGTTCTGTCATTGCTGCACTTGGCTTCCTTTCATCAGAAGTCCTTCTTCATTAACCTGGATAGTTTTTATTGTGATACCACTGATGTGGCATGTAAGTCCACACCTCCATGACAAGCCCATCTGTGCTGCATCTCTTCCCTGAGGGCCTGAGGTGCCATGTACTCAGCTCTAAGTAATTCACCTTTGTATTGCGAGTCCAGATCCACCTGAGCCACTCCAGCCTCAGCATCCTGACCCACCTGCTGGCTGTGCTGATGTTCTTCAGTGGCCCAGCTCTTGGGCACATCACATCTATGTGATGTACCTTCAAAATCAGGTTCTCTCTCTGAGAAGCAACGTCTTGCCACAATTGAGCAGCCCAGGTGGTTTTGCCTCTGTGCTGCCAGTTTCCAATGCTGAGGCCCCACAGAGGGTTTGAATCCCATCCATCAGTCAGTGTGAAGTACTGGATGTTCTTCTCACTCAGCAGTAACACATCAGTGTGTTACCAACGTTATGCTCATCCAAAGCACAGCATCATACCAGGTACAAGAAGAAAATTAACTATTCTATCTGAAACCAGGACAGTTGCTGAAAGTGACATCAACTTTGTACAAATTCCCAATCCCTTAAAGACCCATGTGCACAGCTCCAGAGGACACACACAGGGAACGAGCCAGAAGCAGCATTGTTTCAAGGCAGTAATCCAAGACTGGGGCCTACAGACCTCTGCTAGGCACCAAAATTCTCAACTGGTGACTGAAAGAACAGGCTAGAAAGTCTCCAATAATCCAGCCTACTCAGCAAGTTTGCCATAAATGCATCCCAAATGCACAAACAACCTTCTTTTTACAGGCTTAACTGGTTTCCACCATCCATTCTTAATTCTTTAGTCCTTACTATTATTTCTTTTTTTTGGTCACCAAATACATTCTTTCTAGGTTTACAGCACATTTCCATGGGGTTTTTTGCCTGCTTTATTTTGTAATGAAGCTTAACATATTGTTCCTCAGAACATTACTAAGGAAATGACTGCATAGAGAGTATAGAGGTGCTTTGAAATGTTAACTATAACACCAAACACAGAAGAGTAACTACAGCAGAGTAACTTATTAAATCATACTTAATACTTGACTGAAATATATTTGAATCTCCAAAGTATCTGAGTACTGAAGGGCATTGTCAACAGTAACAACAAAAAAACAACCCACCAAAATCTAGTGTTTCCACATGACGATAACCCAGCTTTTCCTCCAAGTGCACAATTTACTTACCGATAATATTTGTTAGAAGAATTTCTCTCATCCCCAACACTGCCTTTACCCTGTGAGGAAGGACCTGTCAGCTTGGAAGCAGCCAAATTTGATGCAGTCCTTAAGGCAGAAGAGACAAGCCAAGGAACAGGGGGAGGGAAAAAAAAACAGGCCCACCTTAGACCCATGAAAAGATGCAGCAAGGAAAAAGCTTTTTACGGAATCACTTTGATAGATCAGCCAAAAAGTTCAGAGACAGGTATGTTTTGAAGCTGAAAGCTGATTAATACTGAGATCCATTCACTGCTCCAGCACTAATGTGGATTTTGTTTATGAAATCAGAGGAAGGTTTAGCTCAAGCATTAACAGGTGTACACACAGCTCAGCCTAAACAGCAGTGGAAGCAACCAACAAAATGTTTCTTAGCATCCAGATAAAGCTCATCATACAGGGCCAATCATGTTTTATTAATACTCAACAAAGCCACTGTCAAGTTGGTTTCACAGGGCACATTGTCAAGCAACTTAATTTTGCCACTTTATTTAAGGGAGGACAGTTAAATGCACCCACAAAGAGCAGTTTAGTATGACAAAGGAGACAATGAGTCTGCAATCAAAAACATGATTTTTGACACAGGGGCAACATACACAACTTTGGTTAGTAGCACTATGATGAATTTGAGTTTGATCCTTCAGTGACAAAGAACAACAGATGTAAATTGAGAAGAAAAATACAGGAAATTAACCTGAAGTGAGTTTGTGAGGGAATTTTACTAAAATCTGCAATAGGTAAAGGAGAACCCCCCCTTTAAGACAATTAAACATTTAGAAATTTAAATTAAAAAATAATATTTTTGTGAAGCTGATTCATCAGAAAAACAAAAACGAATAATGGTTCAATAAAAAAAAGCAACCAGTGAAATACAGAATAGCAGGTTTGACTTTCATGGTACTTCTCTCATCCCAATTGTTTTTGCATGCAGCCCAGTATCATGGTAGCCTGCTTCAGGAATCATTTTTTTTCCCCCAAGTTAGAAAAAGAAGGGAGGTGTCAATTATTCTGACAGATTACTTCAGCATTTGCAGGTCTATTGAGAACAGAGTACACAAGAGAACATCTGGAAAAAGGTAGATGAGAAGTGGAAATGGGTTGGCAGTGCAAGAGAGGAATTCAACCAACAAATACCAGTGTGATTTATCTGTCATCCCTTCTTATATAATCAGTTTTATTTTGAAGAAAAGCAGTTAAGTCTTGAAATTAAATATGACACCCTGAGCTTCATCAATGGCCAACACAGTGACAAAAGTAAAATCACAATTTAAATAGAAAAACTTCTCTGCCTATATGTAATTCTAGTTACTGTAAAGCAAACACATATGTATGTTCAGTGTCTGTAGAATTAAGGTCTTCTGGCACTACACATACTTTTAAGAAGGAAAACTATTAGAATATATGTCAGGAATTACTCCCTAATAGTATTTTTGCTTTTACATTTTTATATGCTCCAACACTGATTCACCCAGTAACAGGAAGGAAGCTGATGCTGAACAAACCAACCAGAAAAACCACGTCTCAAAATGCCAAACACTAAAACTCAATCAGGTAACTTCTACTTCTTTCACACATAATAATCCCAGGCAACACTTTTAATACTTACACCACCTACACAAACCAAATTAAACTGCCTTTCAGTAAAGTAAGGGGGCACTACTGTTTCCAGTTGTACCATGCAAACCTTAGCAGGAAATAACAGCAGTTGTTTCGCGGTAAACAGCTCAAATACAAAAAGAGAGTCCACCTTGTAAGAGTTTCCCAATTCCCTGAATGATTTGCAAGATATTGCTTTTTTTTTTTTTTTTTAAATAAATGACACAGCTCATACTGGCAAATAATATCTAAACCAACTTTTGAATGCTACTCGTAAATAAAAAGTTTACTCAAAAATCCAACTGTATTTCAGATAAGAAGCATTTATAATGACTGCATCCCTTCTCTGTACACTACAGATTTTCACAGGAAGAAAATGCTTTTCCCTAAATAAAATCATTCCATGAAACAGAGCTATCAACAGAGTTTTATACCTCCCTGTTCATGACCAAATCTACATTTCACTGATTAGTAAATCCAGATGTTCAGCGTCCTGTGCCTCTTTTCACAGCTAGAAATCACTTTGCAAACAAGAGTTTATATAACGTGAACTTCTCTCTACATATCTTCTGTTCCTGTGGTTCTGCCCTACTTTGTACCTAATTGTGAGCTCTGATGGTTCAGCTCCTAACAAGGTTCAAGAATATCCAGCACTTTCACAAAGCACCTTGTTCCTCATTATTCCTATTCTGTTATTAACTTATAGACAGAACAGGGAAGTTGGTCATATCTCAATTTATAAAAGAGCCACTGACTCTATTTTTTTATAACCCAGCACATCACAGAAATACTTCATCAAAAAGTACCTCAATAAAAAAGCTTCCCTCCAAAAAATATTTTACAATTCTTAACTTTTAAAACAACAACAAGCTAAGTTTTCAAGCAATTATTTCCCACTATATTCTCCACAGTAAAATTAAGGGAATGTCTGTAGAGGTCTTTATATGAGATTATAGAAAGAACTCTGTTTGCAGTACCTGATTCGGAGACTTGACTTGGCCAACTCACTGTGTTCAATTTCAGCCTTTTTCATATTAAATATCTTTTTAATCGCATTTGCATCCTGTCAATTGAAAGAATTTTTTTGTTTAATGCTGAAAGTGAAGAATGTTATAATCAGGTATATCCAGCTATCTAAAAATCTAACACAAAAATGAAGGAGTTTTTACATTTAGATATAAAACCATTTTGCATGAGAAATGAAGCACAGAACAAAGTCTGCCTGAAATACACCCACACTGTAATTTTACAGTGGCCTTAAAAAACTGAATAGAACAGCTGAGTATCTTAGAGCTGGGTTTTTTGTCATATATTAAGAAATAACCCTACAATTTGCAAATATACACAAATACCACTGTGAACTAAACAGGCAAAATAATTTCCGTGCCTTTGCAATCCAAAGGTTACCACCAGTACCAAGGTTTACAATGCTTGTGCCCTCTCATTCTACACCCCTGGACTCCAAACTCGGAGTAACAGCTCAGAAACTGGGAATGACAAGTTCTGAGTGAGGTTGGAGAAGAGACTAACATTGCCAGGAACTGAAACTGCAACCCGAACACAAATGCAGTTGGGAAAGTCCAAGAACCACTTACATAACAGTGTTATACATACACAAGGTCTCCTGCTAAAATGCCCTTAAAAACAGAGCACACAAAGGAATCACTTGTCACTGAAATTCTCTTAGTTCCAGAGTACATTGAAACAGCAAAGTGACAATTTGAACACAAAATGCTGGTGAAACACCTATGCAAAAGATAGGAGGTGTAATTTGGTCACAAAAATATGGCTAAAAGGGAGAGGGCCTTTGGCAAGTTTTAAGATCTATGGGCTCGTTTATTATTGTATAATAATATGGATACTGTTGGAAAAGGTAATTTATGTATTGCTATAAGCTGTCACAAAGCTATTGTTCTGACAGCTCACAGAACAAAGAAGGCATGACTCTGGTTTTGAAGCTTATGATGCAAACCACAAACAGTTCCTGCAATGTGGAAAGAGGGCCCAGCTCAGTATCACCCCTGTAACTTTAACTTCTAATTTCAGCCATTTTGACTTTGACCACAAGTACAGGGATCCTCCATTCCTCCAAAGAAGTCACGTAATTCATATCCCAAGATAAAATTTAATTGGAAAAAATCATGTAACTCAAGGGGGTAAAAAAAATCCTACTAAAAGCAATATAAAAAAGAAAAAGCCACTGGTAGCTATTTTTCAAAAAATGAAAACAGAGTCTTGAGGGCCTTACGCTAAAGATTCATTTATGGATCAATCAGCACAGAAAGTAGTAAAGTAACTCTGAACTCAAATCGAACTCTGAACTGAAACCAACCTTGAATACTTGTGACCCAGGCTCGTTGTAGGTTTTGGCATTCTTTGCCAGAAGATCTATATCCTTGGCCATCGCATGAATGCTTTTGTAAGTTCCATTCTATACAACAAAAACCACAACTGGTTAAGGTGGCAACCTTCAGACAGCATAAGAACTAAGTCAGTAGTGAAAAGCAGCGGGAATTCATGTACAGTAAAGGCAATGTTTATAGAAAAATGATAATATATTTATAAAGAGGACAGATAAGTATCTGGAAAAAGTAAACAAAGAAGGAAAGTAACATGCACACATGCTAAGTCCTAATAAAGCTTATGAATGCCAAGAAAGAGATTGAAAAAATACTTAATAGATAATATTATCTTAATTCTGAAGAGTTCTGAGAAAATGCTGTTTTATCTTTATTCTCTAGTTCAGTAAAGGACAAGCTGTAACTAGTTCTTGCTGCTGGATTTGGGGATGTCTGGTTTATTAGGGGAACTTGGTGTTTTAAGCTACAGGAGTTTTTACCCCTTTCCTCCACTACTACACAAAATGCTAAAATTACAGAAGAGTATCTCAAATTACTGGAGCAGTAAGATGAAAAACTCATCAGTACAAAACACCTATTTATAGCACAGAACAAAAGCAGGTGATGATAATGCACAGCCAAGCCTCAGTACTTCAGCATTTTACACTGGCAGTACATGCCAAGGAACTGCTTTAAGCCATTAAGCATCAAGGAACACAAGATACTCTGGCTCAATGCCAGCACACCACAGCCTCCAATGCTTAGTCTTCCACACAGCTACTTCTTCTGACACAGGACTGAACATTAAACCAGCACAGTGTGCAGATTTTTTAATGGCAGAGAAAAAACACATTGCTTTTTCCACCACCATTAATTCTGACTTCTAACAGTTTTAGAATGCTTACTTGTTGAACAAGCCTGAACCCTGACATACTAATATGTTCATACTGTACCTGTATCCTTTGGGCAATAGTTTTAAGATCTATAGGTTCCTTTATTATTGCATAATAATCTGGATATTGCTGGAAAACAAAAATTATTTATGTATTAATAGAACAGCAGCTTCGAGACTGTTTATAACAGGTCACAGAATGAGCTATTAGATGGACTGCAGATCAGAACAGTGTAAACATGGCACTAGGCTTCAATTTGGACAAGCCAGGTCATAAGGCACACACAAGGAATTGTAATTCCTCAAGAAACCAACATAAAGGAACAGTTCTGACTGAAAGCCAAATACGTGGTGATGGTCTTCAGAGTATTTATTCTGCTGGTTAAAACTCTTCCACCACAGAAGCAGAACACCACTGTTCTGAGACAGAACAATGGGATCAGACATATTTAAAAAGATTAAAAACTCTGAATAAAAAAAAAAACCCAGTTACCTAAACTGGCAGAACAGGGCAAGCCCCAATGAGTAAGAACAAAGAAGGGAGGGAAGCTCTGCCAACAGCTGCAGTTTGCCACTGATGAGACAAGACCAAAGAACTGCATCCTGAGTGTGGCCATCACCTGTGTAACATCAGTTATATAAATGGCCAAGCTTCCAACTCAGAACACAAACAGTATTTCTCAAATACTCACCACTTTAGATGGGAGTTTCTGAAACAGTTCACTTATGAGACGTCCTGAGGGGTTTGTGGCAACAGCTACAGCTTCAAGAAGCTGTTCAAGAATTTCTTTCAGGTAACCTGGAGATGACTAATGCAAGAAAGGAAATCACAAGAAGTTTTAATAGCAGCCAGAGTGGAGTGCTTCAAGTTGCACTGAAATACAGGAATTAACACTTCAAAGACAGAAAAAACCAGCTACAAAACATAGGTGCAACTTTTGAAAACAACACCGTTTATGCATTTAAGCAAAGCACGTTAGGAAACTTTAATTTCAGGTTTGCACTGCAGACTGTCAGATCAACCACACTGTTAATGGAAACATGCATCCCAACATTACACCAACCAGACAGGCCCAAACTTCCTCTCATCCCATCTGGCTTATAAACTACCCCAGGAACAGCTGCACTAACTGAATGAGGCACTTGCTGGAAAATGATGTCATCAGATGCAAAGCTTGCTTGCCACAAACCTCAGCACTGGCACAATATCAAGCATATATCATATTATTTCAACTAAATCAGAACCAGGCTTTATGCCTACCAGAAAACCTCACAGCTTTTTTTGCTATGCTAAGTGAAACATACATACAATGCTGTGAAGCTATTAACTAATAACCTTGCATAAGAAATACCCTTTGAGGCATGATTTAACAGTGAAAATATTACTCAGTGCCTTTTCACCCTCTCAGAGTCAGCTGAAATACACAGCCACCGCCTCCCCCAACTGCAGTTGTCATGCCCACACTTACTAATTCAGAATTTGCTTGATTGTCGTGTCCTTCCTCATCATCATCCTCCTCCTCAGCATCACCTTTCTGAACAAATTCATTTTTTGTGCGCAAATACAACTCCCAGAGTTTGCAGGCAGCTTTATACTCAGGAGAATCAGGCTGCAACAACAAAGCAAACACTCTAGTCAGAATTCAGGTTGTTCTCATCTGAAGGAAACGTGTAAATTATTAGTTGAGAGGCATTAAATGCATTAAGTAAATAATAGAAAACCTGGGAAATTCCTGCTTAACAGAGAGGTTAAGAATCATAATAAGCACTACAAAATTTAATTTCTATCATCTCCAATTATCTAAGTATTTCAGAAAACTTAGCAATAAAATTACCTAGGCTGAGGCTTGGACAAGCCAGTTAGATGAATCTGGAGAAATCACTAGGTTTTGTTGAAGCATAACATCACCAGTATTCAAAATAGACTAAATATCAGTATGCCAGAAACGTGACTTAAGGCAATACCGCTGCTATTGCATGGCACTTGAAAATTAAATTCCTCAGAAGCCTGTCAATAAATGTGCCAGTTATCTCTGAAAGCACTGCAATGATTTACACTCAGCATTGACTGGGAAATTCCAAAGAACTTGACAACATGCTCCCACCTGGGTACACCTCTAGCTGTATGTTTTGGAAGAGCTGAAGGAGCTCCTCAGAAAGTTAACTTTTGTAAGTAGAGTTGGTAATGGCAGGCAAGCACATGCCAAGTAACGCCACTACTTAAGAACAACACCCAGAACACAGACAGCTTTTTAACTTGGCTATTTTTCTTTCCCTTTCCTCTGTCTTTTAAGCTCTATTTCAGGTAGTCCTGCTGATATGTCACCATGTTGCTGCTGATTACACTCTTCTTACTTCACTCTCTCAATCTCTGACAGCCCGTAAACACAAATGAGAAACCAACATGAGAACTGTTCTTAATCTTATTAGGCTTAAATATTCTCAGCACATTAGACCAGGTGTTGGTTATGAGGAACAGATTTTAAGGGTATTTTGCTCCTCAAGTCTGCTTCCTTCTGTAATAATGCAAAATGCTCACAGGTGTGAGACTTGAACTGAAACACTAAAAACCCAGAGGTATCTGTTCTGCTCTATCACTGCCAATAAGACACCTGCACCAACAAAGACCTTGACAATGAATCGCTGTCCCGGGTTTGTATGTGCCAAGGAACGGCGTGGTTAAGGTAAAAGATGCAAAAAGGTTATGCTTGTGTGCCACATCTCCAGCTCACAACTCCATAATTGTCTGGAAACTACAGCACTCCTTCATCCTAGAGTAACAGATGCCTGTTTCTACTCTACATGCAAGATCTTTTATGATGCAGTCATAACTTTAAGTCCTCTATTCTGTAGGCAAAGGCAACACACACTGTGTAAAACTGATCATCCTTTCCTGCCATCAAGTCCTCCCTCATATGTAAACCCATTAATGTTGTCTTTTTCATGGTGAGTGCCTTGCAAAGCTCCAGGAGTACACAGTGAATTTGGAAATCTTTCTAGTTGTTCTACTGGAAGAAGAATGTACAAATGCATTAATCCATAAATCTGTTTTTCAAAAAGCTACACACACATTAGCAAAACAAACTCTGCCTCTCTTAATGTCACCTGGTTATGCCTGCTGGATTATTCAGAAAGCACTCATTTGGATAAACTCCTAAGTCAAAGATATATAAAAGGCAGTATTAGCAGGTTTAGATTTGCTGTATCATCTCAGTCACTACATATAATTTCACTGTTTTATGGATTTAACATAGTCTTTCATTAATCAAGATAAATCCAATTTTTTTCCCCACTTCCTTAGGGAGACTGCAATAAAAGTCATTAACATCTAAAATAAAACACACACCCAGTTCAGGGGAATGGCCACAGGGGCTGCACCTTTGATGAAATACCTCATCACATACACTCACAATCTATCACCACTGACCATGACAATCAATGTGCCCTTTGTTTTTGCTTTAGTAAGTGACAAATGGAAGAGAAAGACTCAGCACTCCCACTGTATGCTTGCTGTTATGCACAAACATTTCCTTTTGGGGGAAAAAAAAAATCTTTTTATTTCAATAGGTTACACAAAGTGTGTTGTAAAATTAGAAGGCTTTGATAGAAGAGGTTTTTTCCTCAATTTACATCTCTATTTTTGCTTTTGATCTGTTTTGGAAAACTACACAAAGATCCTTCCCACATTATTTCATAGTTTTCCACAGAGAAACTGCTATTGTGGGATGTCTTACAAGGATACAGTCAACTTTATGGAAATACATGCAAATAACTGCAATGTGTGCTGTTCTCTTACCAATAATATGGGCTAAATTGAAGAGGTTTTTGGCCAGACTAAGGAAGAATTTTAACATATCTCTACCACTTTCACAGTGAATTTGAGCCTTTACACGTATTTTTCTCACCTTATAGTAAGCCTTTGCATTGTTAAAGAGAAGCTGGAAATCAGCAGTCAGCACATTCACATCATCATATTCCTCCATCTTTAGCTTTTGTTGGATTTTCATTAAATCAATTGGCTGAGAAACCACTTCATAATAATCTGGCTGATTTCTGTTGCAATGACAAAAACAGGCATTATAATCCAAGAGTAAAACCAAAAGCACAGCACTAAAGCTTGTATATGTCTGTGACTAAACAAAACACAGAAAATTCCAATACATTTTTATTACTGCTAAAAGATCTGCACAGGGGTCTGTTAGTCAGCTTATTGTACATGTGTTCTTTTATCATCCTCGATTTCCAAGTTCAAGATAAACTTCAGTGTCTTACTAATTACCTACTGCATTTTCAAGGGTCACTTCTATTAACATCTCCAAGATATAATCGTATTACACTCCACCACTTATGTACAGTATTTTATAACCAAAGGCACAGATGTTTTAGGAAGGTGTCAGAAGAAACATTTCAAATAAATTCAGTGGGTTTTTTGCCTGAAAAAGGGCACTTAATGCTCGCATGTCCCACTGAATAATTAGACCAAATACTTGGATCAAACACTATCACAAATGTAGCTTAGATTTTAAACAGATTAATGCTGAAGTACCCATCAATTTCCACCTTATTCCCTGATTAAATCTCAGGTTCAAGGCTTAACGAGAACCTTGGTCTCACCTTCTCTTCGGTGCCCTAATGAACAGCTCACAGAGGAGCCTGCCTTGCTCATCCTTGTAATCTCTGATGGTGTTGTAGAGCTCATGGCATACAGCAATCTGAAAAGCAGGAACAATAAAGTAATGAAAAAGGAGAAAATTTTATGGAGGCAACAAACCAAATCCTGTTTAAAAAGGGAAAAACAAGCTGCCAATCCACAGTGTGCTCTAAAGCAGAAGTGAGAAGCAATTGGAGCACCTCTCACATTAGTAGGATACCTGACAAGTATGCCAGGTATGCAGAATTTTCATTCATTTTTTGAACACAGGGAGCTTTATTTCAATGCTAAGTAAAACACCCAAAATGTAAATTAGTTCACTACAATTCTCTCCAAGTTACAGCCAACTACAAGGACAGGGGTTCTTCTGCCCTGCAATTAACTGACATTAAACTGCTAACTCAGAGGGATAACAGAAGCATTGTACAACCTCTGCCTGTGTCATTCCCCACTTATCCCTCTCTGCATTTGCTATGCAGACATGGCTCTCAACTCCTACAAATTATGATTTCAGCTCCTTCTCCAACATCCTTCCATTTGCTAAAATCATCAGGGAAAAAAAAAAAAGGCAGCAAAAGCAAAACAGGAAAGAAAAAGGTGAAACTGGGGGAGACAAGATCAAACCACAGCTGAACGTGACCCTAAAAATGGCTCAGTCAAGGCAGGAACAGATTCAGAATCAGTGTGCATGTGATGTGTACGATCACCTGTTTTACAACCCCAGACAGGGATACAGTATCAACCAAGAGAAAAAAGTGTGCATAATAAGAAGTACTAACAGGATCTACAGTTGGGAGATTGGAAAGTCTCCTCCTCTTTCTGCTTGGGCCTGGTGTGTTTGTGGAGTGATGGGCATCATCGAAGTCTCCCCCGCTGACGCTGCTGGAAGGCGAGGTAGCTCTTCGCCTCTTGGAACCCATGGAATCCAACTTCTTCTATAATGAAGAGACATGTTCTTAAATTCATGGCATTGCATCCAGACCCTCTGGGGAAAGCTAACTACAGAGCTGGCAGTGCTTTGGATGAGTTACCTATGTTTGCTCTCCACTACAGGTCTGTTAAACCATAATCCAAACACCAGCTTTGTGAAAATTCCCAAGAGCAAAGGTTCACAGTGATGAACACAAATTTAGCAGCTCTTAGCAGAACATGCTCTTAAACTATCTACATTTTGATACCCCATCCCATGCATGACAACTAAGCAAGAACCACTGTTTTCAACAAAAAAAGCTGTACATAACACGTGCTCAGTACTGGTGTAAAAGCACATAATTCCATGACAAACTAAAAAAAACACCACCCAACCAAACAAACCAACAAAGCAAAAAAAACCCCAAACAAATAAACAAAACAGGGAAGAAAACAAATGAAAAGAGCTGCTGAATACCTTGTGTTCTATTCAAGTGGAAAAAAGGTCTAGACCACCATGTGACCTCCCACTTCATGTGCAGGATGAATGGCTCAATCACTGAGAGGCAGAAAAAGCCACCTCCTCTTTCAGCCATAGTTTTCCATTTACCAGCACAAACAGTGACAAAAGAATAACCAACATGCAACAACTATGGTAATTTATGGAACAAGTTGTTGGCTCTTTCCCAACTTCCAGTGACAGCATCAGAAAAACATCTTTATTTGTGGATATCTCAAAGGCTGAAGACAGAACAGATCCATCTAAGACCAGCCTATACCCATTCTCCAACCAAATCAAGGAATTTCTTCAAGGAAGCTGATGTTACTCAGCTGGTTTACAAGGTATGGCAGCACAACAAAACCACGTTAAAGCACTTATGTCAGAGTTAAGTTCAAGCACACAAATGAGATGAATAAGGCAGCAACAAGTAACAGCCAGGAAAAAGAAAAACAGAAGGCTGAGGCAGAGGAATGGAGACACAATCAATAATTTACCAGATTTACCAGAGTAGAACCAGCACCTCGAAAAGCCAGTCTCCTCATAGTGTCTGATGGCCAAGCACAGATACTGGAAGAAGGTGACACTCTTAAGAGTAGCAGACCAGCAATGGTGTTAGTACAGTCAGAACTGGAAGACAAGAAAAAGGAAAGAGAGAGAGAAGAAAATTGAGAGTAGATAGATAAAGAATAAAATTGAAGAATAACTTGCATAATTACAGCGACAGAGAAAAAAAGCAAGAAACAGAAGGTAACTTTTTTTAGCCCAGCAGAAACTCTACAAAGTAATTTTGTACACAGAATGCCAGACACTTCTGTCATTCTCACAGTAAAAATAATTTCTCTAATGTTCCTGAATACATATTACAGATTTCACAGCCACTTGCTGGAGAATGATTCATCAAGCAGAGCAGAGAGTAAACATAAGTGATATCTGACCTGAGAGTAAAAAGCAGAAAGCAGTCAAAGTTACAGAATGCAAAGTACTACAGTGCTTATAACAATAACAGCATTATCTTAAGGTCAAGAAACATTTAATAAATTCTACAGTGATGATGCACCTCCATCACTCTTCAGAGTGGGTTTTTATCCTCAGAAATAAGCAATATTAAGAAGCCAGCCATTCAGGCTCACTAGAGATGTTCTGTTTCAATTTCTAAGCAGTCTCCAAGACAGACTTTTTTTTCCCCCAGAAATTCCATGTGAAACATAAAGAACAATTTTATGGCAAAATGTTTGCTTCTGTGTAGTTTATCCAACAACTGCCTTCAATCAAACCCCAGAGAGATTCTTTTTCTGTTCAGGACTCTGGATATTTTCATAACACGAACATGCAGAGAAACTCTGGGCTTTATTAGCAAGCAATTCATCTTGGGAACAGACAATCAGCCTCTCACTTTGGCACTGCCTCCAGCTTTTATCTGAGAGCTACAGTTTGGAGTGGCCAACACCAGACGTGCTGATGGGCAGTCTGATAGGAAACACAAGTCCTTGGATGTGGAAGAAAGGCAGAAGGGACGACGGGAATGAAGAATTCTGGTTCAACAAGGAACCCAAAAGTACACACAGTCCAATCCCACTCTGAAATACAGATTTAGGGGCCTCCCAGCAAACATATCTGAGGCACCAACACTGCCTCTCTGAGCCATACATTGACAGTGGTGTCCTTTTGTGTGATCAGTACACCCACCCTGTACACAGCCTCCAAAACACGTATTTCTCCTCTGATAACCGTGCAAAACACGTATCATTTGCACAACAACACGAACGCTCGGTGAAAGACCTGCCTGTGCAAAAAACTCCTACAGAACGTGAGGCTCCAAAAAGCAAATTTCCTCACTACATCTGTCTCCGCGCTCGGGAGCACAGACAACCCTGCTGGGCACAGAAATACATTGGTTCACTTCAGAACCTGTCTCCCAGACTTTCCTCTGCAGCCTGACTGTGAGGCCAACTTGTGAGCTGCCCCACAGGTCTCACCGCTCACACCAAGAATCTCCACCGGACACAAAGGAGCCGCCTCAGGAATTGCTCCCACCACCCATAAAAACGTCACACGAGAACACACAAGAAACGCTTTGCCCATTCCCAACTTCCAAGCACGCCGACGCACAACAGGTGGGAGTCTCTCCCAAAGCCGCACCAGACCGAGCCCCACGAGCATTCCCAGCCCCACCTCGCCACACCGAACAGGGTTTCCCACACATCGGGCACAACGAGAATTCCGGCCCACACCTCAGTTTCTGCCTCCGCGCAGGGAGCGGCTGAGACCCCCGCGATTATCGATACCTGCGTCTCAGAAAGCACCGAACAGGGTGAATTTAGCGGGGGGAACACGGGCGGGAAACGCAGCCCTAACTGCCCCGGCCGCCCGTCCCGGTGAGGGCCGCACCCACCAGGGCAGGGGGCGGCGGGACCGGGCCGGGGCCCGGGGCACCGGGACAGTGAGCCAAGAGCCAGACCCGCAGCGCCCCCGGAGCGCCCCCGGCACACACAGGACACGCGGCGCGGCCCCGGGGACACGGCCGGGCCGCGGTGTGGGTGACACGGGCAGGCGGCGCTCGGGCGGCGCCGCCGCCGCCACACAAAGGGAGGCAACGGCCTCCGAGCCCCGGGCCGCGCCCCGCCCGCGCCGCTCACCCGGCCGGCTCCGCCGCGCTCCGCTGGGCTCCGCCTGGCGCCG
>JAWWEU010000023.1:15699726-15736119 GCA_035583155.1 Acropternis orthonyx
ATGTTCATCCCTTCCTTATTAGGCGGGCTCCTCCCTAACTCCTCCCTTGCTCTACCCCTTGAGTTTGAGTGGCAGTTCGCCCTCTATTTAAGCCGGTGCACTTTGAAATAAATGTTCTTTCCTTCCCGTTCCTCGACGTGTCTGTGTGTCTCTGCGCACGCGGGGCGTCGGGGGGGGCGGGAAACTCTCCTTGCCTGCATCAACCCTCAGGTGAAGGAACCCTTAGGAGCAGGATCCAGGACCTTGCTGCCAAACCCTCAGGGCTGCAGTCTGTTCATTTTGTCTTATCAAAAGATGTTTCAAAAGGATAAATGCTCTGTCTTTTTCATTCCAAAGCAATGGTAAATGTTTAATTCTAGTCACATTCAAGCAATTCAATTTCAAGGTACCTTTGCATAAAATGTAGTTGCTTTTCCTAGAGGATTACTAAGACTGTACCCCTATAGTATGACTTCAGCCAGTAACTTTTCAGTATATTTTGGCAAAACTTGCATAACTTTTCTATGTGAAGGGTGGCTAAAAAAAGGCTCCTTATTTCAGCTAAACGTACGATACTTTAAGCACTACTTTCCCTTTCGAACCTTCACTGGGAAAGGTAACTGAGATTACATCAGCAATCCTTCACTGAGGAACAAGGTGCTTCTTACAGTGCCCTTGAACAAAAGTTACTTCTTGCCGCCACCTGTCATACTAGGCCAACAACCTGTAAATATAAAGCATTTATTTTGCCCTGTGCAATCAGGATGTGTTGCTGTGCTCAGCCTGCAGCAGAACGAAAAACATACTGAGGCAGGAAGGAGCCTTTTTCTTCTGCGCTGTATCTCAGACCATGCAACGTTCAGCTGTCCCTGCATGAACACAAAGCCTTTTGTCTAAACATCTCACACAGAGAACTGTTCACAAGCAGCATGACGACTTCAGTTCTAACCTCTATTAAATGGAGTAGTTAGCACAGGAGGTGCTGGGACGTATCAGCTAATAATAACTACTACTCAAACTTCACAGTACCAACTATAAAAAAACCAATCCAAAACAATTTGCCTGCAGCAGAGGTGATGGGGAGCCATTTACCCAAGGCTTGAGTCAATGTTACAATTAGCTTTATTTTTGAACAAAAAGGTTTTAGTGTTCACTGGCAGTTAAAACCACTTTGCATAGTGAAATAATACTTGAAAAATTCATCTTTAAAAAGATTCAATTTTTCAGAATTCTGCAAGAATGATTTAGACAGAAACAGTTGGGAGATTTCATGCATGTTGAGGGAACTATTTCTCTGAATAACAAAACAACAAAAAACAAACCCAGAATAAAACCTAGACAACTCTTAATTACAGTACATTGATGTGCAAGATTTGCATGGTGCAAGCACCCAACTGAATTTGTATCTTGTTCCTAGAAACTTTGCTTTTGTAACTGACAAAATGCTCCTCCTCTAGAAAACTTGTAGTAAAGAGCAGAACAACACAACTGAAATTATCTAAACAAAAGTGCCTGTTTGTGGAGATCCTCTCTTGCTGCTGGAGTAGCATCTTCGGTCACACAGGTGACACGAGCCTCCTTTGGACCTGTGCACTTCACAGCTGCACCCCAGTGTGTGCATCACCTCGTGCTCCAGAAGGCATGGAGGGCTCTGTAACAGAAGCTGGCTGAAAAAAAATGTTCTGCTTGGCTCCAAAGGGTTCCTGAGAAAATACCATCAGTTACTCAGATTGACTCTACTTCGCTTCGTAGGCTTCCGAGTGTCTGCGGATCAGACTGAACTTGCCTGTGGGGTCAGGGACATACCACTTCTCCCAGACTTCAGCATAGGAAGCTGTTCTTCCCCATGGTTTGAAATGTCCGTTCCAATGGAGCAGCTTGGCAGCTTTCACAAACTGAGGGGAATACCTTTTTCCAGCACTAGACCCTTTCATTGAAAAAAAAAGCATTAGTGCCTGAAATAAAGGCAGCAGAAACACCGCCATGCAAAATGCTAACTTCAAAAGAAAGGATTTAACAAAGGAAATCTTATCATTTATGGAGAAAGGAGGTGATATGGGAGGCAGAAATAAGGGCAAAGTGAAAAACAACTGGGTACAACTGAACGTCACTTCAATCTCTCTTGGTATCTATTTTAATACACTGCCTTAACTTCCAAATTCTTTAAGACCCAGATGTATTCAGTAACCTATGTATTGTTCATCAGGAACAAAACCTAAAAAAGCTTTCCCAGCACTGGGGTTTCATCAGTCTTGGAAGAAATACTTCAAATCACTTCAGATAAACATATAGTGGAAAAAAGTATTTTCTAAGTCAATTCAAGAACTACTCCCCAGCAGTTCAAAGAAGACCATGAAGACTCAGGCCCACAAGCCCCAAGAGGTACTGCAAAGCTGTGCTTCTTGAAGAACAAGGGACAGAATAGGGGAATAAAAGATCCCTTTGCTGGAAATCCACACTGGGACAGCAGCCTCACAGATGTCTCATACATACCGAGATGTCGGACGTTCCACATGGGGTCAATACTGGAATGTTGCTTGTAAAATACAATCAGCAGTGGAGGGGTTGTGATGCTGCCAGCCAGAGTCTTACTGTAAAGTTCCTCTCTGGAAGGGAAGATGAAAACAAGTTGGAAAAGGAGGATGCTGGTGTAGCCCTAAATCAGTTGATTTTTCACCTACAGCAGCATGACAGGAAAGCACAGATAGACACACGGCCTTTCATCCAACAGTCAAATGCCACCAGCATAACCCCAGCCCTGACCTGCTGCCACCCCAGCCTGGGGGGTACTTACACTACATTAAGAGCCATCCACTTCTCCAGTTGCTGAGTGATGTTCTGTAATTTCCATTCAGTCAAATTGGCAATGAAAACCCCTGGATTGAAAGAGCAAGTGTTGGCTTTCATGGCAAGCCTTCGGATGGTTTCTTTTTTGTAATCTAGAAACCCAATGTAATTATACTGGAGGAAAAAAAAGAGAGTAGAAATTAGTTTAAAATATGGTGATATTCCTATTTAAAGAAAAATTCTGCACAACTCAAAACAGGCATGCATAAGTTGAAGTTGTTAAAGCAAATATCCCTTTAAAATGAGAAAAAGCTTAGGAGGCATAACATTTTAAAAATATAATTATATAGACTATATATTTTAAGCAATGCTGCATGGTTTTCATACTACCATATTATTAATATGGTACCAGTCTCAGAAAAAGTACTTTTTATACATTCACAAATGAAAAA
The DNA here is from genome assembly GCA_035583155.1 of Acropternis orthonyx. Taxonomy (NCBI): domain Eukaryota; kingdom Metazoa; phylum Chordata; class Aves; order Passeriformes; family Rhinocryptidae; genus Acropternis; species Acropternis orthonyx. The sequence continues at coordinate 15,702,945 of JAWWEU010000023.1, forward strand.
TTCTCTCTCTGATGTTCTAACACCTCCTGCTGTTCCATGCTGAGAACTGCCCTCATTGTAAAGCACAGCAAAAATTCAAAGTGCTTTTACTGTGCCTAAACAGAAACTGCAGGTGCCATTTGTAACAAAAACATCAGTATAAATTAGTTTGGGGGGGGGACACAGCACTTAGAACATTTGCAAATGCCTGGGATCTGTGGTATTGTTACCACTGAATGAGAATAAAAATCTGACCTGGTTGCCTGCTCCACGCACAGCAACTTTGCTACTGGTTGAGTCACAGTCATCTGAAAACGCAGCTGCATGTCCAGGTTTCAATGGAGTGTTGTAAAGTTCAAGAATATCATCTGGAAAAAGGAAAGAAGCACAGAAAATTCAAAAGCAACCCGTATTAAGCGCCAGGCTATGCTTTGTTCAGGCCATTGCCACAGCAGATAAAACCATTCAGTTTAACCTAACTCATTCGCATTTACAAAGTTTTTACATCTTTCCTTGAACAGTGTTTGTGTTCTGTGAGAAGTGGGATACTGACCTCAGCACAAGGCCAGTGGCAGCAAGCAAAGGTGCCATACCTTGCACTATCACATCATCATCCACATAGATGACCTTCTCTGCATGAGGTACCAAGCTGGGCAAGTAGAATCTTGCAAAGGTTAACTGTAAGAACAAGAAAGAAAGAGAAGTGGAGAATTACATGAAAAGTTGTCCAAATAAAGGTGACACTGACTGATTCTTCTGGCACTTATCTACGGCACTAATGTCCAAGACAACTTCTATTAAGTAAAGTAGGCAGCAGTATCCTACAAATAATTTAAAATAAACAGGTTCCATCAATTCCTGGTTTCCTATGAATTTATGTATTGATAAAGTAACTTTAAAATTTGTCTGCATTTCTTATTTCTCCACATATATGTGTTGTATCTCCCAGGTGTTGGCATGCTTGACGTGCTGTGTTTCACTGTAACTAGGAGCAAAAAATGATACTAAGCACGCCTACGTAGACCTTCAAATGCATTTCTCACTAGCTGGAAATTTATTTGTACTGAAATCTAGGAATTTGATTATAAAAGATTCCTGCTATGCTAACAGATATGGTTTTGATGTCTAGTTGTGTTAAAAGCCAACATCAAAATATATTGCTATTAACTATAATTGCAAAGAGTAATGAACAGCATCCTCACTGGTTTGAAGGTGTCTGCCTTTTGAGGATCCACTTGTACTTTCCCTTCTAAGACACGAGGGTCAAAATCCAAAATGTGGTATCTCATATTTTTCAGAGCAGTGCCACTTAGCCACAGCCTGCAAACAGGGGAAAGGCACAGATCTTGTTAATGAGACAAATCAAGAGCAAGAGATCTGACTGACAGTGCCACAGATCTTGAGGTGCCCCACTCACTTCCCTACCACAAACACATATCCGTGGATGTGAGCTATGGGTGAGGCTGGTGGTGTCCTGTGTGGCTGCAGGGACATGCCCACTGCCAGCACATCTGGGACACGTGGAAGGTACAAGGTTGCTTCTTGTTTTATTAGAAATACATGGTCCTGTTATCACAGGTCTTTCACAAAAACCATCTGTGTGGGAAGAGGTGGGTAAAAATAAAAGGATTGAAGAACAATCTAAAAAAATGGAGAAACTTAAGTGTCAGCATTTGAATTTATTAATGGAATGCAGGAGTGACTTTTACAACCCTTCCACCAATGAACTCCAACCCCACTGGCTGGATATAATCCTACTGGAAAAGATGGCTGTTTTCCATCTCTGAAACTCTGCCAAAAGGAATGGCTGTAGGACTCCCCACAGCAGCCTTGTCAAAAAGCTGCAATAAGCAGCAGCAGGTAGGAATGCAAGTCAGAGGAGTGCAGCTCCAGGGAAAGGCAGCTCTCTTCTCAGAGAGATGAAAGTTTACAGTATTGTGGGCATCCAATGAAAAGATAATTATTACCTCAAGTGATCCACTGTATCATTCAGAGTAACAATATGGAAAACCACGTTGGATCTGGTGTGATGGTAAATGCTGTTCATGGCTGCAATTGCACCCCCAAGCCTCTCATCCGACGCTGCAATGACCACAGAAATCTCCTTATCATTCCTCTCATCTACCAGCCTCTGGGGAGCTGCAGGAATGAAATCTATAGGCTGAAGTCCTAAGGGACTTGAATCTGTGGAGTATAAATGGCACCATGTATTTATTTTTATTATTATACATTATTATTACCACACTAAAATTCCCAACACCTTCCGTTATTTCCTCTATGCAAGCACTTGGATGTCTCAGCTGAGCTGTGCCCTACAGCCTGCCAATATCAAACGCTTAACACAGAGCACCTGATTTTGAGAATCTCAGATGTTAATGAATAGAAGAACATCACAATTACAAAAAACTACACAAATTTAGCCACACATATTCATACACAGCACAAGGAACTAAAATGAGGCTGAGCTTTCCATGGGTACAACCTCACTGACTTCCCCCTCCCCTTTACCCAAACCACGTGGTGGGTTCTCTCTGGCCAGGGAACGTGCTTTCCCACCAATCTTAAAAAAAATAACATTTTTTTAAATTAAAATAAACACCAACATACCTGACAATTCCCGTTTCAAGAAGTCACTGAGACTTAGGAAGTTATGATGAAGAACTAGCAAAAATATGACAACAGCCACAATAAGGATGGAAATGTTCACTGAAAATTTAGAAGGAAAAAAGTTCATTAGTATAAGCAGAGAAGAAGAAACTCAGATAGAAAAGATTTAAAAAAAATTAGACATACATATGCACATACCTTTCCTTAGTGTCATTTTTCTATTATTTTGTTTATTAGCATAAGGTTCCTGAAAACCTGCAAGAAAAAACCACAGCAGTCATTTCCTACTTCCAGTGTATACCTACACACACTATCACCAGGAGACCCAAAACAGTTTCAGTGTCAAATGAACTGAATGTTTCCTTCTCTCAAAGAGAGAAAACTGTATGCCATGATTTAGTAAGTATGGTATCAGTAAGTACTGAACTACAACCACAGAATCACAGAATGGTTTGGGTTAGAAGGGACCTTGGAGATCACCTGGTTCCAACCCCCTGCCAGGGGCATGGACACCATCCACAGCTGCTCTGGGCAACCTGTGCTGACGCCTAAGCACCCTCACAGGGAAGAATTCCTTCCCAGCATCCCATCTGACTGACCCTGCCCTCCCTGTCAGTGTGATGCTATTCCCCCTTGTCCAGTCACTCCACACCCTTATCCAAAGTCCTCTCCAGCTCTTTTGGAGCCCCTTTAAGCACTAGAAGGGACTCTAAGGTCTCCCCAGAGCCTTGTCTTCTCCAGGCTGAACAGCCCCAGCTCTCTCAGCCTGGCTCCAGAGCAGAGTGTGCTCCAGCCCTCAGAGCATCTCTATGGCCCTGCTCTGGACCTCCTCAAACAGGTCCACATCCTTCTTACGTTGGAGACACCCCCCCTTCCTTAGCTATCTAAAGAAAAACTTGGAGAAAAAAAGTGGACACACAGATCTTGCCACTGACAGGAAAAAAAAACCACCAAACTCCTTCTGCCAGTCAAAAGTGATCTGAAAAGATTACATGAGGTTTCTTTACTGTTGAAACAATTTATTTAACTATCTGAACGGGAAGTATCCAAACAATAAGATTTATTATTATACATTTCCTTCTACACTTAATCAACTGCAAGATTTTGTCAGGATATAGTATTCCTGAGATTTCAACAAATAGCATTATACACTCTTGAAAACCACTAAATTCTCTACACAGAATATAACAGAATGTCAGCTGAGGTGTCCTCTCATGAAAGCTATCACAAAAGTGGGAAAGAAGGTATTAGCATCATGTTATGGAAGTGGGTAAAACACAACACTGATGCAATTCTTGCAAGAAATTCAAAACACACTTGCTCATTATTTAAGGGTAAAGGTGACTGTGAAATCAGAACAAGAGCTGGAGTGTGAAGGAGCTCTCGGGTAACACACCGAAAAGCACTACAACAACATGCAAAACTCCAGAAACGGTGACAGGCTTGCGAAATCTCCCTATGAAAACACGGCGGGCTGTGCTGTGACCATTACACGTGTCAGACCCGACCACCTTCTCCGCATTTCTCCCCCGGGGCTGACACATTAGCGGAGCACAACCAAACCCGGCGACACACGGGCTCTGCCACGTCTCTGTGACACCGGCACTTGGCAATTCCCGGCGCACGCACGGAGCCTGTGCTGGGAGGGGCGGCGGGGGGAGCTGGGGGGGCTCAGCCTGGAGAAAAGCAGGCTCAGGGGGCACCTCGTCACTCCCTACGCCTCCCTGGCAGGAGGGGGGAGCCGGGTGAGGGTCGGGCTCTGTCCCAGGCAACCAGCAATAGGACAAGAGGGCACAGTCCTAAGCTGGGCCAGGGGAGGTTTCGGCTGAACATTAGAAAGGAATTCTTTGCAGAGAGAGTGCCATCGGAATGAGCTGCCCAGGGGGGTGGTGGAGTCACCGTCCCGTCCCTGGAGGTGTTTAAGAAGAGACTGGACGTGGCACTTGGTCCAGCAGACACGGTGGTGTCGGGTCAAGGCCGGACTCGGTGACCTTAGAAATCTTTTCCAAGCCAGCTCACTCTGTGACTCCGACACGCGGCAGCCGGGGCCGGAGGCACCGACACAGCAGCGGCCTCTGCGCGGGGCACGGCAATAACACACACAGCAAAACACACGCACACCCGGCCGCCCCTCCCTCCCCTCAGCGCTCCCCGGGGCGGGCACAGCCCCGCTCGGCGCCCGCCGGGCCCGGCTCTCCCTCACGGGGCCGCCCCAGGGCAGCCCCGAGGCTCGGGCCGGGGCGGCGGCGGCAGCTCCGCATGAAGGGGCGGCCCCACAGGGACGGGAATAACCCCGCACGGACGGGCTGCCCCACAGGGACGGGAATAACCCCGCACGGACGGGCTGCCCCACAGGGACGGGAATAACCCCGCACGGATGGGCTGCCCCACAGGGACGGGCTCGGCCCCACACCTGCCGCTGAAGGCGCCTCCGCCGGGGTCCCGCGTCGCGAAGGCACCGCTTGCCACGGGAGCGAGGCCGGGGCGCCGTGGCGGCGATGGCTGAGGCGGCGATGGCCGGGCCGGGAGGCGGCGGCGGTGGCTGAGGCGGCCCCGCGGTACCGATGGGCGGGGCGGTACCGATGGCTGAGGCGGCCCCGCGGCGCTCGGGGCGGGGCGAGGCGGCCGGGCGGGTTTCCGGCCACCTCAGCACCCCCTTCCGCCGCCGGTACCGGCGATCCGGGCCGGGATCCGCCCCGAGAGCCGCAGGGTCCGGACAGCGCGGCCAGCCCGGCCGTGAGGGGCAGCGGGAGCAGCAGGAACAGGGCGGGGAGGCGCCGCCGCCATGCTGGGCGTGTTCCGCTCCATCCCCACGCAGATGGTGGGTAAAGGCAGAGGCGCGGGGCAATTTATATGGATTGATGGGATCCTCCCGAGGTGCCACACGGCTGTATCCCCTCAGGCACGCTCTCTTCTGCGGTGTTGCAGCTTTCACTTAGTGATGTTAAGTTGATCACAATGATATTTTGAACGTGCGCTGCTTACCCTGAGCAGGCAGTGCTTGCCTCTGTTTCCAGGGAGGGTGGCCAGGCCTGTAGGGAAGCTGTTCCCAGACGCTGTAAGAAAAGTAATTCTAGTCTGCTTTGAAAATTGAACAAAACAGCTGAGAACCCCTGGTCAGGCTGAGTGTAGGCTCTGACCTGAGAGTTTAACAGGCATGTTTGTGTTTTGAATAACTGACCAAAAAGCGTATCTCTCCACAGGACTACAAGGGCCAAAAATTAGCAGAACAGATTTTTCAAGGAATCATTCTTGTCTCTGCAGTAAGTATACTAGAATTGTGGGTGAGAACATAAAAGGCTATTTTGTTTTCTGATTTTACAAACAATTATTTTTTCCTGATTGGGGCGTCTAAAAGCTTTAGACAAAATGAGAAGGGCTGTCATGCATTAAAAGTTTCCTTCTTCCCATGTTTTACTTTCATTATTGGCCTGCAATTTTGAAAAGAAGGTTAGAAAGATGGAGGAACTATGCTTTTGAAAAGCCTACTTCCCCCTACAGTTTAATCATGGCATGGGAAATGTTTTTCTTCATTTAAAATTGATTTTTTTAATGTACTTTTCCCCCAGGTAATTGGTTTCATCTATGGATACATCACTGAACAGTTTGGATGGACTGTCTACATAGTTATGGCTGGATTTGCTTTATCATGTTTGGTAAGATTTTTTTCCCCCCCAAACCAGAAAATATGTGCACTATTTAACCTGGAATAATTGTTAAATTAAGGGGCTGTGAGCACAGACTAATGTTTGTAATTCAGATTGTTCATATGTATTTGTATTTCCTTTGATCTGCAGAAAGTGCTTTGCAGGCCAGTAAGTGCCTTTTCTGAAATGCTGGCAGGATTTTAGAGAACGCTGCAATTAAATACTGGTTTTGAGTTCATTTTTCATTTCAGTTAACTGTTACTGTTAAGTGCAGCTGGCAGCATCAGTAACAGAAAGGACAGTGAGGCTTCCTGCGCAGTAGGAGCTGGTCACAAACATTTTGCAGCTGGCCCATCCTGACTGAGGAGGGAGGCAAGGAGGCAGAGTATGGAATTAGAGGAGTAATTCCTTACTCATGCACCTGAGATGTCCCATTCCAATGGGGGCACTCCAAATCCCTTTTCACACGTGGTTCTTATACCTTTCAGTAGTTCAGATAAACATGATTTGACTGATCACTGCTTGGCTCACACACACGCTGCTGTTTTGAAAAGCCACTATACTTCTCTGGCATCAGCATCCATCTGGTCCTTACTTAAGCATCCCTGTGTCAGTCTGGCTACAGTTACTTATCCATGATGCCAGGCAAGGGGAGGGTCTCACAGCAGTGCTGGGATGCTGCTGTCACCTCAGGAGTCCAGGGGTATCCATTTTTCTTCAGGGTGGGTGCTGTCCTCCTCCTTGCAAGGACCTGGGGGCCTTTAGTCACATACTTCAGTGTACACGGTATATTGCATAGTCATATGTGCCTTTCTAGTATGAAATTGTATGAGTTTTCTTAGAACTGATTGATGGAACAGCTAGGGATTCAGGTTTTCCTAACAAGCTGTACAAAACAGCTCTTTAGCATCCCAATTTACGTGCTCTGCTTTCATTCCTTGTCTCCCAGCTGACCCTCCCTCCATGGCCCATGTACCGCCGCAACCCCCTCAAGTGGCTGCCTGTGCAGGAGTCAGGAACGGAAGAGAAGAAGGCAGCAGACAGAAAGCCAAAGAGACATACTAAAAGTTAAAAATTACCGTTCTTTGTGCTGTTACTTTGTTAAATTTTGTTAAATGAATTTCCAGTGAGAGATACTTCTTGGCTTAGTGGCTGTTTTTTCTTGGTTCTTCTTATATACTGTCATGAGTACTCCCAGCCCTGCAGAGAGCGTGAAGGCTCTGAATCTGCTCTGGAGTTTCAGTGAAGTCACTGGAAACACAGGGATGGGCAAAGGGTAAAGCAAAAATCTGATTAAATTCTTCTATGGTGTACTCACTTCTCAGCCACCTCTAAAAGATGGCTTACACAGCTGGTTAATGTATCAGACTGGCCTCTCTGACAGCTTAGACAAAATTGTTCCAAGTTGTCCCTGTAGCTTTCAGTTACTAGATTTTCTTCCCCTCCAGATTAGTTGGTACCTCTTCTTTGGCAGAATACATCATGATTTCGATTCTGATTCCATGTGTCTAAACACTGTAAGGTAATTTCTGTAATTTATATTTTTTATGGTTAACACTTCAGTTTGAAGATCATTTGACTACTAGGAACTTTCTTAATGTCAGCAACAGCCCCTACTGACAGCACAAGTTGTACTGGCTTTGTCAGCATCTTAGCAGCAGAAACTTATATAACTTAAGGCTACTGAGGTCACATCTTCCTCTAGTATTTTAGTAAAAAGAAACACACCAGATCAAATCAACTCCAGTTAAGCTATTGTCATAGCCTAAAAGATAATACACAGCTGGACTTCTATTGAAATATGTCTAACCACGTGTAAAACAAGGTTGTAACAAGTCCTGTGAAAGGGTACATACCCCACAGCCTCAAACTAAGAACTGTTCTGGGAGAATGAAGAGTGGCAGTTTTTGGTTAAAATAAATTTCCCTGAGATGAGAAAATAACGTTTTGACTGCAAAATACAATAGCTCTTGAACTATTGTAACTTGATCATCTAGCACATGAGAGACAGCAGGATCCGCAGGTAGGACATTTCTTTACTACTGATTCATGTCATTAACCTCCCTCACAGGTGATGCAGGTTACAATATTTCAGCTACAGGCAAGAAGAGAGACAGGTTGTTAATTCAGAATTTTATTTTACAAATTCAGTTTATTTGACTTCTTTATCCTTTAAAAAGAACATGTGCTTTCTCTGCAGGGGTGGTAAACAACAATGCCTGGTGTGTGTAGCAAGACAGTCAGGATGCAAAGACAGGGAAAAGCTAAGACATTTCTCTAAGTGATTCTGGTCTTGGGCACTTTCATTCCTGAAAAGAATTAATATTTGTAAGGCAAAAGGATTTCTCCAGCTGGGACCATGGTAACTATGGCTGCATTCCTTTCTAACATTTTCAGGTTTGCTTTATCCAGTTATCAGATGCTTTCCACCACGTTGGCAACTGCCTCAGCAGTGAAACACAAAGGCAAAGTCTCTCCCTAAAAGCAGTACAGCCACCCCCTTCAGCACTTGGACTTGGGAATTCATAGCATTTTGGTTCTACAAAAATTAAGTTTTTTCTCCTACTACATTTTCACAACTATCTGAGGTACTAGCTTATAGCCTATCACACCAGAGCCTTGGCAGAGATTTTGTTACTCTATTTACATCACCATACCAAAAACTTTTTGCTATGACAAATCCAAACCAAAACATAATGTTTTTGACTCTTCTTAGTATACAAAACTTGGTACCCATCCCTATGTGCATCTATGAGAAGCAACTTTTAAAGTTTCATTAAGAGAATAAAAACTAAACTAACAGTTTCTTTTCTGAGAAAGTGATAGCCTGGTCCACATTTGAACATGAAAAATATTACTACAAACTAACGTTTTCTGCAAGTTCACCTCCTTATTCCAGCAAAGGAGATCAACAGATAAACATGCTTTGTAAAGCTGGTCCAGTCTATCAAATGGGCTATAAAAGAGTCCTTTTCTCTAAGGAAAAGATTGTGGTCAGAGCTTCACATTTTCTTCAAGAAATTTCAGGTGACGAGCCTTTGCGCTGTAACTCACGTACTTGTCTCCCATGTGCTCCCGCAACTGCAGCTGTTCAGAACACACACAGAGCTTACTGACATTGAAAAGCAGTAGGAACTACCAAAATGTTAACAGAAAAATACCAAAGCGCTCAACTGAAAGCAGAATGAGAAGCTCGGCAATGTAGGTGAGAGGGAAGACAAATTAAAGTCTGCAGTGTCTGATGGCAAGAGAGTTCCAAATCCCACCCAACAATTTAAAATACATATCAGATCTTCACAGGTTACAAATTAAATACTGCATGGCGAAGACAGAAAATTTCAACATACTTAGGCCCCTGCCTGCCCTTGGCTACATAAAGACTTTTTGGAATTAAGGTTTGTCCTTTATCACTAGGGTAAAGACCCTTCTCGTTTATCTAGGTTTACAAAGAAATTAAACAATTTGATTAGGAAAGACATTCACCTCTCTTTTCACTTCATCATCATCTTCCATGATTCTGTACACCTTCTCAAGAAGTTTAACTCCCAATCCTTGCACCACATCAGATCTTAGGATTTCAACCATTCTCCTAACCTTGTCAGGGACTGACAACATATCTATTAAAATAAAAGACAATTAAAAATAAATACAGTAGCAATTACTTTAAGTACAGACAATTTTCATATGCTGCATAAGAAGAATATGGGATGACTAAGTATTACCACAGAATTCCAGTGCAACAAACCTGAAGGAATCTCCTCAATGTTTAATTCCTCTGATTCATCAGGTGATTTTCCATGCAAAATCAAAGTGTCTCGATACTTTTTATGGAGTTTAAACTCTGGGGCTTGAGTTGAGGTTACACAGTACTCAGAGTTCTCCTTAGAGTCCATTTTCAGTGTCCAAGTCATCAGCTGCACCAAGTCATTAATTTCATTCACATTGCTTTTCCTAGGAGAAGATGTAATTCAGTCACTGCTCATGATGCACCCTGCATTCCGAGGACCTTCAGTAAATTTAGTGAGGTCCTAGCATGTATTCCATGTTAAATTACTGCTTGTGGTGCAGTTTTATCACTAGCAACACCAGCAATATTGTAACAATGGCTCACAGCCCTGTCACCCTGCAAAAATCCACAGTCCTACTGGCTGCTGCCAACTCTGCAGTAACGCAATAACTGACTTCTTTTGAGAAGCTGCTTAACACTGCCAAAATGAGAAATAAACTCAGCCTCATTCACAGTGGAAAGGAAGCACATTGGCACCTTTTAAGCCATGGTTTTAGTGCACCCTGACAGTGCTTGTCCTTTGGTGCTGGAAGAATGGTTTACTGTGAAGCTACAGCTGACAAAAAGCAGAGGTGCAGAAATGCCATGTCCCAGGAGGTTCAGCATGGAAAGTGTACAGTCACAGAAAGCCAACAGTTAAATGCAGTTATTTTCCTCAATGCACCACATACTTCTTCAATCACTATGTAGAGATGAAGTATGAAAGCCATTTTTTTCCACTCCAAGTCAAGGTCTAATCTAGCAGTGAAACCTCTTGCACAGTATTAAACAAAATACCTCTCCTTGGAATCACCATCAGACTTGTCTGTAGAGCTTGTGGAGGAGCTCAACTCATCATCAGACAGGCAATGGGTTTCTCTCTTTTTCTAAGTGAAGAGGGAATGACAAAAATTCTAAGAGCTGAAAGTAATTTAGCAATATGGTATGAATTACTGTTCTTACATGGAAGGAACACTTTTAACAAGCATATTCTTACAGACTCCTCCGGATAATATTTAAAAGGTGTAACCTTTAAAAACAATTTAATATCCAGGCCATCATCAACATACTGTATGAAATGCATATGTGACTATCATGACATCTCAGTCATAAACTACTCCAAATGCTTCACCAAGTGTCTCTATTAATTAAATCATGTATCTCTTTCAGTTCTTTGCCAACTATATCATAAAGGCAGACCCTTAGCCTATCTATTGGTCTTTAAGACACAATAAAAATAATATTTAAATACATTTTTATCAGTTCTGTACGTTCCCAGCATTCCTTTTTAACCACTTATTAACCACCTGCACAGCATAATATGCAAAAGCATCACCAGCATATGCACACACAACTACCCTGTACACTTCTGTAACTTAAGTTTGTGATTGACACAAGTTTTTGCATTTAGGTAACAGTTCTAAGCACACACACGTAGGTAAAGCATGCAAAACACTCCCATGCAAGTGCTGGGCTAAGAAAATTTGAATTTCAGACTCAAACTTCTTCACTGTTACTCTTCTGCATTTATTTATAACTACAGATTAAAAAAATTAAAATGTTCAACGCCACGAACAAAGCAAAATTAGATGCACCAGGTACCGTATTGTTAGTAGAAATTTAAAGCAGACTATTGATCTGGAACCAAAGCATAGTTCAGGGTAAAGTTTCTCCCTTCCAAAATAAAATCAATTCTGCAATTTAGAGAGCCCACAGCAATTAGCAAAAGATCCCTAGTTTTCATCTCTGAAAAGTGGAGGATAGACAGGAAGCCTGGAATGTTAAACTGATGGAGCCAAACAAAGTGGGTTAGAGATCTGTACTGCAGCCCAGGATTTACAAAGCAGTATTTACAGAGAACTGGGCACTCTCATTGACTGAGAGTCTCTTCCACTTGGTTTACCTGAGAAATACTGGGATCTGATGAGGACTGAGCAACTTTAACACAGTTTTCCACGTGTGGTTTTGCTTCAGCTACAGCACCATTTGATGATGACCTTGCTGGAATCACTGGAAGGATGACATTTTTACAATATTTACAACTTAGCCACATGTATTTTCAATTAGTTTCATGCTCATGCAAGAAAAAGTCTATCACCTGGCAGAAGACAGGCAGGTAGGTAGGTATTCTGCTAAGGGGAAACATTGAAGCTTCTGTCTGAAAGGTGAATATTCTGTGTTTCATGTACATTTCAAAGGCAAGTTATCACCACAGAACACAACTGAACATAACTGACTGAGCAGCAGAAAGATGTAGGCATGTTAACAGAAATTTTTACTTTACACAGAACTAGGCTCTTAGTGCATCTTTCTGAAGACGGCAGTGAAGAACAAACAAGTTACAATTTCTTCACAAAGAAGTTATCAGCCTACTTATACATAAAATGTTAACATGTAAACATAAATGTTACCAGAGGGAAACATCTCCCGAGACTGTTTCAGCCTCCTTCGCTCTCTTGCTGACAAGGGCCGCTCCTTCAAAGGAAGTTAATTTGCTATTAATTTGCAATCACCATAATGGCTTCTGTTACCTAATCACCCATAAAGCAAAAACTCCTTTTCAACTGACACAGAGGAGAGAGCTGTTAGAACAGACCTTCTGATCATCTAACAAATGCTTAATTATTTAATACAAAATGGTCTTGTTCGATGAGACTAATCTGCACTGACCTCCAACATTCAGCGAGGCAGCTGCTCATCCCACATGGAGCAGGTGCTTGTCAGGCTTTCCATTAGGTAGGAAGCTCCTGCACTTTTCTTTACTCACTGTGCATACACTCAGACAACAAACTGCTCAGAAGGAATGAGACAAAAACATCCAGCACTAACCGGTGGAATGGCAGCTTGACTGGCTTTGGCACTGTTTACAGGCTCAGAGGCTTCAGCACCGTGCTGCTCTGCACACCTCCGGGCTGTCCTCGTGTTCACATCAGAAGGAACAGGCAGAGGTCGAGGAGAAACTGTTCTGAACTTGACAGAGAAGTGAGCAAGAATTTATATGTATTTTTTTAATAAAAGTTGAAGCACTCTGCAATCTATAAAACATTCTGTTGCATGGTAAAGCTAGATGCCAGAGAATTTCAAATCCTACTGTAACCTCTGCACATGTCCCAACTTCTTCCTTTCCTCTCCACACCTCTGCTTGCATTCATTTCCCTTCTCTCCATCCCTACATCTTGTCTCTCTCCTCCCAGACTTTTTTCAGCCAAGGCCTTTGCAACCACTGTCCCCACCCTCAAACAGCAAAACCCAGGAGAAAAACTGTATTAATCACCAATGACCCTCTTTATCCTCTATAGCCAGTGCCTTTTTCCCCAAAGAAACCCCCCTGCTCAGTGTGGAAGCATTGACAGGAGCTCTATCCCATGTGCATGCCAAGATTTTTTCCAACAGTTTGCACTCATAACCTCAGGGCAGCCAATACAGGTGTCTGTTCTAAAGCCCTAGTAAGGTACTACCCACCTCAAGCAGCCTTATCCACAAAAGTCAGGAAAGGTACTGACTTGTAGTCACAAATAGTGAGAAGTCCCCATGGGATTTTCTAGGAAAGACTGCAGCACAACAAAGGCAAACCCATCTGGCACACCCACCTCACCCCTGTGAGGGTGACTGAGATTCTCAAAGATTTACACAGGCTGCTTCTGAAGGGCCAGTGCTCTGCAGTTTTTTACCAATGAAGTTACCTAGGTATACACGAAACACGAACAGCATTAAAACACCCACGCTTTTTTAAAAAATAGGTCCCACTTTAAAAGAGGAGAAATGCAGAAGTCTTAAAGGAAAGAGGAGAGTTATTTTTCAAGTATCTGCACCTTCTCTGAGCAGCCTTCAGCCAGCTCTCTTCTCTTCTGCTGCTGCCGTGAGAGAGAGGGTTCACTGACAGAGCTACGAGGCTCCAAATGGAAGGTTTTTCCCTGAGCATCTCCTGAAGCTCCATGACTGACATCATCCTAATAAGTAGAAGTATTTTTAAAAAATGAATATATACCATTTCCAGATTACACATACACACTTTTTAAAAATAAATAAATAAATCAGAGGCCACTTGACTATTTGAGCTGCAATCACCTTAACACAGCACAGGGACAACCACAATAAACTCTTACTTTATAGACAGTTAGAATACCTTCTGTACCAGCATTTCTAAGCTACTAAACCTTCAAGGAAGGACACTTACTTGAATTACAATGGGAACAAAGGGTCCTAGCAGCTCCTCAGTAGAATCCAAGCTCTACAATAAATAATGATTTCTCATGAGAAAAGTGTCTATGAAAATCACACTGTAGACCAAAATGACAATCACCACCAATTAGCTCCCCATCCAAATCAGGATAAACTCAAGATTAGCCAGGCCTATTTAGAACACAGGAATTACAAAACAATTCTTACCCTCTTATGAGTTGGAAAATCATTCTCTGTAAAAACAGAATCTCCATCACCTGAACAGAAAGCCCAGAACTACTTCACCTCTTTGCCTTTGCAAATCTGAAGCCAAGGCTCCCAACTACTTAAGAAGCTCAGTAATTGCATCAGCAGCATCCTACTCTAACAGAAAAACATATGCAGCAGCTCTCTAAATTTTAAGAGCTGGCCATTAGTTAAATCTATTTCAAAGTCCGTTTTAAATAAGCATAAATGCATTACCAGGTCAGTCTGCTTTTGGTCCTTTGAGACAGGCTGCAGGAGTTTCAAAGTGTCATCGTCATCTTTTATAGCATTAACAGAAGACTGCTGAGACTCAACATTTTCAGCTTTAAAAGCTTGTTTTGCTCTTTGCTGTAGTCCATCTTCCTTAATTGGTGGGCTATTAGATGTTATTTTAGAATGGTCTGGAACATTTAAATACTTTGCTTTATTATTCTCTGGGATATGCTCACTGCCACACTTCTCACTTCCATGCTTCAGCCTTTCACATGGGAAGAGATCAATGTTCACTGCACTGATTGTAGCTATGGAGTCTCCCAGGTTGTTCAGATCATTATTGCTTGGGTTTTTTTCCACCTCAGCAATTGGTTTCTCTGAGGGACAAAATCTGGGGGCTTTATATTTGATGATGCAATCTTCTTCATTCTAGAATTGAAAGGAAAACAAAAAAAAAATATAATTACTTTTTGGGTATTATATATGAAAGAATCCTCCAAGCCCCTGAGGAAAATCAAGAATTACAGATTGAGAGCCTCAAAAAAGTCAACACCCACATTTTTAAAGAGATACAGACTGGATTTGCAAATTATCTGTTTCAGGTACGGGTTTATATATAGGGAGTATAAACTTTTCACCAGATCGTGGAAGAAAAGTTGTAGTCACTTGGCTCTTCCTTAAGGGAGGAGCCAACAAGCACCAAGTTTAAGATGCAGTACACTGCATATAATCAATATTTCAACATTTAAAGCTCACACCCAGAACAGCAGAATTGTTACAGAAAACAAAAAAACATGCACAAGATTAACCATTACAAAAGAATCATTCTAACACTGGAAAAACTTTCAACAATAAGCAATGTCATTTGTAACTATAATTAGTTTCTAAGTGTATGTTTTTGATTGGAAAAAGATTATTACCACTGGTCATGAGATATTTGAAAAATTATTTGACCCCAAATACCCCACAAGTAATTCACAAAGCGACCCACAAATGAAAAACCAGGAGGTATTTAGTTAACATCTTATTGTTAAAGACATTGCAATTACTTTCACTGATCCCCAGCTGATAATTTACTTCCACTCTTGCCTAAATACAACTCCTTCCTCCATATGAATTCTACAAATTCATAGGAATCAGATCTATATTCTCACAAATGGTCAAGGCACGTCTTATAAAACTGAAGTTTTTTCTCTAGAAAAAGCAAGAGGGATTTGGTTTCTGTTGGGTTTTGTTATTGTTGTTGTTTTATTAAAGGAAAAAATAAATATGTCTCACAACTTTGTATTTCCTGGCTTGTTCAGAGGAGTGGTTTTGGTGTGTCACATTTCTGGTGTGAGGTTCATTCTTTGCTGAGATAACAGAACAAGGATCTTCAGGTTTAGAATTCATTGTTTTCTTCTGATTTCTAGCTGCTTTCCTGTGAAGAAAACCAAAGCTGCTCATTCCATCACCATCAACAAGGTCTTAAGACATCTCATTAGATTATACTAATTTAAAAAAATCCACTTCACTAAACAGCTTTCATACAAAGAGTATCAGATACTGGGCTTTTTCAACAGACTGTGCACAATATCCTCGTATCTATTTCTAGAAAATGAGCTTAAAAACACAATTCAGACTCTGCAAGCAATCTATACTTGCAGAGCATCAAGGTCAGTTCTATCTGGGAGTAGTAACATAAATGACTAAACCTGACAAAGACAAATAATTACAACAGTCTATATCAAAAGGAACTTGGTTTTGCAACCCCCAGATGATAAATGGCCTCAAAGAACTCCTGTATTCTTAACCATTGCACAGTTTTACTGTGCATTTGCAGAAAAAAACCCTAGTTTCCACTCTAGCTCCCTGCTATTTCTCAAACTCATGTGTTCACATGCTTTGTAGCTGCACATAACAAAACTTCTTTCATCCCTCTAAAGCAAACCAGAAAAAGCTGTAAACCAAAGGCAGCAGTAACACGACTATTTTGCACACAATCACCCACATGAAAATATCTTACGCCTTTGTGGCTTCCAGAAACAAAGAAATCTGTTGTTTGATATACGGCTGTCGCAGGATGCTTTTCACACTCGGTCGTTCCTCAGGTTTTTTACTGAGCATTGTTTGTATTATTTCTACCAGCTGTGGGCTGTAATCCTTTGGCATGGGTGGCAGCTGTGCAAGCAAAGGGAAGCCTGACATTACTTAACTTCTTATTTAGGCATGGCAGTTGTGTTCAGCTACAAACTTTGAGCAAAAAATAAAGCCATTGTTCAAATGCTCAAAGTTACCCAAGTGCTTAGTATTAAACAGAATATAGACATTCCAAGTGTTTGTCTAAGAACTGTTCATAATTATCAGCAAAGTTCTGTAAATAAGCTTAAAAATGTGTATAGAATGCATCCATCTTAATTTCATTATATGATAAAGCAAGACAGATGCTTAAATAGGCTGATCTTACCTAACGGGAAAATGGCATCACATGGACAGCAATTTAATTTTTTACACAATGTTTAAACCAGAAGAAAAATGAAGAAAGTAATCTCAGAACTTTGGGAATTAATCAAAACACTAGCTATACAAAGGGATAACAAGAAACTCCAGCAATACCTACAAATTAGTGACTCCCTCGGTCTCATATTACATCATATACCACCATGAAACAGTCTTACAGCATAATGATGATGCAGGTAACATGCAAGCTATTTTTAACTCCCTGAAATATTTCTGATTAGCAAAGATAATCTCAAGTTCTCGATGGAAAAATCAAGCACACAGAAAATTTTTTTATATAAAAAGTTTTACCTTTCCTTCGATAATTCGATAAACCAAGGAGTTCATGTCTTTAGCATTGAAGGCGTGTTTCAGTGTAGCCATCTCATAAACACAGCAGCCTAATGCCCAAACATCAGACTGAAAAAAGGGAAAAGAACAAGTTTTGGGACTTTCCTATTAATTGTAAAAGTTTTATCTCCAGACTTAGTCATATGCTTTCAAAGAGGCTTTTAATGACATTAAACTAATTAAGACCAAACTCCACTGCAAACTTTTGGCTTCAGTGTCTCTTATTTTTCTTCTCTCTCACTTTGCATTTTGATCAGCTGAACTACTTTCTTCCAAATATCACTATTTCTTTGCCCGAAAGAAGTGTAGAAATCAGCTATTTGTATAAGGGTTTGCTTTTTTCCCTTTTTTAATACAGTATCAGTTCTAACTGGCAAAGGTAAATCTTTTGATTTTTCATTGGAAGAACAGTTTCTCCTCAGCTCTTGCTCACTGCAGACACTCATATTTGTGGTGTGTGTGGTTTGCAGAAGAAGCTGAATAAGGAACACATTTGCCTTATTCTGTTAAATTTTAAATTTACAGTAGTACTGGTTATTCATCTCCTTAAAATTTCCTTTTCATTTTTTCTTTTTTAATGCTGCTATTATGTCTAATACGAACTTTTGAGTACAAAGCCTCCTGTCTGATATATAATTCATTTAGAATATGCATCTAACACAGATTGATATGTCTGTTTCCACTGCCCTGCTGTGAGAGGTACAGGTGGCCTGCTGAACAAATGGGCTGTGATAACTTATCACATGCTATGAATTCCCAAACACAGTTCCAGAAATAAAGGTTCCTACAAATCTCTCCCCTATTCTTTTTTGTTTAGTCTTTGGCAACATTAAGAAGAGCTGGAAGCAATAAAAAAAATTCAAACCCATAGATAAGACTGCAATGTTTTCAGACAAACAAAATAAGGTGCCTAACAAAACAGAAATGACATTCTTATACTCTACCTTGTGGTTGTAGGGTTTGTTGGAAAAGAGTTCAGGGCTCATGTAGTATGGGGTGCCTATGAGAGTGCTGGCCATGTCATACTGGTTTTCTAACACTCTGGCTATTCCCAGGTCACCCACTTTGATTATGTTTGTCCGTGTCAGGAAAATATTTTGAGTTTTAAGATCTCTGTGCAGAATGTGCTTTTCATGTAGATACTGGGGGAAAAAAATCACAGAGAGTTAATCAACTCCTAAGTGGTTCTACACTGAAAAGTAAAATCTCATTATACAAGCCAAAGAGGTAAAACACAAAAGTAGAAGAGACACATAAATCACTCTCAAGGGCAAGAGTGCCTCTGCTGAGACAGCATTAGTGAATTAACACTAGGAATGTCTGACACAGGCAAGGGCCCAAAACTTGGCACTGCTTTACCAGAATCTCCCTGTGTGGGTCTTGTAACTCAGGAGAAAAGAAGAAATAAAAATGTAAGGTTACCACTCAAACTGTAACTCACTTTCTGCTGCTTCCATTTCTTGACAATCTTAAGTATAAAATTTCAGTGGAAATTACAATGTGAGCTTTGTGTAAACAAGGAAGAAAATTAGTCATAATAAACAAGAACAGACAGTACTGTAGACTTGTGTATGTTTGATCACAACAGCCAACTTTTAGATTGAACTTTATGTCCAATCTTCTTCTTCAGTCTTAAAATTCATATCCAGTCTTTGTTGCTATAACAATTGCCTTTAAAGTTTGCTAACCTCCAATTCCTAAATTTCAACAGAGCGAGATAAGATTCAATAGAAAGGATGAATTAGGAGTCTAAATTTACCATTATAAACACCAGTAAAACCACTGAGCACAAAATGCCTCAAACTGCCATTTTTTCCCCAAAAAATAAATTTTATAAATTTAACCTAAACTTTCAAACCACAGAAGCATTTCAGACTAGAGGTGCAGACACTCTGGAGGTTACCACGGTCTACTGTGCTATAGAGGTATGGACATAAAATATGTCAGCTATTTCTTACTCCAAATAGTTGATTTGACTGCAATGACCTGAGAGCAGTTTTAATACACTAATAACCTCTGTATTTAGATGCTAACCCAGCCAAAGAGGTATTCAAAGGCTGCAGCCCAGCTGGAATTCTGAAATGCAGAAAGAGCTAAATTAAGTTTACACCTGAAGGTGACACAGTTACATTTTAGTTTACCTGCAGTGCCATGGCAATCTGGACAAACCACTCCACCACCTGACTCTCAGGCAGGAGTTTGCCCTTCTGCTCCTTAAGTTTGTGGTAGAGATCTCCTCCCTCACAGAAGCCCATGACAATGTACAGGTGGCCATCCTGCCCCTGCCAGGACTCCCTGTAGGTGACGATGTTGGGGTGTCTGAGCTGGGACAGCAGCTGTGCCTCCTGCTCTGCCGCTCTCCTCTCACGCCTGGAAGCGTTTCTGAGGTTCAGCTTCTTGATGACATACTGGAAAAGAAAAGGCAAGGTGTATCACAAGGGATTAAAGTAACTGCACAGAAGCCCCTCAGATCTAAGGGAAATACAGGATTTGAAATCTACACTCCTTCTGCGTGAAGGCTGCTGTTGCTTTAACACTTACGCACTATTTCTACCTTCATACCATAAAAATGGAGTATGTGTGGCCATTCTATCCATCTACCTGAATATAACTCTGCACAGGAATTTTGTGTTTTACTTTCTTTTGACTAATATTCATATTTATCTTTGCCCCCCCCCCCCTCACCCTCATGTGTCTTTTGTTCATCTCTTAAGCCTGAAATACCTGTTTGTGCACCACAGTTACTCTCAAAACAGGCCACTTCGAATATATAATAAGGAAAATATATAGTCATATGCAAAAAAATTACAATGATGTCTAGGATAAAAGTCATCTGAAAGGGACAAAAGGTCTCCTAACTAAATTTCTTTTATTCTGTATTAAGATGCATTAAGAATTTTTCAAAGCCACATACAAAAGCTGTTATTTACTTCCTTAATATGTACTACTGCAATTCTAAGGAATTTCAGGTTTTAGCAAAAACATAAATGAATCTGAAGATGAGACAATAAAATCCATAGCACTCTTTCATCATCCAGAGCAGCAATACTTAGTTCTGACCTGGCCCCATCCTGATGTAAATTTTCTGGTAATCACTTTAGGGCATCAACTTTCCACAGAACAAACATGCCATGGTTTCACCTGACCCCACTCTTATCCGAGAGCTTTTAAATCAAAACTTCTAAAAAAATTTTTACTTGCTGAATATCAGCATCCTCAGCAAATGTTCAGTCTCTGGTCCTCAGGCTGGGCGTATTTAATTAGCCCAGCACATTTAATTAGTGCTGAGGAGACACCCCTGTACACCAAGGGAACCAATTACTCAGAAATCCACAGCACCTCATGACTTCGTGTTTCAGGAGTCTGCTGGATTTAACCCACGGTGGTGCAAAGCTTCCAGGAGGAATATCATAAAACTGATGGTGTAAAGAATCATCTAAGTTTAAAATAAAATAGAAATGCTGTAACTACTGTGTTCTGTGTGACAAGTCAATGCCAATTCTATCTCTGTGCATGGAAACCAAAAGTTTTTAGGTATATATCAGCACCTTTTAGATGATACACCACCAAAAAGCACATATATTAGCCTTACTTTAAACTTGGCATTGATTATATTTGGTTTAATGAACATGTTTTCCTGGGAAGATTCCCATGCTATTCTGCCTTATTTGATATCAAACAGTGTAAAAATTGCATTTTGTTTTGCTTTAAACGTTTAGAGCCACTTGACCTTCTCCACAAAAACCAGCATTCAGTTAACAGCAAATATGCTCCAACAAAACCCAGCTTCTTTCACAGGACACAGGGCACAATGGCAAAGCCACAACAAAAAAGTCCTGATCATCCTGCTACAGAAGAAAGTTTGTAGAAGTTGGCAAAAGATAAGACACGCCAAATATTTAAGATGAACTAACATCAAACAGGAAGCAAGGCTCTTGCCAATGTTAATGACCAGCAGCACGAAAAAGAAATCCAAGGACCTGTATCCAGATGAAAGTCATCTCAAAGTACTGTTTACTTTTAGGACAACGAGGTTAGCAGATCTTTGAGGACATTGGACTATGCACTGTGGTGATGGCTTGGAGAGAATAAGTCTTGCCATGACCACTACCCACCCATGGGTTGTAGGGATTCAGCTCTGGATTCCAGCCAGGAACTGCCTTCATCCGGGAAGGACACATCCTCTGATCCCTGCTGGGAACAAACCTTTTCCCAGCATCTCCAGTACAACTCTGGGCATAAGGCTCACACCCAAGGTTCCTGCGGTACTGCTCTGTGGGTGTTGTCCATCCCCATTTCTCTACTCTCAGTCATTTCCTATCAAACACCCCTGCTTTGGCCAGGCAAGGCAGGTCATTTCAGTTAAAAAAACCCTCAACAACAATAAGCAATATTGTTATTTATATTTAAATTAATATGTATGTATTGGGGGGGCTTGGCTTGCCTGCGTGTTGTTTATTTGAGATTAAAAGGAGGGGAGAGGAGGGAAGAGTCTTCTTTAACCTTTAACCAAAGTCCTCACAGACCAGGGAGGAGACCAGGAACAGGCCGGCTGGACCAGCCCAGCTCAGGTGGCTGCAGCCATACCCCAACACCAGGTGATGGTCACAGACCCACCTTGACACCAGGTGATGGTCACAGCTACACCTGACACCAGGTGATGGTCACAGCTACACCTGACACCAGGTGATGGTCACAGTCTGTCCTTGACACCAGGTGATGGTCACAGCTACACCTGACACCAGGTGATGGTCACAGTCCCATCCCAACACCAGGTAATGGTCACAGTCTGTCCTTGACACCAGGTGATGGTCACAGCTACACCTGACACCAGGTAATGGTCACAGTCTGTCCTTGACACCAGGTGATGGTCACAGCTACACCTGACACCAGGTGATGGTCACTGTCCATTCCTGACACCAGGCGATGGTCACAGCCACACCAGACACACCAGGCGACGGTCACAGCCACACCAGACACACCAGGTGACGGTCACAGCCACACCAGACCCGAGGCCACGTCCCCGCTGGTGCCCGGGGTGTCGCTGGGTGTCGGTCCCACCCGCCCCCGGCCCGGCCGCGGCCATTCCCCTCACACCGCCCCGCGGCCGCTCCCCACCGCGCCGGTGC
The DNA here is from genome assembly GCA_035583155.1 of Acropternis orthonyx. NCBI lineage: Eukaryota > Metazoa > Chordata > Aves > Passeriformes > Rhinocryptidae > Acropternis > Acropternis orthonyx. The sequence goes on from JAWWEU010000023.1 coordinate 15,725,543, forward strand.
CCTCGCTACCTGCTTGCGGTCCTGCCGGTGCCTCGCCAGGCTCACCTCCCCGTAGCTGCCGTGCCCCACGGCCCGCAGCAGGCAATAGGCAGCCAGGGCCATCCCGCCGGGGCCGGGCCCGGGGCGGACCCGCTGCCATAGAGATGCCCGCGGCCATGAGGGGCCCGCCGCGCGGCCCCACGGCGCGTGCGCGGCGCCGCGGCGGCCATCTTGGGGGCGGGCGGGGCGGCCATGTTGAGAGCGGGCAGGGCGGGAGCCGTGAGGGCGGCGGAGGGACCGCCGGGGCTTGGCCTCCTGCTCGGCGGCGGAGAGAGCGGTGTGCCCTCACAAACACCGCGGGACGGGCCGCCTCGGCAGCACCTCCGTGAGATCCGTGTGCTGAGCGCCGGGGGAGGCTGGCGAAAGGGCCGCGGTGACGGCCCACAGGGCGGCTGTGCAGTAACAACCCCCACCCCCGGCAGGTCCCGCCGCCTGGCCTGCCCCACAGAGCCACCCTGTCCCCTTGGGTGGGGGTTAAAAAAACCTCCAGACTGGTTTAAAAAGAGTTCGTGGACCTCTCCCCCGTGTCCCTCAGGCTGAGCACCTTAGAACCCTGACTGCGGGATAATCACAAAGTGTTGTATTACCACTGGGCATTTAATGCCCATTCCTCAAAATTTGTGTTTCATCAGCGGAGATGAACCGGCTAAAAAACTTCTAAGAGCTGTTTAGCTCTGTCAAGATAACAAATAAAGGAGAAGGGCCCTGCAGCTGGGCACTGGGGGTGCCAGGCCTGGAGCTTGGGCCTGGTTTCAGCCATGGGGATAATAAATAAGAACTGATGGAATGAGAATTTTCTGCACTAGACAGGACATATCAAACAGTGATACCTAAACTGGGTACCTGAGTGATGCACAGGATTACAGGAGCAGTTTTGAAGAGGAGTTTCACAGACTGCACGCTCTGTTACAGCTGCAGTGAATTTGAGCCAGGCAAAGCCTTTAAGAAAGTATCAGAAAGATGACAGTTTTCATTTGGAAAAGAAGCAAGCCTGGAGAGTTGATTAATCTGTTTTCCCTTCAGAAATGGTTGCTGAGTGTCTTTTTGGAGTTACTACATAGAAGAGACACTGCTGAAGTAGCCTACAACAGATTTTGTAATAGTATTCTGCAGATTATGCAAATTAAAAATTCGGTATTTGACTTTTCCCAAATGCCTAATGTTTAATCCCACTTTTCTCACTGGGTTATTGATTAACACTTGGTAAACAAAGCATTATATATATGTGCATATCGTTCCAATTTGAACCTTACTTTTTTCCAAAATGAAAAGCAATCTATTGCTTTCTATTTTATTATTGATTCCTGCCTTTGCATCATCAGACATTTTGGTAACACATGTCAGAAACATCAAGGTAAGTAAACAACTGTGTATGGGGCTCCCACTCCCCATAGATTAATTTCTTGCAATTTATCAGCATTTATCAGAGAGTTCACACAGTGCTGGCAGCAGGAGCTCTGTGTGGACATGAGATCAAACTTGGGACTCAGACTGGTTGATCTGTAATCAGCCTCAGTTTCCAATCAGCTCTGAAGTTCTCCTGCGTCTCTTTTTAAAAATATCCCTTTCTTCTGTTTTCACTGTCATCACTACATAATGGTAAAAATGTTTTAGTGGTTTTATATTTAAATGTGTAAAGCAATCAGTGCTCCCAGGGAACTGACTTTAGCACATTTTGCAATGCAAAATATCAGTGAAAAAATGCCTCCAAGAAGCAGAGAACAGAGATGTAACATGGCATCAAGATAAATGTCCACTATCCAAATGACATAATGGGTTTTATCTCAAAAGATTTGCATGCTAGCACAACATGAAATATATATGTGTCAAAATCTGTCTCTCAAAGGGGCTATTCTGGTTTTGATTAATCCCTGAGTAAGGCAGTGCTGCCTGAGGCTTGGCCTAATTTTCTTTGATGAAGTTGCTGGCCAGTACTCCTCATGTCCACAAATTATTTTTCTCTCTCTCAGTGGTTACATAATCTGAAAAGTTAGAAAGGGCAAATCTCTTTAGGGAGCATTTTGAGTTACTGGATAGAATAGGACAAAGCAAATTACATTTCATTTCCATTGATTAGTTTGTGGTCTTTGCCAAGACTTTTTCTTTGAAAATCAGGATAGGAACATATCTAACTTTTAAAAATCAACTTGAGATTTAATGCTGCAAACTGATAATGCCAGTGATTCTTATTATTTAACCATTATGTCCCCCAGATACAATGTAGCTATTTCCTCCTGATTACCATAGTACCTGTTGTTCTCTGTGTGTCTTGCAATGCTAAAGCCTTTCTAAATGTAAACCTGCCAAAGCTCTGGGCAATGCTTCATCCATCCATGCACAATGCTATGGAAAAGTCAGCTGATTCTCCCAGTTCTGTTATATACTTCATGCAATTGTGATTTGATTGAAATGGAGGAGGCTGCTCTGTAGTGTGAAGGTCTCTGTCCCCATCCATGTCCTGGCCCCACTGAGGAAGGAGTGTGCCAGTGGGCAGTGGTGAAGTGTGGCTGGAAATCAGCCTGAAGGCTCTCAAAGCTGTCTTTAGAGCCATAGTCAGGTAAACACATTTGTCAGAGCCAGTTCTGCTGAAAATTGAACAAAAACTCAAATCAAAGATCCCTGTGTGCACTGGGACAGCTTGTTCTTATGGGTACAGCTACTAAGGGTGAGAAAGATTTTCCTAGGTTTAAAAACAACCTGTAGGACTCCGTATTCAGAGCATTCCAAGCATGGGTAGCAATGGTACAGCTGTCCCTTTATGGCCCTCTCATTTTGCAGCTCACAGGGAAGTTTGGGTTGTGTAACTGAGCTGCATTATGGTCTCTTCTCCGTGGCAGCCAATTATCATCCCTTGGGATGATAAAATCTTCAGTGTTACCATAGATTTGGAAATAATTTTCCTGCCTTGATTTTCCTATGTAGCACTTAGGGATAGACCCAAATACCTCATTCCCGGAGGTCACTTCAAGTTAACTCTACACTCTTTGCTGAGCCTTTTAGTCATGCTGTGGTTTAGTTTCCCAAGCTGTACAATCAGGACTTTTTCAGCAAGTACTGTACTGGGATCCCTCTTTTCCCTCCCTATTTTCTTATGAGTTCAAATTCTCTTTTCCTCTCCAATTTCCAGAGATTTTTTTGCATCTCTATTCTTTAGTGTTGCCACAACAAAACAGTATTAAACAAAGGAAGATTTTGTTGCTGTTGGACAACCAGGAAAAAAATATCTAATTGGTGCACCTGCAAATATGTGGACATTATACAGAAACATTTTACCAATTTTACCAATTAACAATTCCCCTAGGTAGGGGATATTAAAATCTCATTTTCATCTAGAATTGCATAATCTTATTGAATGGCACACTATTGCTTTCTACCCCCATAGCTTAAAATGACCTTGACATCTCAAGCTACATCCAAGTGAATCATTAAAAATGCAGAAAAAACCAGGACAAAATCACAGACTCACTCCCCTCCCCTGTGCAAATCAGGGTCAGCTTGGACAGGTAGCTGGGCAATGTCCAGCTGAGTTGGGTATCTCCCCTGAAGATCAGCCCAAGTACAAAGTCAGTAATGCCCTTCACTGAGAGATTTTTCTGTAGTTTCTTTTCAATGAAAATTGCAGAGTACTCCTCTAAAGATTTACAGAATCAAAACGGAACTCCTTCAAAACTGCTGTCAAACCCATAATTCTGATAAAGAATATGCACAACAGCAATCCTGTAAAACTTAAATGCAGGTGAAATATCTTTTAATTTGGAGGCTGTAGTCAGAATTGCAGAATTTGTAACTAAAGAACACATTTTTGTATGGTGTTTTGGGGTTTTTTTATTTTATTTTATTCTTAAACTGCTTGGTAATTCCAGTGTGAGGAAAGGTTTGTACCAAATAAACTGACATTTCAGTGACTAGTTTTTCATTTCCCCAAGTCCATACCTCAGTTTGTCTTTTGTAAGGGGAAATGACAAGCTGTAATGACAGTATAGATATAGGAAAGATAATTCCAGTTTTAGAAAGGACAGATATGAATTGGTGCACACACTACACAGGCATTAAAGAAATCCATGTAGGCTTGTGAAAGAGGAGATATGTACACACAGAAATTATCTGTATGGCAATAACAGCTTGAAAGATGAACCTACAAAAATGTGCACAGACTCTTAGTTGAGAAGCCTCCCCCCAAACCCTGAATTACCTAAGATTTAATAGTGTCTTGAAAAGAACTCCAAAATAGACCAAAAAACAACCCCTCTGTGTCTCAGTTTCCAACCTGTAAAATGCCTACTTGTGAAAGGTACCAAAAGCCTTAAATGTACCTGAGATGTGTATCTGACTTGATATCTTATGGTGTCCTTAGCCCTGTATTTGGTGGATGCTTCCACAAAATGTGCCTCCCGAGGCTCTTGGGGCCAAACGAGATAAGGTGTTTGCAGCCCAGCTGATGGGAACTGAGTTACACAAGCTGTTGCTGTAACAGGAGTCTGTAAGTTTATTTAATGCCTGTCCTCTGTCAGAAGAGAGTACGTGGTATTTTTGTACAGCTTCTGATATTTGCACCTGCTCTGGGAGCAAATCTGGTCAAAAACATGTCCTAACTGCTTTTTTCCTGCCCCCCTCCCACCCTTTCATGCAGCATTGCATAGTGACCACCTCTCCTCTCTGTAATTCTGCTGAATTACCATCATACCTCGTCATGTTGGGATGAGAGCATGGTGGGCTGAAACAGGAAAAATTTAGGAATAAGTGAAAAAGTGTGAGGGTGGGTCTGTGTGAATAGTTTGGATGTATGTGACTGGGGCAAAAAATGTGCAAACTGGGTTTTTATGCTTTGATACAAACCCTTTTTTTACTTCCAAAGGAAAACAAGCTTGAAAAGAAAATACATACTACAGGACCCAGATGCAGGAATTCCCAAGGAAAAGATGTCACTTTCAGGACAAGATATTCTGTTTTTGCTTGATGTCACCACACAGCCAACCTATACTCAAGGAGTCCTGTTAAGCAAATTTTAGTGTGTTTTTTAGTCTCAAAGACATCTAAATGGCAGTGAACATTCTTTTCCTCTCACTCTCCCCTCATGTCTCAGATTGTTTTCAGCTGGAAAAAGATCCTTTTGGTGTCACTTGAGCAAGATCCAATATGAGCAACCTGCCTTACTTGGTCTTCCCTCAAATTTACATCAAATTTCCTAATTAAGGCCTTTCTCAAGCCTTCCTTCTCCTGGACAACTTCTTTTGACTTGTGACAACTACACAAGTGCTTAGTGATTTATTTCTACATACAGCTTTCCTACTTTACTCATGATTTTTTCCTTTTTTGTTTTCTTTACAGAAGCGAAATGCTGATAATGACTTGGTGAGTAAGACTTGGTTTTGCCCAGGGTACCTGGAAAGATTTACAGTCGCTTACTGTGTTCACAAAATATTTCTGCGAGTCCAGTCTGAGCAAGTGGATATTTCTGAGTGTGTGTGACAAGGGAAATAGCCCAGAGCTGTATAGGTATAGCCCATTTCTGTGTTTAAAACAGAACAAGCCCCAGTTGTGAGGAAGTTGAGAATAACATAAAATGGAATTTGGAGCCATCTGGAATTGTTTTGATCTATTTTTAAACAAGACAATTACTTAAACCCCTGCTCTGGAAGTCATCCACTCCACTGATAACTTACAGTCACTAATACAGGGAGGCAACAGTTAATTGTTGTGCTCTTTGAGTAACCATAAAAAGTCACGCTCTCAGTAGAGGAAAACCCCAGTTTTTATAATGGCAGTATCTTTGCTGTGGTGGTAGTATTTAGTTAAGGAGGCTGTAGTTATAAGTTGTGGAATAGTGCCATGATGGCATTGTGATAACATCCAAGGAAACACAGCTGTGCTCCAGTTCTCATGATTAGGGCTTTTCTGTTTTGCTTTGGAGGGTTCAGTGTCCTGCCATGGTTTCTTTTTAAAAGTAGGATTATGACTAACACACACATCAGTGTAGCAGTGCTCTTTTCTTTCCTTGTTTCATTTCTCAATCTACAGGTTGTCAATGGGATAGAAATCTATAACATGAAGATTGATAGTAAAGTAACTTCCCGATTTGCTCACAATGTCATCACCAGTCGAGCTGTCAATCGTGGAAAAGAGTCCAAAGAAGTCTTCTTTGATGTTGAACTCCCTAAGACAGCCTTCATTACCAACTTCAGCATGTGTGTAATTTTTACAATATTGTTAGAGAAGACTAAATATTTGTGCAAATTCAACTGGGAGAAACTGAACCCAACTGCTCATTTTTACTTTGCCATTTGATAGATTTCTAAATGCCTCCTGGGTAATTTTCTGGTACTGTTAACTTAAAATGTAAGATACATGGAGTAAGGCAAACACTGGTACATCTATAGAAAAATGTCTAATTTTCAATTATTTGTATTTGTCATCATGGATCTTAGGCAAAGGAGGACATTCCCTGGAGATCTATCCACCTTTTCAGAAATACCACTTGCTTACTTACTCTGGTGTTATCCAACCAGGAAAATTCCATTACTTAATTTCCCTGATGGCATTACAGCTTAATTTATCTCTCCATTTAAAATCATATTTGAATACAAGGCTTAAATTTGAATAAATGTTCAGCTGGAGGCAGTGGCACTTGGACAGGTGAGTCTCTTCCAGAGGGTTGGTTTGCCATTAGGTGAGACAAGATGGTGAAGCTGCTTAAATGTGGGAATATGGCAGGGGTAAGTTGTGTTGTTATCAGCCCAGTTTCAGATTCTCATGATACTGAGCACAGAGCTCTTCATTCCAGCTAACCTCACTGGGGAGACTGGCCTCAGTGAAAGGGCTCAAATACTGACAGTAGCAGGTCTCTGAAAGTGCTTTTTAGCAAACCAATCAATAAAGAGAGAATTTCTGTAGTAACTTTTCATGTACCAGTCAACTAAACTAGGACTTTTTCACCTGCAGGACAATTGATGGTGTCACTTATCCTGGAACTATAAAGGAAAAAGAAGCTGCAAAAAAGCAATATGAGAAGGCTGTTTCAAGAGGACAGACTGCTGGTCTTGTCAAGTAAGAATGATGTCTTGCGTGGCTTCCACACTGTCATCCCATAGCATACTGTGAGATTGGAAATACCATGTTCTGGCATGTTACTGACATGAGACCAAAGAACAATCATTAAGTTAGAGTTATTGTAGCACAAATTATAAAAAGGAAATACAACTTCTTACTACACAGGCAGTATCTGCAATTGTGGAAAGGCTATTTCTGCAACTTTCACTGACCTGTTCCTGGGATTAAGCTCAGTGGGAAACTTGAATAAATTCCACAGTTTGAGTATGATTTTAGCAATAGAACCTATTTAAAACAGAAAGAACTCCCATCTTTGTTTCATTCCTTTTCATTTCTTTTTTTCATTTCTTTTTGAAAATCATATGCCACCAACCCAAACAACAAATATTGTGAAAGAAGATAAAGATGCTCATTTTCCTACCCACTTAATACAGAGCTTCAGGAAGAAAAACAGAAAAATTCACTGTATCAGTCAACATTAAAGCAGCCAGTAAAGTCACTTTTGAACTCACGTACGAGGAACTGCTGAAGCGACGCTTTGGAAAATACGAGATGTTCATCAAAGTAAAACCAAAGCAGCTTGTCAAAGACTTTGAGGTAAATGGCAAACTGATCAAATTTGACTGTAATTTAAGAAATGATGAAATTCTGTACATCTGTTGAAAATGGAGTACCATGGTAATTCCCATTGGCTCACAGGTGAGCTAAAGGCCCGTGATAACATTTCTAATGAGTCTCATGGGGAGTCCACACCAGCATGCTGTAGTTCAGCTTTTATTTGTGAGCCTGACAAATTTGCTTATCTACTGAACATTCCAAAAGAAATCAAGTATGAAAACTTGAAAAAGCTATTACAATGCCTTGGGGTAAAATGGAAGACTAATATCTTTTGTATATGTCTTTATAGCATAAACTACACTTTTCTTACACCACCATGAAACAACACCATCTGAATCACATGGATGCATGTATTGCTTTCTGGAACACTGCAGCTTTTGTGTGTTAAAACTGGTCTTTGATCACTCCTATCTGCCTTGGTAGAATTCCAGTATCTAGCTTTCAATTAAGTTATATTTCTTTTAAGGTTTGTTTATTTGTAGCTTTGTTTTTAACCTCTGTGTGCAAAAAGGCCTGTTTGGCTGAAGATGTGTCCACACAAGTGTAGATTTGGACTGCCATTATAAATTACAAAAGTAAATTTCTTTTGCTTTATGAAAATCCCTCTCTTACATCAGTAGTTGCTTGCTGATCCTTCTGTAAATGCTTGAGTTGATGGATTAATCAATGACAATGAATTTTCAATTAATATTTCAGATTGAAGTAAATATTTTTGAGCCCCAGGGTATCACTGAGCTGGAAGCAGAAGGAACATTCATCACCAATGAGCTACAAAATATCATTAAAAAAACTGTTTCAGAGAAAAAGGTACATTGACTACTGAGTTCCATAATTTACTTATTATGGCTATAATTCTGAGATAATAATGTCAGTGCTACCAAGGGAAGTGAGAGGAAAATAAAATAGAGAAAAGGCAGTAAAGGCGTGTCTGTCTGAATTCCAAGGCAGCAAGTTGAAGGCCATCTCCACACAGTTCAGAAGCCATGTAGCTGTTAGCAGGGCACGGTGCCAAAGCTAGAGTCCTTGTCCCACAGCAGTATTTGGCTACCTGGATACCAGGAAGACTATCTGTTACAGAAGAACTGAGTCAGTAACAAGTGGCTTTCTCTTTTATGGGGATGGTAGAATTCCTAAAACACAGACTGCCCAACAGCCGTATCAAAGGTGTCATTCAGAGTGGAGGGCTGGCCCAAGATAGATGGAAAGTGAGCACATGGGGAAAGCCCTAGATAGCAGCTTTCATGTATCAGTTACCCAACAATAAATAGATAAATATATATGGATACATACAAACTAATAGGTTATTCTCATGCCTGCAAATATAAATATACTAGCTTTAAAAAAATGCAAATATGTTCTGCAGAAAATTTTCAGTTATTAAGGTTCAGATCTAAGGAAGGCATTTCTTTGCAGGGGCGTATCTCTTTCAAGCCAACTCTTGATCAGCAGCGAACCTGTGCAAATTGCTCACAGTCTGTCTTGGATGGGGATTTTACTGTAAGGTATGATGTGAAGAGAACAACTCCAGATAATTTGCAGGTAAATCTGACAACAACTTGGAGGCAGGTATTCTGACAGTTTAGCTCACACAGGGACTAAAGGTTCAGTCTCGTGCTTAAATGATGCTATTGGGCCCACAGACAGAGGTGAGACTAATTGGGGCCATTAAGACCTTTTAGTCCACTTAGAGGCTATACACTAAATGAGAGTAATATCTCCTTCATCTGTTTTGTCTTTACAATATACCAAGGGTTTTGGTGGAGGTATGGTTTGTTGAGGTTTTTTAACATTTTACATTTCAGATTGTCAATGGCTACTTTGTACACTTCTTTGCACCAACTAATCTTCCAAAGTTGCCAAAGAATATTATTTTTGTACTGGATAATAGTGGCTCAATGTCTGGAAAAGCAATAGAACAGGTAAGTTATTACATTACTATAGAGTTTCAATGAAAGAGCCATGAAAAAGTGCTGGAAGGGACATGAATGCCTTTAGAGTGCACTTGCACTGCTTGAGCTGTACTGAGTGACTGAATGCTGTGACCTCTCTAATGCTCAGTACTTATATGCATTAGTTTGAAGTGTTACTGTGTAACAAAAATCCATACATTTAAGCTATATTTACTTATTTATAAATGTTATTAGTTCAAAACTCTATCAATATATCCAGAGAAAACTGTCATGTGTACTTGACAGTTCTAAATTAAGCTGTACATACAGTATTATGTGCATTGTCTCTGTTGTTCATTCTGCCTCTGGGAAGCAGCAGCAGTTTTCGTAGTTAGTACTCCTCATTCTAAGCTAATGCTTAGAATTTTCAGGTTTTAGTCCTTCATCAAAATATCCAGGCTTGCTTGTATATGATTTTCTCCACCAACCTGTAGCTACCCATTTCCCATCACTTTCAATTTGCCATGCCAGCTTATCCCAGGCTAAGCAATGATCCAGAGATCTGATTCTCCTCTCAGCTACAAAGATTTACCAGTTGTTATTGCAGCTGACTGACTTCCCTGGAGTTTCTCTGAAACAGAAACAGAGACAGAACAAGCACAACATACTGTGTAGAAGTTAAAAACACCCCAATGCTCAGAGATTAATAATGTCAAATCTGTAAGCACCTGTTCTGTTAAATGTTAAATCATGTATTTAAATCTCTTTCTCTTATAGACAAAAGAAGCCCTTCTAAAAATCTTAGATGATGTTAAAGAAGATGACTTCTTCAATTTCATATTGTTCAATACTGATGTGTCCACCTGGAAAGAAACATTAATCAAGGCCACTCCTGAGAATTTGGATGAAGCAAGGAAGTTTGTTCGGAACATTGATGTTAGAGGCGGTAAGTACTTTACTGGACTTGCCAGTTGGTCATTGTGT
>JAWWEU010000023.1:15736219-15771308 GCA_035583155.1 Acropternis orthonyx
AAGCAAGGAAGTTTGTTCGGAACATTGATGTTAGAGGCGGTAAGTACTTTACTGGACTTGCCAGTTGGTCATTGTGTTAATAATGACCATAAGTTAATTTATCTCTTCATTCTGTGAAGACAATGCTACAGCTCATTGAGTTTTTAGATTACTGAGGAGCCACTCCTGCAGTTGAATTTTACTCAGAACATGACATCTCTTTCTCTTTGTGTTTCCAAGGTCCAGGTATTTTTCTGTCTAAACACCCCCCTGCTTATAAACTCAAATCTTTCATTTTCATACTGTAATGAAACCTCTTCACATTCCAGTGAAAAATGGGCCTTTATTTTGATGGTCTCTCCTGAACCCAAATTTCTATGTCTACCCCGTAGTGACAAATTTACATGGTGGTTTGATGAAGGGAATTGATATTCTGAATGCTGCTCATAAAGGAAATCTTGTGCCCAAGAGAAGTGCTTCTGTAATTATCATGTTAACAGATGGCCATCCAAACCACGGTAAGTTGTGCTGCATGGAATAATAAAGACAGTTAGTTAACTAATAAAATACGCTAGTTAAAACTGACCTTCATCTTTTGACTTCTTGATGTTTTCATGATTTAAATGCTACTATACCAGCATCGTAATACAAAACCAAGTTTTTGATAATGCCTCTTAAGAAATCTGAACATGACAAGTCACATTTAGTTTTGTGATCATTTTATCTATTTTTGAAGACAATTCAAACATTTCCTGGTTCCATGCAGGTGTATCAGATATTCAGACCATTGAGAGAGATGTAAAAAATGCCATTGATGGAAGATACCCCTTATACAATCTTGCTTTTGGCCATGGTGTTGACTATGGCTTCTTGGAGAAGATGGCACTGGAGAATAAAGGGTTGGCCCGTCGGATTTATTCTGATTCTGATACAGCTTTACAGCTTCAGGTACAGTAATTACCACTTAAATTAGAGGAGAAGTACATTAGTTCAGAAACTATGCAGACATTCTTCTTTTCAAGTAATCAAAATCCCAGTGTGTAATCCGATACTGAGATACTCCAGAGTCTTCTGTAATTAGAATATTAGAATCACAGAATAGTTTGAGTTGGAAGGGACTTTTAGTTGCATTTAATTTTTCCATCCCTCATATAAGCAGGAAGTGAAAGGACAGTAAAAGGGAGTTACTTGTGGGGTATGGCAGAGAGTTCAAAACTTGTGTCATAGAGTGACACAAGTCATGCTTCTGAAGGACCCTGGTGTGCAGCAAAATTGCTGCAGTCATTATATACCCCATACCTCACAGATCATGTGATTAATGTCATGTCAAGGGACGAGGAGGGTAACAGATCACAAACCTCTAGATATTCTGCCTTTAGAAGCTTACTGAAAGCAGATGTATCTTACCATCCTTCTGAGGCATTTTAGAGTTGTATAAGACATGAAAACAGGTGCAGGCCATAGAGGGTTGATCTATTTTACTTCTCACATTCCAACAGCAGCCATTCAAAAAATTCACCAAAGAATTAGATACTGGATTTCATTGCAAGCTCTGCCAAAATCAAATACCTAGTCTCCTTTGATTATGTTGTCACGTCAGGCTCTGCAGATGTAGAAACTTACCTCTATCAGTTAGTGGGAAGCTTGGGATCCCTCTTGGTTCATTTTGATGGAACTCATCATTCACAGCATGTTGTTCTCAGATATTTTTTCCTCTCTCTTAGCAAGACTAAAGAGTTTGTATATCCTTTCTCATTTCCATTATTTGTAGATTTTTAGGCCTTGTGCTCTGAGATTTAACCAAATATTTAAATATTTCTTACAAAATACACTTTCAGTTTTTGTTGCCAAAATAGCAGGATGTTTCTGGTTACAGATCTACCTATGAATTAAAGAAACAATGATAGTTAAATGTTTTCCTCTTTTTTTTTTTTTTTTTAATCCCACAGGGGTTTTATGATGAGGTGTCAAATCCCATGCTCACTGATGTGGAGTTAAACTACCCAGAGAATGAAATATCAGACTTAACTACAAACAGTTTTAAGCATTTCTACGATGGGTCTGAGATTGTGGTGGCTGGGCGCTTTGTGGACAGCAACCAAAACCATTTGACTGTAGATGTGAGAGGTGAAGGTGTAAGTATGGATTTCTTTGACTTATGTAAGGTACACAAAAATCTCTGAATGTTCAAAGCTGCCAGTACTTAAAATATTTATTGATATTTCTTTACCTCAGTGATAGGATGTGTTACTGCACATGTGAGAAACTAAACATGCCAAAGTCATTGCTTTTAAAATTGCAAATTACTTGGCTAGGTGTACTAGGGTCAGTCTGGAACAACCCTCTTCAGTGTGACTGGAGTAGTTTTACTATCAGAGGTATATATAAATATATTCATGTATTTATGAATACACGAATATATTTATAAATATATAAATATCATATATATTTAGTCTCTAAGTACCCCACCTGGTTCTTTTAGGAGCCAAATGTTCAGTGTTCACAGACACTTCTCTTCCATGAGTGAATAAAACTGAGGGATAAGCCAGTTGAATATCTGAAATATCTTCCCCTTAAAATAGAACTCTATTTCTAATACCTCTCCACATATAGATTCAGTAAAAATATTTACCCCTGATATTCCAGAAACAGAACACAAACATATTCTAGACCATTATCATAAATAATGGATTGCATATATGCCCCATGGACTGTGGTGTGTTAAATATATTATATGAATTTAGGTGTATTTCAAACATAAATAATGTATTACTATTAATTTAGTTTAAGCATATCTGCTTGCACATGTTCCTCTCTGATGCAGTATCATAAGCAAAGTTCTTTAAATCCTGAATAGCCAGATTCTGATGCCTAAAAATGCCATGTGAATTTGGAAAGTGTGTTATGTCCTGTAGTGTGCACCTCTAACCTTCACAGAAACAACGGGACAAAATTCCTGGTACAACACTGGCATTTTCCTGGGCAAGATCTGTGTAGAACCAGATTGTTTTTCAATTTCGTAAGTTTTTCAGATGTAAAGGTTTTGATTTTTGGGAGGCTCTGGCAGTGCCTGGCTACTTACGATACAGAGACGTTTCCTTACTCCCAACAGGCTAATGATGCCCTGTCATACACTACACAAGAAGATGCTCAGCAAATGGCTCAGGCTTTCCAAGAACAAGAATACATATTTGGAGAGTACATTGAAAGGCTCTGGGCCTATCTTACTATTGAACAACTCCTGGAAAAACGGTAATTATGTCCACCATAACATCTTAGCTATGAGCCCCTTAAGCCCTCTGACTTCTGCAGCTTCTAGGATGTGAGGCTGACATTCAGATCACACTGAGGTGCCAATGGGAAAGCAGAAAAATCAGTAAGGAAGTTCCCCCAACCTATTCTCCTCCCTAGCCTCAGTATTCCTGTTTCAGGTTGCAAACTAAACAATTTTAAATTATTGCAAGTATAAAGCACAGTTTTGCCCTTTTCTTGGATAGCCAGTGGAATCAGAAGTGTTCTTAGACTGTAACAAATATATCTTGTTTATAAATTAGCTGCAGAGAAATGACCTCACTTTAATGTAAAATATTTAATCCGAAGTTTGGTGCGTAATTTAGCAATTGTTAATGCTGGGAGTCTCTATCTGTATTCAGTATTGCAGCTACAGGGGAAGAAAAGGAAAACCTTACAGCTGAAGCCCTGGCTCTCTCACTAAAGTACAAATTTGTAACACCACTGACTTCCATGGTGGTAACAAAACCAGAAGAAAATGACAGTGAAGATGTGATTGCTGACAAACCCACTGAAGGTAGAGACATGTTCACAATTTTCCTGTATTTGAGAAGCCAAGTGCTCCTTTGATGTTCTCCTAAAGAAAGGCTTTCATGTGGGCACAGTTTTAAGCATGTATCTGAAAAATCTACTTTCCAAGCCTGGCACATGTGTGGTTTATGCAAAATTACTTTTCATTGTAAATCTCATTTCCATCAAACCATTCTTCATTACTAAACCATGCAGGCAAAGAACTGTAAATTTAAAATGAGTGTATTTTAAGCTGAATATATAAACTATTACAGGAAAAAATACCAACCAAACAAAAAACGGAAGAAACATTTCTAATCTAATAATCCAGATATATTGAGATGAGTTCACATCACTTTCTCCTTTATTCTTCTACATACCTCAGCCTAGGAGTAGATGTAGTAACCTCTTTCTACATGAAAAGGGAAAATTTGCATGAGTTCCTTCTCATGCAGGATGTATCAAGCTGTAAAAAGATTTGAGATTACATGAGTAAAACCACAATATTCATATATATTGCAGAAAGAGAACCAATTATATTGAAAGCAGAAAGTCGGTATTAACAGAATCGTTCAAGTGCCTCAAAAACTGCAAAAGAGTAAAACCAATAAGGATCATTATGCAATATAGGTGTGGCAGAACAATAAAACAATTACAAATAGAAGTCTTATCCCAGGCATAATAAATGGCAGTTTTGCTGCCCCACATGAAAGCTTTTTTACTTTCAGCATGTTTCTGTTTGGTCTACAATTATTGAGTTGTATGATTGGGAAGAAATGGACTTGCAAAATACTGAAGACACCTGGTTCAGTCTTCAAACAGTTTTAAATTTGTCTTTTTTTTTTCCTTAGAATATGTTTTAACAGGGTCAGAATCCCTCCTGTTTAATTATGCATCTGAAAGTGTAAATTTCTCTTTTTCTTCCTTTTACTTCTTACCTGCCCATGGTAACAGCTGAAGGTATGTACATTTCTTGCTAAATGTATGTAATATTTTTAACTGTTAGAGATGGATTTCTCACATTAATTATTTGATCTAGGATGCAGTATTTTCATTAAGTTTGTAGTGTTTTCGGTGCCGTTCTTCCTGTCACTGATGGCTGCAGCATCCCACCACCACAAAATTCAGGCCCAGTAAATTAAGCTGCTCTGCAGGGCTGGCAGTGGGGACTCCCAGGTGCTGTGTGAGGCTGTCTTTGTTCATGCTGTGATTGCCACTCCTTCAGCACAGAGCCCTGTCTTCAGGCACCCCAACATAGTTTCACACGTGAAAAGAGCAGAAGACTACACGAATATGGAAGCAGTTGGGTAAATCTTACTGACTTCCCTTCTGGAGTAGTACAGCTTAGACGAAGGTGGCACAGAGGAATCAGAGGAGAGCAGGTTGTCCCAGTCCCATACAGAGCAAACCCCGTGGCTGTGGAGAAGTAACATTTCCTCTGAAAAGTAGGGTGTGCTTTCAGCCCTTTCATCACACTTGCTTTGTAGCAGTGTCAAATAAACTGTTTTGACTAAGTTTTTTCTTTGTAATGATTTAGAAATTTATACATAATTATAAGATTTTTGAGTTGGTTTTGGTGGAAGGAAGCAAGAAAGATTGGGTTTTGTTCCTTGTAGCCTCTAAAGTAGCATTTGTTTCATTCACAGGAGTGGCTCGCCTGTCTTCTGTGTCGAGTAAGTAATTTAATTTCAGTTTCTAAATGGAGCAGGATCTGTCAACTGAAATCACCAGACAGCTAGAGACTGCCTTGTCTGGGTTTACAACTGCACTTTAATAAATACTACCAAGTTCTGCTCAGTGCTAAAAAAAACACTTAAAGGTTGAACAATGCAAGGTGAAAAAGTTTCAGCTAAATCATTTTTAGGGAGTAAATGCCAATTCATAAAACCACCATTTTTTCCTGAAACGTGTTTCCCGAGAAGAGAGAATGGACTTCAATTTGCAGCTGCTTTGCAATTATATAAAGCAAGGGACTGTGATGTCCAACATCCCTGGTTAAATTAATATCTTCAGTTATTTGTGCAAAAAGCAACTGTTTTATTCAAGAGAGAGTGACCCATCAAATGGCTGGCTGGGAAATCCTGTTTACGGGAGAGTTAGATTTGCCTTTTTGCTCTGGACATTAGTCTTAGTCTCTCTCTCTTTGTCTAGTTTTCTCAAGTCTTCATTGAAAAGACTTAAATTAATTCTGGGGGGAAAATGTCAAAATATCAGAAATTTTCAATGGATGATGTTGCATTTCCTTGCTAATAGCTTAATCCTCAAGTCTGAAGTATTTGTGTGCTACAGATACATTACCTGGGCTATGTGGAGACCCTCAAAACAATTTATCCTACAAGTGAAATCTGTCTCTGTTGTGAAGCTTTGTTTGATTCAAAAGAGGCACAAACTCTCATTCCATGCAATATGCTTTAAAACCGAGGATGGAATTAGCAATTTGCCACTCATATCAACCTCCTGACATCTTACATGGCCCATGCAGAGAGTGTGTACATTTTTCCATTTTGATGTGAGTTTTTCTAACAACCTCTTTCCTTCTGCAGGTTCACAAACATATGGAGGACATGTGTCACAGCCCACATGGTACACCAGTGGTGAGTAATTTGAGTAGTGTCTATTTAGAAGGAAAACAGAAGAGGGTATTTAAGGATAAATTACACAATTCTTAGGAGTCTTTTAGATAATTCCCTTTCATAAAAGCAGCCATTTTTCATTTTCAAGGGGCTAGAATTTTAATTAATTTTAAACACCTCTCAATGTCTTTTAAAGACCAGGTAATTGAAATTATATGTGGTCATTTTCTCAGCCCTTCTTCCCATGGGAGCCTTTGTCTTGGTAACTGCCTGTTCTCTATTCAGGTCACTTCCTGCTCTCACTAATACTTTCATGGCCCTTCAGTAATAAGCAGTAAGAAGTGGCCCTCCTGAACTACAACCCATGTGACAAATTTTGCAGTGGCCAAGAGACACAGGATGTATGTCATGTACCTGGGAAAGATGAGGGGAAAGGGATGTACTTCCCACTGAGGAGATGGGAGCAGCTTCCTTGGGATCCCACCACTCCTCTGGAGGATGGGCTGGACTAAACTGGGCATACAGCTTGTGAAGGGACCAGTTCCACTGGCACAATATTAAATGCTAATGTGGAGTTTGACCCTGTGTATCACTGTACAAACACCAGTGATTTGCCTTTGCAGTTGATGGGGATCCACACTTCATTATATCGGTGCCACAAAAAAAAGATGCTATTTGTTTCAATATCAATGAAAACCCGGGGACTGTCTTAAATTTAATAAATGATCCAGTTACAGGTGAGTTGTTTGTTGTTTTTTTTTTTTAAATAAGGTAAATCAGGATACTTCTAACAAAATATCCTGTGTTTAAAGGCTGTTTCTCTCTTTATAATGCCTAAGCTTTTTTTCCCAGCAAAGTTAGTGGGAGGTCCTGTAGCTATGATAGGGCACCATTACCATGACTGTTTTCACTTCTTGGAGCCAAATGAACTTTTAAACTTTGTTTGAAAATGACTGTGAGTTGAGAGTAGTGATTTGTCTGTGAATTGTAGTACAAGCAATAAAATAATCCTTAGGTTGCCAGTTCATGGAACGTGTGGTAAAGAGAGACTGATGTCACACAGGCTATGCCCATCACATACTCTTTGTGCTCTAGGAAATACTGAACTTTTCTCAAGCAAATGGTTTTTGGCTTTGTGGAAGTTCACAGAACAGCTCTCAGAGCTTTATTTTGCACAAGTAATTCTGATATATTTTTCAACTCATATTTAATTCCTCTGTTGTTGTTGAATTTTCAAGACACTCCTTGACATCAGCTGACTAAGTCCTGTCTATAAAACCATATTTGTTGTTTCCTTTCTGTATTAGGTATCACAGTCAATGGAGAACTCATTGGTGATAAGAGAGCAAATAGTGATACAAAGATCCAAAACTCCTATTTTGGAAAACTTGGCATTGCCAATAAGCACCTGGATTTAAAACTGACAGTAACTCCTGAGAAGATCACAGTTCATAATGGCAATGAAAAAACAGGTTTCACCTGGCTTGACTCAGTCACCTTGCAACAAGCAGGGTAAGGCTTAGAGAAAGAGCATCAGGTTCTTGGGTTACTTTCTACACATCTTTAAACAATGATCAATAATATATTTCTAAGATTTGTTGTCTGAATCTACAAAAGAAATTGATTCAGGCCCTGCCGGATTCTGCTTTATACTTCGTTGTGTAACTGCTGAATTATTCACAAATTCCTCTGCATGGAATAAGTAAATGAAAATTTTCTCCTGATGTTCTATTACTGTGACTAAGGTAAAACTAGATTTGATATTGTGCTTAATGCAGTGCTGTCTTGCAAATACTTAAAGATTAACATCAGACATAGTGTGCAGTCTTTCAAAGGCATAATAGTGTGCCATAAACAATCTCCATTTTAAGAAATGGAAGTTCTGGCATTTATAAAATAGGAACATTTTGCTCTGTCAGCAGGTGTTTTTTTTCATGGGACCTCTCTGTTACAGAATCATTTATACCTGTGCAAAAGGAAGTTTAGAAAAGGAACCGGCAACATCACCTCCTCCTCCTCCTCCTGCTTTACATTTCATTGAATAGAATAAAATTCCTGCCTTTTCAAGGCCTGGCACTGCAGCAGAGAGAGCAAAACTTACACAGCATGCTTTTTTAAAATTATGATAGACACAGGGGTGGTATGAGTAACAATATCAGTAACAGATACCAGATATGAGTGCAATCAGAAGCAAAACTTCTTTATCCTGGCACTAACGTAGGCAGTCGGGGAGTTGACTTCTCTGAAAAACAAAAGGAAAAAGTGTCATGTAGTACCTAGCCAAGGAAGTGATGGTTTTATCAATAGAATTTGTATTACTGAGCACAAGGTGCTGTATTAACATAATCACTAACCTATCTGTGACTAATTGTACTCCTAGAGGACAAGTTTTGGTGGAAACACTGTATTGAAAAGTTTATAGGCCAGGTAGCTTTTTCCAGTGTCATTTGATATAATTCTCATACAGAGACTCCCATGGACCAAACTAGGCAGAAAATCCTCTCTTTTAAAAAACACCGAGCAGTTTATAAAGTCATGTTTATTTCTTGGACAGATTTATTCTTCTCATATTTCTTCTCATTGCTGTTAGGTCTGGGAAGCACAATGTTCTAGCTCATGTTTTTCTTTTTTTTCCCCCTCAGTTTAACTTTAATAATTAACAGGAAAAAAAATCTTGTGCTCTCAATGGGCAGTGGTGCCTCATTTGTTGTTGTCTTGCACCAAGTGTGGAAGAAACATCCTCTCCACCAAGACTTCCTAGGACTGTATACAGTGGAAGAGGATAAACTGTCTGAACAGACCCATGGATTATTAGGTATGATTTCATTTAGTGTTTCCATTCTGGTCTTTCCCTATGAGGCTGCATAATTTGTAGACACAAGCTTGTACTTAACCTTTCTGAACTGAGAATGAAGGAAACTGAGATGACACTGATTGGCAGTATTAAGATTTGTGACAAAATATTCTGTGCTCAAACTTTGTGAATTATCTTTTCACAAATTCCTCTGCTGCTGAAATCCCTGGCACCCATTGTCCTCACTGGCATCTTTAAACCTCTTTATCTTGCTAAATCCCACCTACAGGGGTTTTTTTTTCTTACTACACTGTTCTTCTAGTCTCTTGGATGGTTTAATCTCTCCTTTCATCTTCTCACGTTTTGCCTAAGCACAGGCACTCTGAAAAAATACATGTGTTTGCACAATCAAAATTTGCCAAACCTCAGTGCATCCTTGTAAGAAAAGAAGTTGCTAAGGTATATCTTGATTTAGTAGCATATATTAAACCCACAGAATGCCTTGTGTCACCCAAGATTTTCCTCATGTTAGCCAACATTCTTTATTCTACTAGAAAGTGAAGTTGGTAATTCAGGGATCAAAACTTTGACCCCATTTTCTGCCATTGCAGTGGGTTTGGTGGTGGACATTCTCTCCTGCAAAAAACCCACAGAAAACAGACATTTGCCTTCCAGTTTTCACTTACAAAATCTGGTAAGGGCAGCAAACATTCCTTTTGAGTGAATAAGTTTACTCACTGTGGAAAATAATGAGCTGCTCTGAACTACTCTTCTCATCCTTAGTGTGCACTCTGGGGCCTGAGGAGTGAGCCAGGGTGTCAGTGGCAGGGACGCGTTAGATCCATGTGCCAAGGGAAAGGCTGTAGCAAAACAGAAAAAGAGCAAAGATGAAATGTTACTTATACTTACTTTCCTGCTCCAGTCTCCTCAGGCTAAGGGACTTACCCACACAGAAGTTATTCTGCTGTTCTGTGAAGTGCAAGTAGCAAGAAAATTTCACCAGCCCTGTTCCGAGTCACTGACTCCCACATCACATCGATACTTCCAGCAGCTTTGACTTGGCTGTAGCTCCGCACGCTTGCTCTGAACTTCACTGGGAAGCCTGAAATCTGTGCTCATTGTAGCACTCCAAGCACCAGCAGCATCCTGCACCAGCCCAGACAGGGCAAAAGTGTGTGAAAGCTAATCCTGGCAGGAGGGCAAGAATTCCTGAGCCATCAGGCTTGTGCTGAGCATAATCACACCCAGAGATTTCAGAGATCAACACACACATTATTTGATTAAAAAAGAAAGCTAAAAACTTGGGGAGCATAGAATAAATGCAAGTGAATAGACAAGACACCAAGTGAGGATATCTTGGATATATAGAAAAGGCTGATTGCACTGTGCACTCAGAAGCTGGAGCTTACATTGAGATGATATGGATACAATTCTGGGTTATAAAAATAAGATACTACCATAGGCTTATGTTCAGCCTTAGATGAAACTTGGTGTTTGCTTATCCTTTCAAGCACCTTGAAGGGACATGGAAACCAGCACAGGGATGTAGAAATTCTGGGCCTTCCGTTTGGTTTCTATTTTAATGTGTGCAACATGCCCTGAAATGTTAATTTTGGCTTCTATTTTTAGGACAGTTCTTCCACCCCATTGACTTCACCATAGCTGAAATTCATCCTGGGTCTGATCCCAAGAAACCAGATGCCACAATGATAGTTAAAAACAACGAATTGATAGTAACAAGGTAAAAATAATGAAGTCCTTAGCAAAGACTTAGGCAAGATTGCCTGGTCCTACCTCGGGACTCCTGTGGCTGTGTTTTCCCTTCCAGGGGCTGGCAGAAGGATTACAGAAGAGATCCTAAGCATGGCATTGATATTCCTTGCTGGTTTGTCCATGACAATGGAGCTGGGCTGATAGACGGTGTTCACACAGACTATATTGTTCCCAGTCTGTTTTAAGTGACTACAACTTCCTTCAAATTCATGGGTAGGCAGAATATTTGTCTGAAAGAACAGTCTTTTTTACCATTTAAGAACTATTAAAAGTACATGAGCATACCAAGGTATGATGGATTCTCATGCAGTTTTACTGTGTATTTGATCAAATCTGAAGTGCAAGGCAGCTGTTCTGCTTGTGTGCACAGATATCCCTCATCCTCTGGAATGTCCTCTTTATTAGGCTCAAAATTTTGTCTTGAAATGTTACTTTGTAAAACACAAGACAAACCTTCTCTCTAATTTTAAATCAATAACAGAGTATCGAGAATGATTTAAATAAAAGCATCAGTACTCAGTGCCTGCTTCTGTTACTCCTGCAGCTATCGATGTTCTCACTCCAGTTCCACAAAGCCCAGGGTGCATTTTGCAGTTGAGCACAAGAGGGCAGCTGAGAGCCCAGCCAGATTTTGGGATCATTCCACGGTACTTGGAACCACCCGACCACCTGACTGCACAATGCTGAGGGCTGGTGCCAGTACACGAGACGACTGTTGGCATCCAGGACGGCTGTATTTTAGTATTTTAATTTGAACCTAACTTTTGAATGCCCAAATCCTTATAAATTAATAAAATACCACAGTTGCAAGCAGCACTCACATCTAAGTACTAATAGCTCTTTTGAACTGTATCTTTTTTGTGTAAAACCCCTCCCTCTGTTCCCATAACAGAATTTATGAACATAGTCAGGGCAAGAAGTGTCCAACTTATTTATATATTCATTTTGTACTGCAAGAAATTGCAGGCTATTACTTCTAGAGAAGAAAAAAGCTTATTTCTTATTTACTTCAATATTTCTTTTAATCACATCACCCACACCAAGGTAATTGTGGTCTCACATGGCAAAGCAGAAAATTCCCCTACTCCTTGATGACAAGGAGAGAAAGCCAGTGTATGGAAAACTAAAATGCGGACACATGAGTGGAGTGTAGTGGGGAAAACAGAGATGGCACAAGATGTGATGGGTTAAATTGAAAAAACAATAGTAGAGGTGAAAAAAAATGCAGTGGAAGAATCAAAGATGAAAAAAAATAAAGGAAAAATATACAGAAAGGAGTGAGAGAAGACCAGAACATTGGAACTAGTAAGGTTAAGTTTACATGGTTCTGGACTTTTATTCTAAGATTCTCGTCTAAGATTTTTTTTCTAAGATAATTAATTATATGGAATGAGGGCAGGTCCTGTACTCACTCCATTAATGCAACAAACCAGAGCAGTGGGCTGCAGAGCTTGGCCTGCCTGGCTGGCAGAGCTGGGGCACGAGGCAGTGCTGGACGCATCCAGAGCTTTCCTGTGTGATTTATGGGGATGAGGCAAATCTCCAGAGGCAGCAGAAGCCTTGTCAGCTGGGACAGAACTGTGAGCCAGAAGTTGACCTCAGGGGCTTTACTCTGCTTTTGCATGGCTTCTGCTCAATATGCACTCCAAGATTCCTGCAAGGTAGAAGATAACAGAGCTAAAGGTCACGAGGAGGGCAAGAGAGAAACAGCAAAGAGATGCTTTCAGTTAAATACAACATTTAGTCCTACTGCCAACTGGTACACTGTTGGTTGAAAGAGAAGTGTGAGAGACGTCTACTGTGATAAATGTATGTATCTGTTATATATACACTGACCCAGACTATTTTGCATCCTAATTAGAAATTACAGAATGCAAAATATTCATTATTGTATCTGCCTTCAGCTTCTCGAGCAAGGAGGGGAGGGCAGGCTGGGTGGGGAGGAAAACAGAAGCCTATCAGAACTCACCTGGGGGCTTGGAAAGGGCAGGAGGAGAGTGACCAAACAATAAATTAAGCCACATCTGAAGCGAAGAAGAGTGGAGTGGCACATACTTACGGAATGGACATCACACGTGCAGAGTGGAAGCAGCACTACAGAAAGCCGGGAGCTGCAGCAGCCGGGGACGCCAGCGACACGGGGCTGCTGCGGGAAGCACAGGCATCCCGGAGGGGACAGCCCCGAGCGCCTCGGGGACAGCCGAGAGGCTCCTGAGCAGCTCCGGGCAGCGCCTCCCGCAGCCAGACAGGCCGGATCCAGCCCAGAGCACCCGGACAGCTCTGCAGGGGAGCTGTGGAAAGAGAGGAAGGGGGGCGGGAAAGACCCCGACTAAGCAAAAAGTTGCTGAGCAAGGCTGGCAGCTGGTTTCCTTCCCATCCCTCCAGGTTAGCGGGATGTGCTTCTTTGCAGCGACCGAGAACTGCCTGGGCATGAGGGAATTTTTAGTTTGCTCCAAGTCCGCTGGTAGAACCCAGGATCAACATCAGGTGATTCAAATGCCAAGTCCATTCATAAAGGAAACAATCTTCTGCCTTTCAGCCCGGTAAACCCGTTTTTTGGTGCAATCTGGTGTTTCCAAATTCCGTGTTGTTTGTCATGTTAATTTGTCCAGCAAAATCGGCACCTGCAAATCTACAGTTTGAAAGTACAAGCAGTTCACACAAACATGTCTTGGCATCATGTCTGTGCAACTCTTCTATGACAACGGGCTTCTAATTACATAGTTTGTTTTAGCTTATTGACTTCAGCAAGAAATTGCTTCCTTTTTAGTACATTGCTCTAAAATAATAAGGTTTTTCCAGGTATAGATTATTGGCAGCAGGGAAAGCAACTTTTCTTAAACTGTCTACAATGCTGGCTTGTTTATGGGTTCAAAGCTACACAGGAACTGAAATTCTAAAACACAAAATAATTTTGAAATTAAAAGTTATGAACAAGCTGAAGACTGAAACTACAGCCTGGATTCCATGGGCAGAGGCCTCTGTGTATGTGTTGACTCTGCAATGTTACTTCTGGGCACGGCAAATTGGGGTTGAGTTACTCATTATTTGTAAAACATCCTCCAATGTGTGCAAAATGTTGCATGAAATGGTGCCAAATTAGGCTGCTACGTTTTTGGGTTGAAATGCTGTCTTTTGCAACCAGTGAATGGCTGTTTTGCAGATGTTTTTGAAAAGGGAACCTCAGAGACTTTGCAACAATTAATGGAACTGCAGCCAGTGTGGGTTTGTGGTCCCCATGCACGGTCCTACTTATTGCTGATTTCATCAGCTTTGAACTGCCTTACAGAGTGACCTCCAAGAGAACCTTAATACAGCAATAAAATAAAAAATGAGAGACAGGATGAACTAATACTGCCTTAAAACGTCATACTCTTTTCCCAAAACACATGATTAGAGAACACCGTCATTTATAGCTGGCTAGAGAGTGTGCATTTTAGAAATCTGTAACTGTTTCATGACACAGTTGTTGGCTGGGATGATGCCACTACTGATTTTTGTTTGGAAACCCAAGTCCACCTGTCTATATCAGACTGTGAGCTGATAATATTGATTTTATTTAGTTCGTTCACATAAATCTTCAACAACAATGAATTAGAAACCATTTTCAAATAGCAAACAAGCAAGCACAATCTCATCCTAAAAGTAGAATTACGTCAAAGTAAAATATTTGTGACATATATATATAGTAACAATAAGGCTTGAACTGTGTGGTTTTCTTGATGAAAGTATCAAAAATACTTGGAGGAACTTCATTTGCATTGTGTTCTTTCCCAGAAAGTCTTTCTCTAGACAGTTAGATCTATTGACCAGCAGGCAACAGGACCACGGGCTGACTCAAGCCTGTAATCTTTCATGTACAACCTGAAACAAAATCAAAACAAGAAAAATTGTGGTAACACACTCGAAGGGCAGGGCCCCAGAATTGCCCTGGTGTGTGCAGATGGCCCAGGAGTCAGAGCTGCACCCCAGCACTCCCAGGACATGATTATTTCCCCCAAGAAATCGGAGCCTTGAGCCCTGTAGCATTACACAACAAGCAACAAATGCTGGCTGCTGTGGAAAATTTCAAGTGGAAGTTATTTACACCAAAGAGATGTGTTCTTACAGACAAACACTCCCTCAGCTTCATTTCTTTTGATCTCCTGTATTTGCTGGTAAAATATATCTCAAAGCACACACATCCCCCATGTCTGTTACCTGGAAACTTTGTGATCAGATCCAGACACCCTTAGGAGTCTTTGGTCAGCTCTCTGATTGATGTTGGAGTCATCCTCAAATTGTGCTTTTGAATAAAATTGACCTAAGCAACAGACACACCAATTATTTAAAAACACAAAACTGCCGGTCATCTAACCCAGATGGCAGCTCTAACAGCAGGAAAGCAGCTGTTCATCTCAGGGAACAAGCAAATCAAAGCTCCCTTAGTAAGGTAAGAAAACTCCTGTGTTTCAGCTGCGCTCTCCTTTATCCCTAACACTCTCCACAGGAAGGTTCAGATGGGTTTTCACCTTTTTTTTTTTTTTTTTTTTTTGGTGGTTTTGGAGTATGCAGCCTCCCCATTTGCAAAGTTCTCTGAAACAACTTCAGTTTTAGTGCCATCAGGATTTTTGGAGCCAAGACGTTCAGGACCAGCTGGCTCTCATTTTCTACCCGTGATTGTTTACAATTTTACGTCTGTTATTTGCAGTCCATTATTTGACATCAAGTGAATTTGCTGCATAAATCATGTCATTCCACAGCGCTCTTGAGGTTAAGCCCAGCTATTATTTTAGTCTTATTTTAACCATTCCTAAACCCATAACGGACTATTTAGGGTTGTGCCACTGGTGAGTGAAAAGCATTGTGTTACGTTTCCAGGGTAAGACCTCTCCTCTTTGCAGAGCAGGGTCTGAATTGCTGGGCAGCAAAAGATGTCTGAGAAACATAAATTAGTTGCAAAGTTTTTCTAGAGCTCCCTGAAACAAACCCCCCAGTGTATTCCCATTTCAGGAGCTTGGTTACAAAACCATCCCTCTTTGCCATGTGCATCTGTAACGACACATACCCAGAACTCCACTGACTTGGTCAGAGAAATGGTTGGTGTCCAAGAAATACAGCCCAAGGAAGTCCTCTGGAAACTTGGAAAAGGAAATTTTCACTGTGACCGTATCAGGCAGTGATGCTGTAAAGCTTCTTTCCTTTTCAACCGAGACTCTAAGCCTGGGAAGTAAATTATGACATTATTTCCAAGAAGAATGGGAAGAAAGAATACGTATTTAACTAGCTGACATCAATTAATCAAAATAATTTAATTTTTGCCTTCTGTCTCCTTGCAATTACATTTTTCATGATTTGTTGGTGGTTATTTTTAAGCTAGAAAATATTTCTTTCTGTGCTGATCATCAGGTCTTGCAAATGCACCAGCAGAGAAGAACTTTTTGCTAATGAACACACCTTATTATCCATAATGACAACAAAAAAGCTTAGGTGAAAAAAAAAGGAGTATTTTCTTGCTATTTTAACAAGAAAAAAGGTAGACTAAGTAAAATAATTCAATGTAATTAATGAACAAATAAAATACTTTTTTCCTGGATATTTCACAAGTTTTTTAAGCCCCTGCCTTTCTTCTGATCCATTAATGTTATTGAGGCCCCAGAAGGGCTTGCAGAACACAAATGTCACTGTCATTTTGGCCCCCCCCCAGTGGGTTGCAAGGGCCAGGGTGCTGGTGTGGAGCAGGAGGATCATTCTGCTTGGCAGACAAATTACACAGGGGCATAAATGCAGCAAGTTCTTGGCTCTGTTTGGACTACAACAGTAATTGAAAGCAGTTGTTGTGGGAGTAGTTATTGTCTAGCACTGCCTGCAAGGGAGGGAGCAGTGTGTGTCCTGTCTGCCCCAGGCCAGCAGCAGAGATTTATTCCAGCAATACAAAAAAGCTGGTGGGATCAGCTACTCTCAGCTCTTCCTTGTGTTGGAGAAGGATCCTGCTCTAATTAGTCTGACAAATAAAGGCTACTTTAAAGTGCCCCTTCTCCAGCAGTGGGCATTTAGGTACAGCCAGCTATTGCAAGACTTTATGCCTTCGCATAAAAAACGTCAGCCACCCAGATGGGAGTTATTGCTAAAACTAAGGAGAAGGGAGACGACTCCAGCCTGTGTGGAGCCAGCTGCTGTATAAAAGGGACAGTAAATGTCAGAGCCATCACTTCACAGCACACGCTCTGCTGCTGGAGGGACACAAAGTGCCTGGTGGTGGCACCAGGGCTGCCACACATTGCTGAGGGTCCTTTCCCTTGGAAGACAAATACACATTCTGCCTCTGATGTCGAAGCAGAAAAGCAGGCTGGTGGTGAAGGTGTTTTGATTCTCTTCACACAGGCATGGAGAATTGAAATCAAACTTACTTTGTTCTCCATATTCGAACTGGGGGATTATGAGTGCACCCTGCTGCCACTCACACCAAAATACTCACTGATGAGGACGTTTGAAAGCACTTACGTCAGGTAAGTGGCAAAGTGGAGATGTGGATGAACAAAGATCTGACACACTTCCAAGTTTAGGAAGGGACAGGGTGCCATTTCTTACCCCTGGATGGTGGAGGTGGCTGACACTGTCCACGGCAGCCGAGTGCTCTCGTTATTGTGGCTCACGACGATCCCGTCAGTGGAGACGTGGATTTGCACGGGGGGGTTCACGTAGTTAATTCCAAACTGCACAAACCTATTTGTTCCACCTCCAAGTTTCCCCGTCACAGTGAGTCCTTTAATACCATTGATACAAATTTTTCAGGTGACCGTGCTTTTAAGGTACAAGTGGATTTTAATAAAACTGCTTTGGTTTTGTTGCTGAAAGTACTTCAGGGTCTCAGATCTAGTTCTGTGAGGCACAGTACCCATGGATTTAATGCCCCAGGGCTCTCTGTGGTGGGGTCACCAGAGACTGTTCAACTCTGTGTTGCCACCCCCTGCACAGAGGTGTCTCTGGTCCGTGGCCAGAGCAGGTAACTGGTGCCTGTGGCCACGGCTCCCACGGAAGAACTGTGCATCCACACACAGGGACCGTGGGGTTGAAGGTCTCTGAATCCTCCAAAGGCCCCAAGGGCTGGGCAGTGGAAACCACTAAAGATGTGACACCAGGAGGAGGAGCAGGAGGTGACCCACAACCAGACCTGTGTGAAGTTTCCTCAGCTGTTTCACCATTAATATTGCCCAAGAGAGAGGCAAAATTAACCATGGCTTCCCTGGTCAGTGCAATGGACAACATGGCCCTTCATGAGGAGGGGTTATTCCCAAAGACTGCTCTCACACACCAAGTGACTCTCCTTGTCCTTGGTATTGGGGGTAACCTGGCTCCTCACCTTGCTCTGGATCTGACAGAAGGTGGACAGAGGGTTGTGCTTTTCCATCAATATTTAAACAGATTTTTTCACTTTGTTTGGGTAATTGCAAAAGAAACTGTGGATGTTCCATGACTGAAAAGACAGAAGAACAATCTGAGCATATAAGAAAAACTCTACCCTATGCCCTTTGGCACAGCAAAAACACTTAATAAATTTATACCTAAAATATCACTTACAGATTTTATAGAATGGAATGATTAAAACCACAGTAATAATTATTGAGAAGCACTCTCAGACACAACACCTTGATACAAATGAAACCAACAGATTTTTAAACTTAGATTTTACTAAGGACAACTAGCCCTTAAAAAAACCTGAGGCTGAAGATCTGTTGCATTGCATTTTTTGGTGGTTATATCCTCGAGCCAGAGAGGCTTTGTCATGGGATTTGGGGATGTTTTCTACTTAAGTGGAAAGAACTAGCCAAGGTTTGCAAGGAGAGGAAAAGGGTTTTCATAGAGTTGATGCACTTAGAAAAAACATTGCTGTATGAAAAGGTGTACATTACAGTTATACTAATAATAGAAATGGGATTAGGGTATGTATCACTTACCAAGAGGTTCTGCTCTCATTCTGCCTTTTAGCCTGGCAACTGAAATACTTAAAATTAGTAAGAAGAGTTCAATGAAGCATTTTTCCCTAAGTCAGCTAAATAACCGGGAAGAATGCTGTGACAGAAGCCTTTTCAGCAGAGCTCTGCACTAATTTCTACAGAGAGCTTTGCTTAAAACAAGGTGTTGCAGGGTGAGGGGGAAGCACAACATCCAGTGCCTGTTTCTCATTGGGTGGGGACACACTCAGCCAGAGCCCTGGGGCTTTGGAGCTGTGCTTTTGGGGCTGTTGAACCCAGCACAGCCACCCCAGCTCCTCCCACTCATCACCAGTTACCTTCTGAGAACAGCTTCAGGTTGCTGCCAGCTTGCAACTTAGCCCATCGACCTGAAACAAAAGGTTTTTATGATGTTTTGTTGGTTTGGGGTCATGCCTTGCATCTCCCTCCTCACCCTTTGAAACACGGAATCCCTCCTGCTTGTTGCCCACTGGTGTTTTTGGATAACCCAAGTAAATTACACTTATTTCCTTCAGTTTACTAATATATACTTTCCCAGATCTTTCATGTTTATTTCCAGGAGGTACAGTAATTTTTTTATTTCTGAAAAGGGACCAAGATTGTTTTCAGAAGTTTATAGTTCATTCACGGACTGAAATGCATCTAAAAAACTAAGTTGTATGTCAAGTGGGCATTCCCAATCAAAATGCATTTATTAAAGTAGTGTGGCAATGACCCTACGTATGAAATGAACTTCATAGAATTATTCCAAATAAAACCAGAGGAGGAGCACTTACCAGGAGGAGCTGCCCCAACTCTCATTATGGAAGGATCTGGAGAAAGAAAAAAAGAGCGTCTGTGATTTATTCACGACTATCTCCCATACCTCATGGGAGTGTTTCAGCCATCAAATCTGCAACTCTGTCTTCCCTTCCCACAGTGCCCTCGAGCAGCTGTGCCTGCCCAGCTATCACACACATACTGCAGGAACAGGCTGTGCTGCAGAGCTGGCCCCAAACCCTTCTCGTCTTGCAGCCAAAGGGAGCTCAGAGGGAAGGCCAGCCCCAAGCCCTGTGTGCCCGCTGAGTGGGGCAGGACAGTCACTGGGCTGAGCTTCTGGTCAGGGAATTTCTGCTATTGAACTCCCCAGCATCACTTTGAAAGAGGCAACCTCCAGAGAACAGAGCATTGTGGTTCCCTCAGTGCATTGCTGTGAAGGAAGTAGGGCAAAACCAGGGCTCTTCACCTATAAAATTAATATGCAAATACTGTTTCCTGAAAGAGAGGGAAACAGGTGCCTAAATCATCCTCAGAAGGCATTCGAAATAATCTTGAGGTGCTTCACACATGGTAGGAAGAAGCAGAAAGCATCATTCCCCATTCACTTGAAGAACTGCTTTTCCTCAGGAGCAAAGACAATTTTGACCTCTGAGTCTTTCTGAATGGAATATTTTCTCCCTGTGACCATGTCATCCACTCAAAACCTGCCAGAGACCGTGGCAGGCATTGCCTATGTTTTGCTTCACACATTTTTCCAGATCTCAGATACTTCCCTCTATAGAGCAAATACTTGTTTTTTTTTTCATTAGAGACTTCTATGCTGCAGGAACAGAAGAAAACACTTACCTCCTGCTGGAAGCCTGCTGGTCTTCTCATTATCTAACACAAGGAAGAGGGACAGATTAGTGTCATACAGTCAACACTGAATGACTTTACCCACATGCAAAACAGCAGACTGGGACAAACGGGTGTTGGGCTTCAGATGAGGAGCTTTTTTTGTGTTAAAGGAGGGGGAGAGGAGCACCTGCAAGACCCATGGCAAGGCCATGCTTTCCCCAACACTCATTTTTTGACTACAGAAATAAGGGTGGAACCCCTTTGCATTGGCAGGAGAGTAATGGTAACACTACTGAATTACCTTTGGTTAATATTTAAACAAATTAATTTCCATTTCAACAGTAGTGTCCTTTTCACTTCACCCTTCCAAAAACATCCTGTATGTTTTATTTTGAAAGGAAGCCGATCCCTGAGCTCCTGCCTCAGATGTGCCTCGTTACCACTTCACATCACTGCCAAATGAACCTAAGTGGGGCTCAACAACAAATGAAGCACAGCAGCCCCTTCCAGGGGGTGTTCAATGCCTCATTACCAGCTTCAGTGGGTTTGTTTGCCAGCTCTCTCTGCTGCTGGTCGCCGGGTTTGGTGACCACCATGGAAGTGAGGGGTGTAACAAAGCTGTACTGCAGCGACAGCTCCAAGGCTTGTGCCTCCAGGGCCTTCTGGTCCTCTTCTGGGGCTGAAATACTAAAGTCCGCGTTAATGATGAAGAAATAACATGTAGAGACTATGAACAAGTTGTCTTGAGATTCCTTTACATATTAGCTGTGTCTTACTCTTATTGAAGGGTCAGCATTCTTATTGGGATAACTGAGCTGTTCGTATGATTGAAATTATGGAGGTGCTTAATTCTTTGTGACTCTGGAGCCTGTGTGCCATCCAGATACATAAAAATAATAGATACATGATCTATGAAATATCTTATGGACATGCATACTGTTTTCACTACCTATTGCCATATCCTCATCTCCAGACAATCTTTCTGGATGTGTAACAACAGCTCAACACAATCCATACAATTAAAATCTATTTCATAGTCATGGCAGGAAGAATATTTTACATTATGTTTTCATATGTGTGTATATATATATATATACACACACACACACATTTAATGATACAGAGCTATCACAAACTGAAAGGCTGCTCATGTTCATTATACAGTAATGCAGTATTCTCCCAGTATCCCATGTTTTTGATACTATCTGGAGAAATAGTTCAGTTTCTTTGCATTTTCTGATCATATAACTTGTGAATAAGGAATTTGTGTTGCAAGAAGTTAGAAATCTGTTATATGAAACATTAACACAGCTTACGCCTTTTCCAGAAGCTGTTGGATGGTGAGGTAAGCCCACAGTCTCTCTATGAAATTTCCAAAGATGTACTTTTGATCTTGGAACACTTGCTCCTTCTCTTTGACATTTGCTTCTTCGTTAAGAGTCAAATCACTAGTGTGCTGAAGTGGGAGAAAACTGACCATCAAAAGAACAGTTCCACACTTCGCTTACAGTCACATTACTAGACTTAAAAGAACGTCTTTCAGTAACAAAGTGCCCTTATTGTCCTTCAGTTTTCCTTTCCCTTTGGAATATGCAAGTCCAAACTGCCAAAGAAACACGTATTTTGGATATATATTTCTGGACTTGAAACCGTGTTGAAAAAAGGAGGTAATGAAATTGCTCTATATCAATATTTTTGAGAGGAATAATTGAGATTTCTTACTTCACTGTAACAATACAGAGCTAAAAATGCTTGAAAGGCCAAAATATTATGGATTTGGAAGGATTAAAATTGCCATTTGCTTATTTATGGATGTTCTTCAGGTTTTTCTTTTGTAGCACATTCAGGAAGGGGAAAATTGTTTGAGTTCTCACATGATCCCTAAAATGGGAAGACAGCTGAGTGCCCAGACAGAGAACTTGTACTGCACACAAAACAATTCTGGAAGTCTCCTGTTGTGCCCCGAAAGACAGAAGGGAGAGGTATTTTTCACAATTAGCAAACTAAACACTTACTGACTGAGCTTTAATTTCTACTGGCAAAAGATCCAGGCCATTGCTAATTTTTCCAGCCACTACAATTTCAGATCCTTCAAAAAACAGCGTGAAATTGTTCTTGGTTAATCCCTCAATGGCATTTTCTGGATACTGCATTTCAATTTTCATTAATATCGGCGTAGCCACCTCTTGAAAAAAGCCCTAAAGAGAAGCAGAGAGAGAGAGAGAGAGAGAGAGAGAGAGAGAGAGAGAGAGATAGAGACACAGAGAGAGAACATACACAAATGACTGGAAAATAATGCAAAGCAATATGCTGAATGTCTAAAACCCCCTTAAAAGGTTTTTTCTTCAGTAGTGCAAGGTTGCTACTGCAAACTTAGACAAAAAAAGAAATGTTTCTTCCCAGAGTGCAGTACACCTTCTCCAGCCAGGCTGGCCATGCCATAGAAACTGTATTTCCCATGGAAATTCAAGTACCCAGGCAGAGTCCCTATTATCATCATCCCACCCCAGTTAGGTGTTTTGCTTTATCTCCTTTTCACACCTGGTTTTTAGAACTTGACAAGGTTAACCTTTCTCTTTCTGGGCTGGGGCTGCCATTAAGCAAACCCCGTCTCTGCACACCCACCCAAAACAGGTAGAAATTGGCTTTCCAAAAGAAAAGAGAATATCCCAAAAGTTATAGCCCCCCTCCAGATGGGCAAGGAGGACCCAGAGTGGTGGAACTGCACATTTTGCCTGCGGGTGCCTCAAACTACCTACTGATTTTCAGGGAAACAGCTTCCAGTGGTGGTACTTCAAGTAGTTTGAAATCAAACCCAAGAACAGTTCTTCCACCATCACTTCCCTTGGACAGCTGGTCTTTTTGCAGCAGTACAGAAGCTTGTGAGTTTCCTGGTCTGTCTGAGTGCAGCTGATTTGAGGGGAACTTCTACTCTGAGTCACGCTTAGGGTACAAACCCTCAGATACCCCAAAGCAGCCTTCCTCCCTCCCCAAAATTAACAGGCAAAGTTAAACCCAACATTGCATCGCAGGAAATCTGTGATTTTGCTGCTGGTGCTAGAAATAAGCTGTAGCTGATAGATGGTTTTTCTGGCATATTCCTTACTCCTGACCTGGAGCTGCAAGGCTGCATCAGCCTTTTCGTATATACGACGTGCTATTCCCCCATTGCTTAGGGCCATTTTCTCCAGGAATTTATAACTGACATCAAACCCGAAGCCAAGGCAGAAAAGAGCATATTTCCCATTGATTGCTTTCTGAATGTTTTCTTGAATCGCTTCCACATTTGTCTCACCTGTAATCAAAACAAAAGCATTGTTGGATTGGGCCTTTTCAAGTACCAAAAGACAGCAGCAGGTTTAATGGAAAGTTCTGCCTGAAGTTTTTAAAAATAATTCAGAATAAAATATTAAAAATATATGGGACATAATGGTGTTAAATGGAGATGAAAGAATCACTCTGCATATGGAGTACCAGCATGTGATTCTTCCCCTTAATGACTTCTACTAACTTTCCACTGATGTTGTGGCTAAGTGCAAAATGATTTACAAGATTATGGGGGCCAGAGGAAGATTTTAGGACAGAAGAGACAACACTGTAAGTTAACAATGTGAGGGGTGGATACACTTCATTAAACCTTGGGAAGACAAGTAGCATCAATAAAAATTATGTCAGTTCAGAGAAGAAGGATTAGTTAAAGGTGGAATTCCAACAAACTACTGGTAAGCTCAGCCATGCTGCTCTCCCAGCCCCTTTGGTGACAGAGGGAAAAGATTTGCACACCATCATCTTATCCCATTTGAAGAGCTGCTGATGGCCATGTATGGAGAGCTTCTCCATCAGCATTTCCAGGCAGGAGCTGTCACTGCCTGTAGCAATATTGGAGGAGCAGCTCAGATTTTCCCCTTTGACCTGCCCTGCCAAGGAAGGCAGTGTATGCAATACCACCTGGCCTGGTTTCTGACCAGCTGCTGGATGTGCAAGGCACTCAGGAGTACTGGAGACTCACTGGCTGTGCTGAGTAGGCAGCACTGCGAGATTAATTTTATATAAAAACCAAAATAAATAAACCAACCCCAAGGCAGAATGGCTCACAGGATCCAAAAGGCAGACTGATGTTATTAGGGGGCTTGCAGCTGGGTTAGTATTGCTGGTCTTGGAGAGATGCTGGTGCCACACAAAACTTAGACAAACCCCTGTGCAGAAAAAGGGATGTTTGTGCCAATGCATTGGGAATTATTGCTTATTTCACCCAATATTTCTAACTCAACCCTCTGGTTTGCGCTGTCACAGCTGATCACTGGTTAAGACATGGAAAAGAATACAAAACAAGATGCACCTTGACAATATCTCAAGTTTGGGCCAAGGAGGGTGAAGAAACAATAAACCAATACCTCTCAAATGAGACTGTATATGCAAAATGTCCATGTTTTGTCTCTAGGCATTTTACTTTCATTTTTCAGCCGTGCCTGGAGTAGTTCCAACAATTCCCTTGAGTTTATAAACTGGGAAGGCAGTGATATTTAGCAAAGCAATTGCCATTCTGCCATCACTCCTTACAGCCCTGGCAGAGCCCTCTCACAATCCCCCTCTCCAGATCCTCAGCCTGTGCATTCCAAAGCTCTTCTGAAACACAGGCTGAGTCTATCAGCATCTGGGATGCAAGTGTGAAAGAGAAAAACATCCAGGGGAGAGGGGACAGAGGGCGGTGTTCACTCACCAGAGGTGGGCTGGCCGTCGGTCAGCAGGATAACCATGGAGACGCTGCGCTCGGGGAGGCTCTCGGCTCGGTCCAGCACACTCACTGCCCTCAGCAGGGCACGGTTGATGTCTGTGCCTGCAGCGGGAGAGCAATCCCTCTGAGACATGATTTAGGGATTCAGCCCACTGGGCTCAAGTACAGTGTATTATTTTGCAATGGCAATGCCAGGGGTACTCCTTTGGGAGCGTTTTCTGTGCATATATCATGGGAAATACAAACGTGTCTAGAGCCATTAAAAAGTGCTTAAATAAACACCCTGTCATCTGTCAACCTGCATATAAGACGTTTCCCTGTCTTGTTTGAGAAATCAGAGAAAAAAGCCGGGCACTGATGGATTTGTCGGTGTTGGGGGAAGAAAACCCATGTTAGTGGTAACAGCATAAGAGCAAAAGGAGACACAGCCCTAGAGATGTGCTTACAACTGAACAGTAGCACCAAGAACACTGACTGATGCAGCAATTGAAATGCACATGCCTATTTTACCTGTTTTGTTTCTGTGGTGTGGCTTACAAGAGAGGGTAACTTTGGATGTGGTTCTGGGGTTGTTTTCTGGTTGGTTTTTTTTTTTTTTTTTTTAATAAGGGAACCCTTGATATTAAAAAAAAATCATCAAATTGCTGTCAAATGTTGAGTGAATTGCCATTTCTCTGTAGCAAAAAAAAAAAAAAAAAAAAAAGGCGCGATAAGGGAATATTCCAGTTATCCCTTTGATAAAAAATTGAAATAAGACCTTATGGCTTGTATGGTTCATAAATGTTATGTAACCACCTCTTTTTTTTATATATCTGTAGTAATAATACAGCCACCAGTCCATCCACTCCCAGCCTTTCTATCCTACTCATCATTCATAGGTATTAAATCTGCCTGACTTGCTTTGTAAGCACTGATGGCATCTCGGGGGCACCATGTAACTAATAAACCCAATTCTTTTCTAAGCAATTCGTTATACTGGGGGCATGTTTGTGGTTCCCAGCAGATGTACCTCCCATGGCAGACAGGGTCTGCACGAAGGCAGCAGCACTGGCCACGTTCTCCTCAGTGGCTGGCAGGAGGGAGCTCTTCCACTCAGCCACTTGGTTGCTGAAGGTGATGAAACTGAAATGATCTTCAGGGCGGAGGTCTTGCAAAATCTTCAACAGGGCAGCCCTTGTCTGTTCCAAGGGGAAAAAAATAAATTTGAGTATTCCTACTTCTTTGCCAGAGCTGGGATTGGAATTGCAGTGTGGTAAGGGGGTTTTCTCTACAGCGTTATTCCAGATGCAGCCTAATGCCTTTATTAAACCATGCTGGTGTTCTCAGGTTGAGACCATCAGGAATGGCCAATTCACTTACAGACACAAAAAACCCCCCCGCTATGAGGGCTGCAGGAGGCTTGTGTGCTCTCTAACAGAGCTACATATGCAGTCATCAATAAAGGTAAAACAGATAAATTACTCTTTAAGTTCCATTAAAGAAAAAAATTATAAGCAAAATATTCTGCAAAGATAGAGACAGAAGGCACTCTCTGGCCTAATGTGTAGGAAGAAATTCTTTACAGAGAGCATGATCAGACATTGGAATGAGTTGCCCAGGGGAGGTGGTGGAGTCACGGTCCTTGGAGGTGTTTAAGAACAGACTGGATGTGGCATTTGTTGCCATGGTCTGGTTGACAAGGTGGTGTTGGATCCAAGGTTGGACTCGATGATCTCAGAGGTCTTTTCCAACCTAATTGGTTCTGTGGTTCTGTGTGGTACCTGTGAGAGTAGCTGTGCCAGACAAGTGTTGCTCTTTAACATCTTCCATGTGCATTTTCAGGTGTTTCTCTAAGTCTGAACATTTTGCTGTGCACACAACCACTGTGTGTGTGTGTGTGTTTCAATAGAGAGATTCCCAGTTGCTCCCTGGGAAGGCTGGTGGGTGTGTGTGCCCCTGGTGCAAGCAGAGGTCGTGCTCTGAGGGGAGTTACCTGCTCAATTTTCCTGCCTGCCATGGAGCCACTTCGGTCTATAACAAAGATGACGTTTTTGGGAAACACTGGCATTTCACTGGGTGCAAAGTAATGCACAAAGTACCCATTGACAATCTGAAACACAGAATGTGAAATCACTTATGAAATTACATCCAGAGAAATAAATACTGCATCTTGGCATGCAGCCATAGCAAAAAAGGTAGGGAGGGGGGGCAGAGAGAGAGGGTCATGCTCAGCACTTTGCTCTTCTCAATAAACCCAAGTCAAAGAACATAAATTAAAGAAATTAAAATGTATTTCCTAACTGGAAGCAGGACTGTCTGTAGAGAGCAGATTACAAGAGAGCACCTTACATACATATATATATTAGACACATCAGTGCCATATGTATGATATATCCATATTATCACTGTACATCATGTTACCTCTTTATCATACCTGTGAGCACATCTCTGCTCAGTGGCTCTGGCTGACATCCTTTAGCACATCTGTGTATACTTCATTAGTTAAATGATATGGAAATACTGTACTTTATTCCCTAGAATATGCATTGGTCCATAAATACTTGTTAAGTTCCTGCTGTCTTTAGTTATGCCTCAGTTATCACAAAAACCACAAGGAAACTAAGCAGTCATTTTAATAGTTATAGACATCCCATTCCTCTAAACTCCATTTACAAGAAGCCACAAATAGACCTTAAATCAGGCAAAACAGTATTTAAAAAGGAATCTAAAGAGACAGCTATGAAGTGCCAATATAGATTTGGTATTGAAACAAAATTTGAAAGATTGATTGTTTTTCTTGGGTGATCTATTTTTGCAATTGAGGCTGGTGTCTCTGACGATTTACTGAATTTCACTCTCAGCTCCTGCTGACCCTGGATTAATGGAAAGTGCTTTTTCTGTCATTCATGGTATTTCAAAGCAAATGTTGCTGTTTGCTGATTGCACTTCACATTCAGACCTATCTATGACCTGAAAGCATTTTTACTTCCATTTCTTTTCCTACCTGTATATCACCTGCAGTGGCTTCTCGCTTAACATCATAACGCACAACAAAATCACCGTTGAGGAGAGTTTCATCGAGTTCAGGATTTACCTTCTGCTGATCCACAGTTGGCTTAAACAAAATATGAGCCTGCAAAGCAACCAGAAGAGAAGATTTAAAGCAATGACCCTTACAGCTGCCGCTGGTAGCAACACCTGGCAGCTGCTGCTTTACCTTGGTTTCATTCTGCACTTTGGTGAGCGCCTCAGTTAACTCGTTTGTCATGAAGGTGCTGTCTGTCTCCAGGAAGCGAATGCCCTGGGGCTCGAAGATGTGCACATCGATCTGGCAGGGAGGAGGAGGCAGCATCAGCATCTCGGAGCAGAGCCATGCTCACAGAGCACAGCACTGCTCCGTGCCTGGCCTCGCAGGGACAAGCTCACCTGGAAGTGCTTAACCAGCTGCTTCGGGCGCACCTTGATGAGCAGCTCGAACTTGCCCAGCTGCCGCTTCAGCAGTTCCTCGTAGGTCAGCTCAAAGGTGACTTTGCTGGCGGCTGCGATGCTCACCGACACGTGGAACAGCTCCAGTTTTCTGTCCCTGATCCTGGGGGTGGAGGACAGGGATTTACCTTCTGCAGGGAAGGTTTCCTTGTGGTGGACAGAGTTTATGAAGTGTGTGAAATAACAGCCGAGGGGCCACATGGGATGAATAGAAAAAGTGAAGAGGAGAGGTAAATCTTGTTCACCATAAAGAAGATTTTTTACATTGCAGGCACTATTATATACATCACACATATTCCATTAATGTGCCATGGGTGCAGGCTGAGAAATGGAGCAGAAACCTCTATGTGCCTCAGACTGGGATCAAGCAGAGCTGGGACTGAATACCTGGGAAGCACAGACTAAATATACCCTGACACTGTGATATCTGCTCAAGTGCTTTGGGTCTGTGGGGAAGCAGACTCAACACTGAGCATCATCCCAGCATGGCAAGGTGCTCTCACGTGACATTACTGGAGCTCTGAGCAACCTGGTCTAGTGGAAGGTGCCCCTGCCCATGGCAGGGGTTGGAATGAGACGATCTTTAAGGACCCTTCCAACCCAAACCATTCTATGGCAGCAAGTTCCAGGGCAATGCTAAATGGTGACACTTCCCACAGGAGCCCATTGCATGGCCAGATATAAATCATAAATCACATATTCATATGTGAATATATATATATATATATATGTGAAAACATATATATATACACACACACACTGTCCCTGCAACCAAGAACCCAAGACTGATTTTCATGTTTATCCCCACTGAGATGTGACTGGCTCCAGGGTTTAACCTGCCCCCAGCCAAACAAGGAGCCAAGGAAGAGTGTTGGAGCAGCGTTACACAGAATAGCAACGTACTTGACAAGGCCAGCGCTCTGTCCACGTGAGACTGCAGTGTCATATTCCTTTTGAGCAGCAGCTTTCTCCTTTATTATTCCTGGATATACTTTACCATCGATGGACCTGTTTGGTTTCCATAAAAATTCGTTAATATTAGAAGGAATGTGCTGGGGAAAGAAACTCAACAGAATTTTCTTTGTGGCCCTTGGGGCATGAGCAGGGGACACTCTTTAGCTCCCATTTGCCTCCCCACCCAGGAGGGCGTCAGGAGCCACCACCACAATCCAACCCTTCTCCTTGCAGAGTCTCAATGAGGCTGGAGCAGGAGAACCACCACCATCAAGCACATATATCATCCACCCTCTACAGGAGGCAGTCTGGTGCTGGACACCACCTTTCTATTTGGCTGCCTGTTATTTTGCCCCACAGAACACTTAGTGCAGAACCCTCTTTGTGCTCTTTGCTCAGCACCTCCTGAGCAGAAAG
This sequence comes from Acropternis orthonyx, assembly GCA_035583155.1. Classification (NCBI taxonomy): domain Eukaryota; kingdom Metazoa; phylum Chordata; class Aves; order Passeriformes; family Rhinocryptidae; genus Acropternis; species Acropternis orthonyx. The sequence goes on from JAWWEU010000023.1 coordinate 15,766,262, forward strand.
ATGAACCCCCCCCACCCCCAGAGCTGCCTCCTTCACACCACAGGCAAGGACTGATCCTACATGGAGAAGTTGGTGATGAAGGCTGTCTTGGGTAACTCCACTTCAAAGGTGGCCTCTTGGGACTCATTGGCTCTGTTGACGATCCTGCTGGTGATGACGGTGTGAGCAAATCGTGAGGTGACCTTGCAGTCCACGTGGAGGCTGTAGATGTCAATAGCAGGCTGGAAAAAATAAACAGGATGGAACAGAAACGCTCTGTTTTCGCTCCTAAGCATTCCTTAACTGGGTGATGTTGTTGGGAAAAGTCTGATGAAGGAATGGACTGTTAGAAATTCTGTCTGGAACTGGGGAAGGGATTGTTCATGACCAGCCTGGCCAGCTGCTTATTCCCATCTCTACAGCCACAACCACTGCCCCACACAAAACCTGCAGCTACATCTGTGCATTGTTGTTCCATGCAAGGTTCTGTCAAGCATGTCAAGACCCTTTTCTGTGGTCATCTCTCCTCCCCAGGGTGCAGTGAAGCAGCTGCTGCATCAGCCAATACATTGCCCAAGATTAACCTCATAGAGATCAGAAGCCTCTTGAAGCATCTGACCCACAGGAAGGGCCCTGCTTTTTGTGCGACTGTTTATTTGCTCTCCCAGCTGTTGACTTTGCTGTGTGTTTTCCAGCTCAGAACCTTGTGTCCTGTACAACACTTAGCAGGTTTGACTCCCTGCATGAGTGTCCAGCCCCTCACTGGTTGCACAAGCAGAGATGCCCTTTGAGCACTTGTGTTTCTCCTGGTCTGGTGCTTCCAGGGCCTTCAATGCCCAAGGGAGGAGGGCACCACTCTGGAGCTGCCTGGGAACCCCCCATGGGGTGACTGGACTGAGAACTGCCTGGAGCACCTGCCTCCACAAACACCCTCCTTTTGCATTTGGGATGTCTCTTTAAAGGTCCTACCCGTGTTTCAGCAGTGACAGTAAAGAGTGTGGATCTGGGCATCACCAGCCTCACAGCAGTCCAACATTTCATTAAAACAAAAGTGCTCCACATCAGAACAGGTAATCACACCTCTATTTTTACTTTTCCAGCCTCCAAGTATTTCTCTCCTGTACTTTGCTTGCCAATTAATGGCGTCCAGTGGCCTCTTAATTATGGCACTGGCCAAAATCCCAAACTTAACCCAAGCACAACATGGCCATGCCACACAAAGCTGTGACCACAGCTCTGGGCTCAGGCACCAGGGCAGGAGGTGCCACAGCCAGGGCTGGCTGAGTGATGGATGGCTGCTTCTGTTTTCATTACACGTGGTCAGGGTGTGCTCCATCTCCTACTGCCTACTGACAATCCAGGACAACGGGATAAACCCCAAAAATATCCACTGAGAGAACAACTTCCTGATCCCGGCAGATCAGGTGCCTGTCCCTGCCCAGGCTGGGGCTGTCTCTCCCAGGAATGTCTCTTCCCAAAGGCTTCCTGAGCATTTTCAAACACCTCTGCTCATGTTTGCTGCCCTGCCACACTCAAACCTTCCCACATTCAGAGGGAGGTTCAGCCACGAGGAGCCCCAAGCCCTGAGTTGTGGCTCACTGGGGCAGGGCAGGCACATGGTTGGCCACAACTGCCCATGGAGGTTCCTTCTGGCACAGGAGGAGTTTGACCTGGGCAAAACTTACCCTGTGGAAATCTGCTCCTCTGCCACGTGCCAAAGGGATGCTGCAGGGATAGGGACCTGCATCTCCTGCACTTCCCCAGCCCCACCAGCAATTTAGGCTGTGGCCAGAACTATCAAGCACTCAGCAGGGTGCAGTGGGATGCAGCAAGGTGGGGAGCATCGCTGTGCCCTTGGGGAAGGAAGCAGGAGAGGACCAGCCCCAGGTGTGTACCTGAAAGCCAAAAGCATTGCAGGCCCATCCACCACATCCATGGCCTCCTGCAGAGCCCTCAGCTGCCCTCAGCAGCCACAAGGCCTGTCCCTGCCTCCCAAAACCCGCCTGCATTTTGGTTGCATTTCACAATTTTCTGAATAGGCACAGTGGAACTAACCCCCTTCCAACACAAGGCTTCCTCTGCCTCTCTAATACTGATGTTTTTAAAATGAGACCTGCCACATGCACCCTGAGCTGGTATAAAACAGTTTGCTCCTCCAAATGGTGCAAATAAGTGTCTTTTCCATTCTATATAAACTATTAAACACCTGTCAAAGACCTCCTGGCACTGCAACAGTCCTTGTTTGGTCCTGTGTCAAGATCCAAACCTCATTTGGTGACCAAGACAGAGCCACAGCTCCCTCAGATTTGATATCTTACTTCCCTGAGGAAGAGCACGATCAGACACATCTGCAAATCCCTCCTGCCACATTTGTACTAAAACAGCCCAAACAACCAACCAAAAAGGTCTTAAAAGCACCCAAAGCTCTGAAATCCCAACACAATCCACCCAAGGCTCCCCAGATGGTATTTACCAGAGGAGTTACCTGGCCACTTACTGTGATACCACCAGATCAGCAAATGAGATACTGATAATAAAAACAGAGCAAATACCTTATGAGCTTCTGCTAATACTACGAGTGAGGAAAAGACCAGCAATGCAAGCAGTGTTGTCTGCTCCATTTTGGAAAAAACAATTTTTCAAATGAAATCTCTGTTTATCTTAATCAGTTAATGAGTAACTTGTACTTGGGAATATCATGTAGACTTTGAAGAAACTTAATATTTACCTGTCAAACACCAGTAAAACTCAGACTTGGTTAACACTTATTTTTCCAAGAGATCTTTGCTGTTAAACATTGTAATTTTAATGATTCATAACACAACGCTAAGAAATCCTTGTGTTTTCTTTTTAAACTTAGACCCGTCATGTGAAACCCCACAGGCAGATGAACTGGTCTGTGCCACAAGATGCAGGAACCTCTACCATCTCTACCACATCCTTTACATTACCTCAGGCAGCGCTTCAGAGATTTGGAGACTGCCAGGAGATGCAACATGCATATGAGATTTTACAGCTCCTTCAGCCCCCGTGCCTCCCTGCCCAGCTGGCCCACGAGAGGTACAGAGCAGCACTTGTGAAACATCCCTTTTGGCTTCCTTTGACAAGCCATGATCTTTGGTAGGTGATGCCATTCGTTGTCCCAAACTAGCATGAAAATCCTGTGGAAATACAAGCACCTGTGTTTGCTTCCTGGCTGTTTTACAGACAAAGTGTCTGGGGGGACAGCCAGCTTCTGGGGGCATTGGATTTGTGAGGAGACACTAATGCAGGACTCGATAATTTATGACTCACCAGACATCCACAAGTTCACTATAAAGAATGTGCTGAGCACAGGCTACTCTTACAAGGCTTGTACTCTAACTCTTTAAAAAAAAAAAACAAACTTAATTTCTCCCAGGCAGGCTGTTTACACTACTGGCAAATATTGTATTCTTTAAAGCAGGACGTGTAAATATATATATTTTAAGAGAGAAAAAAATTAAACTGCTATACATTTTATTAACTTGTACAACTTGTGTAATGCTTTAATCCCTTAAAATACACAGGATTATACAATGAGTGGCCTAAGAGCTGCAAGAGCCAAAGCTTTAGCTTTAATTAAGTGGATCTGTCATTAGTTTTCTAATGCCCACATGTAAAAATCACAGGGATATGAAAGAGCTGGCTTCCCCTGCAGCGTTTTAGGCTGCAGGGTCAGCTCTGCCCTCCTCCAGGGTGCCTGGAGCAGGTCAGCACCCCGGGAAGCTGTGAAATCCCTTCCACATCCCTCAGGGCCTGCTGAAATGGCTGCAGGAAGATCCTCACAGGCTCAGCCCTGTCCCTGGGTGGAGCACCAAGCCCTGTTTGAGTACAAACCCTGCCACCAGCCATCCCTGCTGCTGGGACATTGGGCACCAGTCCTGCAGCTCCCACTGCTTTTCACTCGGACGAGTGGACACGAAATGACTCCAGGTCATCTTGGAGGAAGAATCTGAACTTACCATCACAATAGGAGATAGTTTTGAGTGCAAAATTACCAAAAAGCTCAAACCCCGGGGCTTCTTTCAGACATTTCTCTATTCATTTTCCAAGATGTTCCATGTTCACTATCACATTTTCCATGCCTGGACTGATTAGGTTTGCAAGGATGAAGAAAAATCAACAAAAAGTTCTCCAGGCAGCTTTCTATTTGTCCCTCCCACCTACAAGTGCCTCCTGTCCTGCAGCAGCAGCCACCAACTTTTCCAGCACAGCAGCAAGGCTGGAGACAGAGGAGGATTCCTGCAACCCATACAGGAGAGCACAGACCTTGCTGTCCCAAATGGGGAGTGACTTTGTCCCAGGAATACAGTTCCTACCTCCAGTGTGTATTTTTTAGATGAGGTCCATCGTAAAAGACAGAAAAACTGAAAAAGGCACCCAGTCCTGAGAATCTCCTGTCCCGCTGGGAAGCACCACAGTGACATTGTGGAAGTAAAGCTGGTAGCCAAATCCCAGATTTCTGGCAGGTCACTTTGCATTTGTGCTGGAAGTCTGTGGGACACAGAGGTTCCTGTGCTTTGCTAAATCGGCAGCAACACCCCTGAAGCCGAGTTTGAAATACTGCAGCACCCCCCTCTGCTGCCGCCCCACCAGCAAACCTTTTGTGTATTGCACTAAAGAAAGCAACATTTTGCCCCGCTTATCCCTCCCCATCATTTCTATACCTACTGAACAACCTCCTGCCAGCTTCTCATGGCAGATCCATTAAGGAGGGTTTGTTAAGCCCCTGGCAGGGGCAGGTCCAGCGTTATCGGGGCCAGGACTTTTTTTCTACCATGAGTTTTTGGGAGGATCTTTCTGAGGGGAACAGGCTGTGCCGAGGGGCCTGTGAGGAGCCCGGGCCCCACGGAGGAATTCTGTACAGCAAAGTGAGGAAGCGAGGCCTGGGCTGCAAAAAATAAACCTTTGGAAGTGAAAAAAAAAAAAAAAAAGGCAGCTAAGGCACCGTATGAGAACGTAAGGCACAGTATGAGAAATAAATAGGCAGGTTTATTACAAGCAAATGAATTAAACAAAGAACACTAACCCAGGGGTATACTTTTGG
>JAWWEU010000023.1:15771408-15814914 GCA_035583155.1 Acropternis orthonyx
CCTGGCCAAGGCACCCAACACGTGTTGTAAGTAAATTTTTCCTACTTGTTATTTTTCTTTGCTCCATGGACTCTGTCGTTTTCCTAAATTTAATGAAAGAGAAATTTTTCTCACACCAGCAATACCCTTAAGGAAGCTTTTCCCTGAAAGCCAAAGGATTTTGCTGCTGCCTTACCAGAGCTCTGCTCCGCAGCCTCTCCGGGAGCTGTGTGGGCATTGTCATGTTATCTGTCAAGTGTCCAGGACACAAAAGGCAAATGTAATATTTTTCATGGAGCACAGGGACCCTTAACGTCGCTTTTACCTCTTAATCAGCTCTAGCCTGTATAAAGTTAAAGCAATTCCCTAAATAAAGGTGTCACCTACCTTACCATCGAGGGGGGGGGCCGCAGGGACTCGAGGTGTGTGGGAAGAGCCGCCCACAAAGCTGAGGGTGCTCCGCGCTGGAGCACAAAGATCCTGCTGAGGGGAAATACTCCAGGTTTCGGGAGAAAACAGGTTTGATGTTCAACGCAGCAAGTCAAGAAGCAAACAGCATTGCAAAGAAGCTGCTGTATAGGGACACTCGGGGAGTCTCTCGGTGGGGCAGGGTCAGTCCCCACTCCAGCCAGTGGGACAGGAGGAAAAAGTCATTGAGGAAGGGGCTGAAACGGCTCCTTTGGTGCTGGTGCACTCTGAGGGCTCGGCATCTGCCCTGTCCTGAGGGGTGTGAGGGGGCACAGACCAATTTAAGGCGCTGATGCCCGTGCTGATGCGTGAGGGGACACACCTGAGCACCGGGAGGGTGCAGTCCCTGAAATCCATTGTCAGAGGGCAATGGGTTACACAAAAAGGGACAAAGAGACCCTAGCGGCTTTCTGAGAGTCGTCAACAAAATGAGGGGACTCCCCTCATTAACAAAACCCGGAGCATTACGGAGATAGCATGGCCTTTCCTTGCAACATCCTATGGCAAAACAGGGAGCCGACCCTCAGGCCTATGTCATCTGTCTGTCACCCCAGAAATTACTGACTAGGGTCACTAAAACTGCCTAAGAGAATAAAAAAAGTATAAAAAGGGATCGGACATGAGCAAAAAATCGGGGAAAAGTTCCCTCATCTCTGCGGGGTAACCAACAAGCTGCTCGGTCTCCTCACACTCCTTCGGACACTGCAGGGGTGAGCCACCATTTACTCTGCTTTTCTGTACCTTGACCTTACCTTATGCCTTACAGATTACCTTCTTTCACCATCACCCCATAGATACCTTATTTACTGATTGTATTTCGCTACTTTGATACTAATTTTACCTTGCCCTACACCTCGTAGCTTACCTGGTGTATATCTTACTTTATATTCTTTATTTTTTGTTATCCTACACTGTACCTTATTGCTGACTCATTGTCCGTGGGTTTGCTTTAAGGTGCACGGGGCCTCACCTCAGTGAGCTGAAATGTGTGTTGGTGTGAAGGGCTCTATTCTTCCTTTTTTGCTTTGTGTTAATGAGCGTGTTTAGATTTTGTTCCAGTCTTTGCCGATTTGTCTGTCGTGGAGAGAGGTTGCTGAAGTGTTGTACTGAGGCTTTAGGTGGCTGTGCTGTGTTGTAGAGGGTGTTTCTGGCTTTTGGGTTTATCGGTTAAGTGCAATCCTGCAGTTAAACGCTATCACCGACAATGCCAACGCTGTAATAGTTTGTCACGTACTTGTATTAATACAAGTTGTTTCGTGAACTGCTGGAGTTAGTCCGGTTTGTCTCTGGTGCTGGCAGGCTCTCACAGCTTGTAGGAGAACTTTACAGAGAAAGTTCTCCCTCGCTTATTCAATGCAGTTCCCATATCGGAATATCAAAACTGTCCATCACAGTGAGTCTGGTCTAGCGAAGAGGTGTGAGCAATGATCGCACTTACCAATAACATTTAGAAGGGTACAAAGTCTTCGAAGCAAAACTAAACTTTTTATTTAAGAAATTCAGCTGAATTGGTGTGTCCCTCTGGCCTAGGAGACAGATGCAGGTCAGCAAGGAACAGAGCTTTGTATCTCCTCTCCCGGCTGGGGGGTTCCTGCCCCCATTCCCACTGGCTGGTACTGGGAAGCCACAGCCTGGCCCGACCACCCTGCCTGCCCCAGACCCCCCAGCCCACTCCAAAGGCACGAAAAACAGGCTGAAACTGCCTTAAGTTCCAACCACTAAAACTTAATTACCCCCTCCTCCCATGCAATTCCTTTGGCTTTAGCAAAACCCCAGTTCTATTTCCCACATCGGTGACAGGTGGACAGCCTGTTTTGGGCTTTAAAAGGCATTGATATTCTGGGGACACTGGTAGCCAATTAAAATTATATTAATACAGGTGGGATAAGAGATCTTTGCATTTCTGTCCCTTTGTTTCTCGTGACAGACATGTGAGGGGACAGCCAGAATTAACCTGAACCTAAATTGAAACGAGTCACCACAGTGTGCCAAGCTGTGTCCGACAACCTTTTTTTATTAAACCATTGTAGCAAACAGCATCCAATACAAAGAAAGAAGGCACGTAATAAAAATGAACATGGAGGTTTTAGCCTTTGACTTGAGGATATTCCCCCCCTTAATGACTTACAGTGGAAAACAGCTACTCGAATCTCTAGTGGCTCCCGTGTAAGGGACAGAAATTTGAGAAAATGTTACAACAATCATCTGGGTGAGACACATCCAGCTGCACCATCAGCCAAAGACGCTCTTGGCCGGCTCATCTTTGGGTTTCTCAAAGACTGTTTCCGTCCCTGTCCGAGCCCGGCTGAACACGGAAGGGGCTGCAGAGCCCATTTGTTCTTGGAAAAGAAAACCAGGAGAGACAGTCAGTGAAGTAGCACCCAAATTTGGGGAGTAAAATTAGTGCTGCTGAACTATATATATGTACACATTTGATAAATACTTCATCTGCCCAGCAGTTTCCCAAACTTTACAGCACCATCCTGAGCACAGGCAGCTGACAGCACCTGTAGGTCACTACCACTGACTGGTCCCAAATCCCTGCAGGTGCTTTAGAAATTTAGGAACTACTCAGGCCCAGGTTATTATGCTGAAAAGGGGTTAAAAATCACCATTTCCCCCTATAATGGTGGTGGAAAAGCAACACAAAGCCAGAGCACCAGGGGTGCTCAGTGCAAGCAGTCACACTCTTCTATCTCACCCCCTGCCCTTTATTCTTCCTAAGTTCTGCTGAATCTCAAACACATCAAATTCATCAATTGAGAGGCCAGAAATCCCCTAGACGAAGGATCTGATCTTCAACTTGGGCAGTCTTTGACATTGATGATGGTCCTGGGGCTTGGTCTGAACCCTGGTCAGAAGGCACAGTCAGGGCTCTCCCTCCCACTTCGTCCAGGCAAGGGGAACAGTGAGTGACACCAAGCAGAGCCTGGCTGGCTGCTCTGGGTGCCATCGACATGATGGACCCAAATCCCTGCCCAGACAGGCTGGGTGATGAGCACACTGCACGCTGCTGTTCCAGAGGGGACCCTTTCACTTGCCTTACTTTGCTTAACCATCTCCATCCCAGAGACTTACCACACTGCCTCATCACTTGGTAGGTTTTAGATTTGATTTCCTGGTTTTTGGCAAGGTTTCCTCTGGCTCCTTTGAGGTCTTCTTCCTTCACTGGAGGACGCTTCTTTTTCACAGGGGCTGGCTAAGAAACAAACATGTTGCCCACACAATCAGCATTTTGGGTCTGAAGCACAGGGAACGAAGGTGCCTCAACCCAAAGGCTACAACACAGAGGTGCTAACACAGTATTCCACCTATTTCAGTTCTGAGCCTACACACTCAGCTGCTCCAGATCTTTGCCTGACCAAAATTTCACTGCCCTTCCCAAAATCTGTTATCATTTTGCTGTTCTGGAATTGCCTTCTGATTGCACAGCCCTTGAAAGAGCAGTGGATTGTTTGATTTAAAAAAAAATTTACTTCATTCTTAGATTTTCTCTGTCCAGCCCTGTCTGATTATTCTGCAAGTACTGACTAGTAATTCAAGAATTTGTCCAGTATTTGGGAAAGAAAAAAACCCTTCATTACTAAATTTGGCTTGTGCCTCAGTCTACTCACTTCTGAAAACTGGTCAGAGAGATTCTGAAGCCAGACTTGATTGAGTTAGAATAAACACTTGACCCATAGTTATTGATCTTAAATTTAGGGAACAAAAGTACCTAAGCACTCAACAGGGCTGTCTACAGAACACATCTCAAACACTGGGCTTGGAACCCAAAGAAGGAGAAGGAAATCTAATACAGAAACAGATGCATCATCAGGTGGTGCACTGCAATGGCCAAGTACTAATCTGTTTACAGTTTATCCCACCAGAAGAAAATTGGGATAACATTACTTCCTATCAGCCTATCCCTACCGTTAAATTAGCACTGCACAGTCAGACACAACTCCACTCAGCAGCAGCTTTTGCTATTTCATGGACAAATCTCTAGGGACCCTCCCAGGCAGCCCTTTTGGCAGGATGCAGGGACATGAGAGGATATGATTAAAAAGAACAGAAGACCCACACACTCCAGCTTGAACAGGTCTGCACACTGACCCATCGGCAAAAACTTCTCTGACCATTGCTACATACACAAAACTTCGGAGATTTGGGGTTGTGGCAGTGCTGGAGCCCGCTCAGGCACTCCAGGCACAGCCTGTGAGGCTAAAAAGAGTTGTGGAGCGAAACAAATCCCTCAAGGCCTACAAATGGCTGGAGTAGTGAGTCCCAGGGAGCCTGCAAGAGCCAGTGCGTGCATGCCCAGATCTTGGTTGGCTCCACTGGGGCCTTTGGCATGTTTTCTGCTGGCTGTAAATCCCTGGGAGTGCTCAGAATAGCTCGCTGTCGATCCCATTTGCGTGTGCGGTGGGAAGCAAAACATGCATGGGATCTCTGGGGAAAAAACTCCACCAGTAGCCAAAGCAAGAGAGGGGACAAGGTGGTAGCAAACCCTTCAAAATCCACAACAGCTGATGGTCAGTTTGCGGGTAACCAAATATCCCACAGTCAGGGTTTCACTTGTCCCTCTGCAATGGCAACTGGCATGTGATGGGAACAGCCCTCACACCCATGGCATGGTCCCCAGGCAACCAAAGCCCCTTGTTTTCTTAACAGAAATGGGAAACATGCAAAGATCCTTCACCCATTTTTGGCAAGACACAGTAACTGTGAGGATTCATGCCCCTGGAACAGGGAATTCTTGGGGAGAGTGTGGAAAAACAGCACTTGAGATGCACCAAGAAACAGCCAGGCTGAGCTGAGCTGTTGAGTTTCACCCAGTTATTTTAAGATAAACCCTCCCATGCTTTGATCACAGGATTTTCCAGCAGGACAGTTGCTGAGGATTAGTTGGCCCCCAGCTGAGGAGCAAAGCTGCTGCACAGAGGTTACAGTGAGCCCCGGCCAGCAGCTGCCACTGTCACAGCCCCGCCACTGTCACAGCCCCACCACTGCTAATTGCTCCCAGAATTTGGGAGCAGGGTTTGCCAGGAGCTGTTCCCAGCTGGCACAGGAGCACAGCCTGTGCTTTATCTCCTCCTGTCACAACTCAAAAAGTGCTGGTTTACAAGACACACAACTGGCTTTTTAAGTCCCTTTTTCCTTGGAATTAAGAAAATTAGCTGAACTGAGTTACTCTATGTGGCTGAAGAACTGTGCTCCTCTACTCTCCATCCCATCCATCCCATAAAACTCTTATGTTGGGGAGAGTTCTGCCAGGCACGTGCAGCTCGTGTTGCAAATGTGACATTTATGTGAAAACCTCAACATTTCTGAACTAATTTTGAGAGCACTTTGAAACCCTGATTATTGGGGAACACAGTAAATACAAGCCATTAGCTAGAAAATGAACATACAAGTGTGTAATATAGAATTGCAGTCACAAACACCGTATCCTAACAGTTATAATTAGCAGCCACACTCTCTTTTCCTGCATGTTAACACATTAAGCTTTACACAGCAGCACACTGAAGCATAGCTACCTCCTTTCACAACTACTGCCAGAATTCCAAATCACTGTCTGAGAAAGCGTGTTGGAAAGGCAGGGATTCATCCTTCTCTGAAACATCGCAGACCAAAGCAGGGGAAACAGTATTTCCCCTCCTACAGAAATAAAAATATTTAAGGCAAACCAGAACATTTGAAGCCTAAATTAATTAACCACATAGAGGGCAGCTGCTTTCCTTCTTCATCAAATGATCCCTCCTAACAACGTACTTGTTAAAGCTACTTCAGAGTAATCACATAAGTCACGGGGCAGAAAAGCTGAACTCGCTGGTTAGCGAGAGGAACTTGCTAACAAGCTCTTGCAAGCAAAGCATCCAAACCAGCGAGAGGTTTGCCAGGTCCCCTGCTCTGAGGGCAGCCCCATACCTGTGACATAACTGCGGCGCTCCCTCACCCCAAATCCCTCCGAGGTGCTTTCCTGGCTCTGATTAAATCCAGCCCGTGAGCTCTGCGAGCGCCTGTTGTTTTCCTGGACTTATATAGAGCATTCAACGTGAAGTCACGAGCTGGGTCATCTTCCCAGAGCAGAGCCCGGGCTGATTCAGGTTGCTGTTGCCATTGGAAGGTTTATTCCTGGCGATGACTCGGCCGGGCTGACGGGAGCACACAGCTGTGGCCGCGGGATGTGGGGAAGCCCAGTCCGCTGCTCAAGCGGCTTCCCGGGGAGCCCGCTGGGGCTCTATTTATAACTTTAAAAGGCAAAACTTTTTGGACACAAAATTGACTCCGAGTCCTCCTGGGGGAGGGAGGAGAAGATAAAAAACAGAGTGTTTCTGTCCCAGCATAAACAAAACAAGTGTTCTCTAAAGATTATATAAACCTCATGTTCAAAGTGTACCATCGTGCCCTGAATTGCTTTTGCACAGGGATCTTTAACGAAAGAGTATTTTGTGTGCTTTGAAGAGTTAATAAACCAGTTTTATTAACTAGTTTTACCCTTACAGTTCTGTCACTCATCTTACACAACTGAGGGTAAAATCACTGTCTCCTTCCAGTACTATTAGTGAGTGTAACCATTTCACCTGTCAGCTGTATAAGAACAGCTTACTCAGACACGGATAAACTCTGTGTTCCCCACTGCACGTGCTGACAGTAGTAAAACCCTTCCCAGGACTTTTAACATTTGTTCTCAAAACAATTTTAAAATTAAATTTAAAAAAAAACCCCTACCTCTAAGCACGAATTCTATTTTTCATTGGCGGGAGAGGTATGGGTAAGGGATTGTTTCCCTTTGATTTTTTACATTAAATCTTTGCATCATGCAACAAAATCCGCTTCTGTGACTGCACTCAACACCTACAAAAGAACCAAGGCTCCAGCCAGGTGGGTTAATGTGAACAGGCAGCCATGGCAGACTTCCAAACATCTACTAGAGAGATTGCCTGTTGTGGTAGGAACCTTCACTGGCCCTTCTTTGAGCTCTGACCATGTTTTGGTTAGGCTACAGAAAACAGACTGGAAGGTCAAATAAAACTGGTATTCTTCATGATGAAAACATGACATCAAACACAGCTCTAGTGCCATGCAATTGGGATGGTGGGATTTGTCAGCTGTGAATTACCCACCCAGGCCTCCCGTTGCCCATTCTGCCTTTCAGCTGAACTCCGTCCAAGCCTGAGATGTTTGTCTTTAATTGGGGGAGTTATTTGTGGGTTAAGAAGCAGTTCGGGTGTTATGTCTTCAGCCATTTCCTAGGATGAACTTCTGTTTTAAACCCCTGGCTTAGCAAACCAGAGGAAGCATTTCTGCAGAACAGCAGTGCCTTTAGTCGGCCAACAAAGCAAAACTAAAACAATGACTTTAGAAAAAACAGGGGGTTTTTTCTACTGTACAAAGCAACACTTCTCCTCTACTAAGATGTTTCCCCACAGTCCCACAAGCATCACTATTTTAACACTATCTGTTATGACAGGAAAATAACAGTCTGCATGTTTAAAGCAAATATTTTAAATTCAAGACACTGAACTATTTTTCCCTTCAGCTTTCAAAATTGCCTCAGCTAATTGGTACTACATATTCCTCACTTGAAAGCAACAGAGCTGTTGTGCAATTTAATCTATGCAAACAAAATCATTATACAAACAAAATTAAACCACTTCAACAGTGCCTGCCATTTGGGGCAGGAGGTGAGGAGTTTACAGACGTAGGTGGCATATCCTGAAGTTTCTAGGAAATCCCAGAACCTGGACAGTTCTGTTCTCTTTGATTACACATTTCCTAAACCAGCGCTCAGCCACAGCCACAACCATTTCCTCGCACAGATCATGGGCTATTTTTCCTTACAAAAAACCCCAACCTAAATCTACAGTTACTTACATTTCAGAGTAGAAACACTGTTCACATGGTTGAGGTCCTGAGATCTGTCACATGGGACGTGAATGACGATGATCCAAGACAGGCTTGTTTATTCAAGAGTGGCTGTTAGAAAAGTTGACCCTCTTTAATCTTCTGCTGCAACAAGAAGTGTGGAAAATTCCTTTGCTGAGAAATGGTTGCAGATAAAATATGGCAATGATCATTGAGAATCTGGTGAATATACACACAGCTGCCACTGTGGTCTCCAGAGATCTCTCCTCCAGGAAAAGTGCTAACACCCCTCAGGAGACTGAGAAGCTTGGTAGAGTGAGGCTTATACTCTGAATCCCTGGAGGGATGCAGTGAGTATGGGGCTGCTTGGGTGTGCTAAGTGGAAAGCAATGAAAGTAACAGGCAAATGTTATCGAGGAGTTAGAGAGGCTGGACTGGATTGATACTGTGCAGCTCCAGCCCTGGAAAAACCTTCCTTGGGGAAAAGATCCCAGAGGAGCCTGCAAGGATTCTAAACAAATTTGCAACTTAAGAAGAGTGGTTCTTCCAGCTCAAATGGGACTTGCCATTAAGGTAAATGAATGTACTGAAATGAAAATCAACGTAAGAGCACACAAAATTCGATCTGTAGTTAAACTGGAGTAGCAAAACCTGCTTCCCACAGGAGCACACTATAAACACTGAAACACGTGGACTTTGAACCAGAACAAGTATAAAACAAGTATACAAATCTGTAATAAGTCAAACTTTATTGTAAACCATTATACAATGTAATTACATCAGATACCCTTAAAAGTTTAAGGTAACACCACCTATTAAATAATATGGTCCAAACAGAGGGCAGCAGAATACAGCTGTTGGTTTTGCTCACATTGGCTATACGCTGAATTTACTTACAAACAAACCCCACATTCAGTTTGAGACAGATACCCACGCAAGACAAAAACACCTACAAAAGAGTCCCTTTTTTAAAGATACTGCAGTTTTACTTTGTAAAACCATAGTAGTCATTTTCAGTAATTGAACTGGAAACTTCACCTAAAAAAAGTTTGCACGCCTATGCTGTAGATGAACTCTGACTTGGTGTGGCTGAATTTGCTCGCTTTCACTACTGGTTTCTCCCGCAAAAAGCACAGCAAAGTTGCAAACACGGGTTAGTCAAGCACAGTGGCAGAGATTCCTTGTGATGCTCAGCTCGGAGCAGAGCAGGAGAGCCCAGGGCCCCCTCCCCAGGCCCGGCAGGGGCCGGAGCAGACACCTGCCCCAGGGGATCACTTTGCATTGCTCTAATTTGCAACTCAGTTTCTGAGTTTTCCCTGAAGAAAAGCTGTAGTACATTTTAGTTAGCAACACTAACAGACAACATTCACGTACTTGAAGTAAGACAAGGGGACCTGAATGTATTAAAGCCAGAACTTGAAAACCACATATTAGACAACACCAGTGTTTGAAGTTTATGCAGATGTCACAGGTCAGATACTAGAAACCGTTAATACATTTAGATTGACCGTTTGTAGTAAATTCAATCTTCACCAGCACTTCTGTGTCTCTTCTCTCAGTTATAATCCCTTTCTCTTACTTTGGCATATACTACATAGCTTATTTTCATTAAACAGAATCACATTTCCTAAGCACAGCCTGAATTAAACCTTTGCTCTGAGTTGTCCTGAAGTACCTTTACCGGCAGAAATCTGAGTGCCAGTTGCAGGATAATGCAAATGCTGAGATGTTGCAATATCATTACTGGATCAACTCTTCATGAAGAGCTATTTCAGGCTGTCCTGCCAGTACATTTCAAAGAGCAGTAAGACATAGTGAAGCACTAGGCACATAGTCCCTCTCACACTTGCAAGCCCATCAGACAAGAGCACCTGTCCTACTTGTACCTACAGCAGGAATTCCAATTTTTACCTTACAAACAGGAAACCCACCAATTTCACATTTTCCATCTCTTTCCCATGATAGCAAAGAATGAATAGGAAAAAAAACCTCAGTTTGTTACTCAGCTAAAGTTGCAAATAAAATTATTGTCTTAGTAGAGTCAGAGCTGTTCTTTCCCCTCTGAAGGTTGCTCCTCCTGTTACTACTGTGGTATTTAAGATACTTCTGTGTCTTTGGCTCACAGTGCTTTACTACATCATCTTGCTAGGCATACCAAAATCTCACATCAAGTGACATTTAAGCACTTAAGACATGAAAAATTAGGCATTGAGAACCTTTGCTACAACAATTTTTAAGAAACTGCTCCGTAGTGCTTTACACTGGTTTGTACTTGGTCAGTAAGTTTGAGGTCTGCTCAAAATAAATACTTTTACATGTTAAGGCCATAATGTTATACTGACACTTCACAGACTAAACATGAGACTAGAATCATTTTGATAATATAAGTAACTGGAGGGAAAAGGAAGATCAAATGCAAGCTCGTACAGTCAAATCTGTGTGCGCTGCTCAGGCATCTCAGGGTGAGAACGGCGAGGGCTGTGCAGTGGGACACAGCACATGGCCAGTAGCTTTATTTCGCTATCTGAAATAGAACAAATCCTATGCTACAAAAAATACATGCTGACATTTGCGACAAGAGCCAGTCCTAGCTCTTCAATCCCTTTGGAAGAGTGAGCTGTATGTGACTATTTTATTGATGACAATGAATTCCTTGAAGTCCTGTGCTTCTGGAAACCTGCACCCACCTGGTGGTAAATCATCAGGAGAAGATGCAAGTCACACAATCAATAGAAAAAAAACCCTAAAACCCTAAAACAGAGGCAACACTGATTAGGGAAATTTCCCTATACCTCCCCCCACCCCGTGACCTCAAAAAGAACTCAGTTAAGCTCCCGATGTTGGTCGTTTGTAGATTTAGTCTAAAACAAACACTAGTACTGTAACTTATTGCAGTTCTGACATTTCAGTGCACAGTAATGAAGGTCAGTGGCTCAACTAAGACCTCAGGTTTGGTAAAATGTCCCTTGGAGCTGGCTGGACATGCTGAGGTCTGAGCATGGTGTTCAGCTCGGCAGCCACACAGGGGGAAGGAATGCTGGAGGAGTGACAGTGAGCTCGGGAGCGCATGGCTCGCTATTTACTAAGGCCCATTTAAGTGGTCTGGATAATAAATCACATTAAGACCTAGCAAATCTATAAAAAAATGTAAAAAATCTTAAAAAGTTCTGAGCAGTTTTCCAATGAAACTGTTTGGTTTAAGGCTTGGGACTTTTCTGGTGTCCAGATACTACAACAGATTTGTACTTAAGGTCTGTTGTCACCTCTCTGACACATCTCCTTGTCCTGCACAAGGTTTAACTAAGCTAGGAAAGCTGTCAGAAGCAATCAGGTAGGAAATATGCCAAGCAAAAGGATGCCACTGAAAACATGTCTGCTAGGTTTCAGATGAGCATGTGCTGCCAATTATCAGAAGAGACACTGAAAATCACAGAAATTCTGTAGTAACAACTGCACCGTACCCCTTGGGTTGTTTGTTTGCTTATTTTAACTACTAAAGGATCAGGAGACTTTATGGAAGTGAAACAGGAGAAATTTTTTTGTTGTTGCTGTTAAGCACATTAAATAGCAGAATGTTTTTCCAACAACAACAAAAAGGGACAGAATTATTTTTGCAATATTGTAGCACAACAATCAGATCACAGTCCTGTACCGCAGGCCCTACAAAAGGAAAAGTATCAGAAACGCTCCACCTCTTTTGGGTCATTTGAGAGGTATGCACAAGAGACTTGCAGAAACAGAAATAATGAGTCATCCACAGATACTCATTTCACAAATAACCATCACAACAGATTTTTGTCATACACTAAAGTGCACGTTTGTCAAATATGCAAACACCACCTCCTATTAGAAAAGGTATTTTCAAATTACGTGGTCGAAAGCACACACAGGACTGCATTTTGAGTGATATTTGGTGACATCAGCAGTGACAGAGAGCTGTTCCCTTTGCAATCCCTTTGTCTTAAACCAGGACATAAGGATAAATAAGATTTTCACTACAAATATTTTGACCTGTTCTACACAAAACAAGGGAACTGCACCCTTTTCTCTGACAAAGAGAATCTTTAAATACAACTGTATGAAAATATAACTTAAATATAAAATAGTCAAATAGATTTGAGGAGACTTGGAAAAAAATCTTTGTTCCACCTATTAGTTCCATAGGTACCCGGTGCAAGTAAACATTTGTACTTAAAAAAATAATGTTAAGTTACAGCTTGTAACCATAAAGTATTCTGCTCTAGGAATTATGCTGCAAAAGCCAGTTTTAGTAATAAAACACACTCCTTTAACTTAGTCAACTCTGATGCCTTTTTGAGAACTTCTTACACTGTTTCATCAGTAACCAAAAGTGAAAGATTCTGAGCTGTTCTCTCTGATCTTCTCTGACACAAAACTCCTTAGTGACTCATCCTTAACACCTCTGCAGTTTCACACGATGAGAAGACATTCTTGCATAATTGGTCAGTGTGTCTGTAGTGCAACTGAACTGGAAGTCTTCCAACTGCTTGCCTTCTGTTGGTAGACCTTGCTTTGAAGTCAGTTTGTATGAAAAGGGAGATGCAATTGCAACATTAAACCCCACTGAGGGTAGTTTTTGCCGTGAACCTGCAAACCCACAGGCCAAGGAATGTGTCATACAGGCAGACCAAAACGATGCTTCTTTTTCTTAACGTGCTTCAAGTTGGTGAGTCTGCGCAGATCCTCCTCGGCGTCCGACTCCTCCATCTCATCATCTGCTGAAATCAGGATCTGAAAACAAGTTATGGTTCTGAGCACATGGATCAGTCACTTTTTCTTCTTCTAAACTTTTTTTTTTTTTTTTTATGCTTGCAAAGCATCTGGATCAGGGAAGAGCTTACAGAACACAATTAGGATTTACTGACAGCACCAAACACCATCACAATATCCTACCTGGGACCTCCATAAATTTCAAAGAAGGATGCATGAATATTAATCTCACTACAGCCACTGAACCTAAACCCAAAGAACTGATTCCCGCACCTCCAGAACAGCAGGGGCAGCTTGTGAGAGAGTATCAAAGCTCTCTCTCCACACTGGTAATGTGGCAGTCATTTTATTAAAGAAAACGCCATATAAATAGCACTGTTCATCACACAAAAGAGTTACATTGACTTACTAAAGCTAAACCAACTTACCGTCAGAGAAACCACTGATCCTTCAGCTGAGCTGAAAACTGCTCACTTAGTGTAATTTAGATGAAAATTATGCTAAGGCAAGTATGTAAATACTTCTCCAAAATCAGGTCAGTTGCCTCCACTATCTCCCTCTCACTTTAAGCTATTAACCTGTCTTTGAATTGGAATTGTCAGTTTTGTATTCCCCGTGGGCTTTTCTTCAGAAGTACTGGCAACACAGTTCACCTGTGATATTTACATATATTATGTAAATAAATACATATGTTATTGTGTCTTCCTGCCCATCTGGAAGGAAATTAACTGTTATGAGTGGTGCAACAACCACATATTACATATTCCTTAACTGGTTCTCAACAGCAAATGCTGGGAACTACTGCTATAGAGGTACATGCACAGAAAACCAAACCTCAGTTGGCAGGGTTACAAGGAAATCAATGGCAGGAGGGATGAACTGGATTGCTATCTCATTAATTGCAATAGTTAACTCTACATACTTCTGATTCTGACTCTTCATGTGACGCTGCTCTCCTGTATCGGACTTTACTTCCGTTTCTTGAATCTTGTCCTCCTTCCTTTTCTTCAAGTTTAGCTTTTGTCTTCCCTTTCTTCATAAGAAAATTATCTACTACCCAGAACATCAATGCCTGTTAAGGAGAAGGGGAAAGTGACAGGTCAGCTTTCTTCAGAGTAGAGTAAGTCCATTTGGTCAGGGTTTGGACCTGACAATAATTCTGAATTGGCCAAACAATACTGTATAGGCACAGTGTCACATGGCCTATTACACCTGGCAGGAATGCTCTAGAACCCAGCTAATTTATTCCTTTGTGGAAGAGAAAATAAGAAAAGCAGTGACTATTCACAGTGAGCTTGTATTAACTCTTCATGCAGCAAAACATTACCAGCAGTTATTGAATGCAAGGACACCCACTATCACTGGCTCTAACCCCTAAATCCCAGATTGCTGAAAGAGTACACTTTGGGAAGGATGACTGCACACTTGCCCTTTTCCTCTGCTCCACCACAGGACTTCCACTCTTAGCTATGGTCAGACCCAGGATACTTCACATTACGTCTGTCCTTAGACCAACTGCTTCCTGCAGCAATGTCACTGTAATTTTATAATCACTGTGTCACTACTCCAGTATTACACTCAATCTACTGAAGTCATCAGGCCAAAGAGGTCTGTGAGGCATTCCTGCCCCTCTCCTGAGCCTGGTCCTTTAGCTCAATGTGAATTTCAGCTTTGTAAAATCTACATATCCAGACATTTTATCCATTCTTTAACACCCCTTCTCTTCAAAAGGCAACTTAAGCATCAAGATGACACTGTGGTTCAAGGACTAATGTTAATTGATGAAGACACGGCAGAAAGATATCCAGTACATTTCAAATGTACTAACATTAACAAAGAAGGGAACTATCAGCATGACGATGGCCAGCTCCAGCTGGGGGTTCTCTATGGAGTTCAATAAAGCTACCTGTGAAAAGAAGAGGATAAGTTCAGATCATGTGCACAGCAGGGTCAGAGAGCGCAATGTTCATGCGACAGAAATAACACAGAGGAACCAAAAAAGGACAGCTTTGAGAAAAGCAAAGTACTTAGGACAGCTTATAAATCACCACAGATAAGTAAGTGGGGCTGACAAGAAACTTCTCCCTGTCATTTTTGCTTACAGAAGTCTGAGGAGCTGTGTTAGAATCATCTTGAACATTTTAGAGCTGTGTGCTCCCAAGGAACATGTCTTAGGTTCCATCTTTAGGAAATTTAAACACAGCAGAGTTTTACAAAATACAAAGTAGGAAGACAGTTCCCAAAACAGTCCAGAGCATACAATAGGGCTAAACTGGTTTTAATGGGCTATAAGAACATCACTTTGAATATTTAATTTCACAAAGTCTATCAAAATAAATATTTATCCAGTCACCAGCAACGGCTTCACTAATCCACTGCAAATTTCTAAGTCTACAGTTAAATCTATAAACAAGGTCAGGCAAAGAAAATTCTTCAAAATGCTGCAAGAATATACAATAGCTGTAAGTAAGACTTAAAGAATTAAGAAAACGGAGCACTTTAGACGAGGAGATAGAAAAAAATTTAGGTATCACAGTATGTAAAAAACCCTCAAAACATGATAGGATGTTCTTGGCAGTGGATGCCAGGAAACTTCATTAAGAGTATCCCAATTAAACTAAAAGAACACACCACCACCACAGATTTAATCAGCAATGACTGTGGACAGTTATGATGCCTGAGTCAAACCAATAAGCACTACTGGAAGTTTTTACAGCTTTCACTTGAAATTCATTTGTGTGCAAGATGCTGTAAGAACACAAACCTCTTTCCACTGAGGTATAAGCAGCACTATGATGATGATGGTTTTCTCAAATGTCATAATCATTATGTACAGAGCACACTGGCCCACCCAAGCACTGCACTGCAGGGGGTCACCTGCAAGAAAGAAGGGGGGTTCAATATATGCACGGATTTGATTTTACTTCACAGTAAACATCTTAGAAAGGCAGTATTAGAAGAGGCAGCAGGGCAGCTAAATCCTCTTAAAGTGTCTTCTCCAAATTCCCGCAGTGCTGCTCCTTCCCCACCCTCAGCCTCACCCCAGCTTTCAAAAGGGAGCAGTTGGAAACTGAATCTCACAGGACTATATCCAATTCAGCAGCACCTGTAATATGATCACTGTTTCATATAATCTGATGAAAGCAAGACAGATAAAAGCTGCATTACATTTGTTTCTCATCATATTGTTAATTCTGACCCTCTATCATGAAGTATTAAGTGTCTTAAAAGGGAAAACTCAGGGAAACAAAGCTGAGAGAAAACACATTTCCCTTCAGTCTAAGTAGAACTATGACTTTTGCCACTCTCCCTAGGCTACCTTAAACATATTTTTCCTCTCTACAAAGTCAGTTACAATAAGTAACCCATTATAATTGAAGCAACATGTGCAAGAGCTGCTATGAAATACTTCATTAAACAATAAATTAAGATCACGTTTTAATTTCAGTGTGAAAGGGTTTGTAATTCTGCTGCACCCCACTGTGGTGGAATAAGAACCCGAGTGCATGAAGGTATCTACCAGGACAAAATGAAGACCACAAATATTTGACCAGGAAAACTTATGCAGATTCTTAGACTCTATGAAAGAAAGCAGAAAAAAAATAAAGAAAAACAAAAAGGGAAAAAAGAGGACTGTTAAGCCTAACAAGCTTTGCAGGTGAGTTTAAAGCAGCACTTCACTGGAAAGCAAAAGGAAGATCTGCAGGGGGGTGACAGCACTTTAGTCTTTGCTGTAGCCTCTGAAACATCTTTAAAGACAGCTCAAAACTTTTAGCCTGGGGATGAATAATGGGCAGTGGAAAATCAGATGCCTTTATGTGTTTGTAATGCATAATGGACAGTTGCTACTTCCTTTTCTGGAACATTTCTGAAAGGCTTTCAGTATTAATACTCGGTAATAGTCTGAGACTTACTGTTTGCAGCTTAAATGCTACAGAGAAACTGGTAAGTCAGACTGGAGTCCAAAACAAGGAAAACTTCCTAACCACGTTTTATAGTATGAGCTAATGATCAACACTCAAAAGTCCAAGAGGAAAACTTAAAAATCTCAAGTTTTCCAGCTATATACTGCAGTTTATGGCTTCTCTTTTAAAAAAAAACCAAACTAGAAAAGTTGAAAGTAAATCATCAGCAATTCAAAGTTGAGCAATTGTGATTCTTCTGAAGATTCAAGGCCTGAATTAGATTTGAGAATTAAATTTTAGCCATTAGTTCCTATGCTCTACATTTTTATTTGGACTCTCTAGTTTTCTTCACTAACTAGCAAATATTAAAAAATAATCTAGCTTTAGCTACAGCCTTAAAATTGAAACTACGAGTTTATTCTAAGCTCTTTTCCAATCTGTTTTTAATTCCTAAAAGCAAAGATTTTTTTTTTTCCTATAGCAATTTTGCATCTATTCCAACTCCCAGGAGATTTTGTACATCCAAAAATTGTGAAACTCTGCATTAAGAGTGCTGTGCACTATCACCAAGGAATGTTTTGTTCCATGAGGTTTGTGTGGGGAGAGGTGCTGGTTTCTCTGGGGTTTTTCTTGCTACATGATTGAAATTAGGAGCTGTGTATATTATATTTTATCTGAGGATTTCTGCGTGCCCTACTGCATCTACTAAATCATCTCTCGGCTATATTGCAAGTGAGGAGAACAGGGATGCTGTCTGCTTCGAATTTACCAAGTCTTTTGACAGTCTCCCAGCAGTACTCTTCCAGAAAAGCTGGGAAGATACATATTGGATGGGTGGAGATACAATTCTGATATAAAGGAAAAAAAGCTTTCCCAGTGACAGTGGGTAAGCACTGCAGCAGATTGTTCAAAGGGGTTCTTAAATCTCAAACCAGGGATGAATTAGAAACTGGACTGGACCATGCCCTCAACAACACACTTCAGCTTTGAAGTTAACCCTGCTTTGAGCAAGAGGTTGGATTATATGACCTCTGGAGATCCTTCCCAACCACTTTTTCTCTGGGTTTATAAGCCACATAATTTAAGTTAATAACATCACCACATTCAGAAGGTGCTGCCAAGAATATTTGGGACATTTGTATGTTCAGAGATTCAATACAGAAACTCAAAGCAGAAATTTAAAGTTACTGTTGAAGTCATAAAGCTCTAAATCCATTTCTAAAAAGTCTCTCACAGTCTACCAAATTCTGATTTTATACTTGTCATGTACAAGTTGCACTTATAGAATAATCCAGCAAATTAGTAGAAATCTTGTTACTGCAAGAAAAGCAAATGAAGAAAGACACTGAAATATTTTGAATCTTCTGCAGTGACAACTGCAGCATCATTTTTGGAAAATGCTGGGCAATGCAAAACTAGTCTATACCAGTGTCTGCTGGTTCCATCAGCAGCTTTGCAGAAGCAGGTTTTCAGACAGCACTTGAACAAAATACATGTTTTTCCTCTATCCCATATCTCCTCTCTGTTCTTCAAACCCTGAAAAATTCTCTTAAGAAAACTCCAACTCACAGAACTACTCCAAAATAAGTTTTCAATAGTGTTAAAAGTCAGTGCTACCTACCCCATATGGCTGCAAGTCACTTGCTCTGCAAGTGGCAAACAAAGAGCTGGAGGGAAGAGAGGCAGCAGATACAGTTTGTCAGCTTTGCCATTTGAGAAGCAAAGACAAGCAAAGAGACCACAGCACGATTCAGCTGCCAACAGAGTTTAGTCACCAAGAGGGATTTATCACCTGTTTTCTACTTGCAGCAGTTAAAGTAGCCCAAGACAAGAAGGGAAGGAGAACACAGGGAACATTCTTTTCAGTACAGCTCATGACTGCTTTTCTCCTCTTTACACATGCAAATATATCACCTGATTCTACACTTCTTTTAAAATCCAACTGCTGATGTAATGAATCTGAAAATATAAAACTGGAAATATGAAAGCAAATCTAACAAAATTAAAAATTCTGACATTAAAAAGGCCCTCGGGGGAGCATCATGCTACTTTGTTCATAAATCAGTATGTGGTGCTGTTTTGCTGTACAAACAACAACCATTTATAAATGGTGGTATTTTGGTATCCATCCCTTCCTCGAGGCATTTATGCTTAAAAACTATCCTCCATATAAAGAAGAGGCTTTTAAAACCAGCAGGACACTGCTATTTTTGTGACAGCTTCAAGTAATGAATCACCAGGGATCAAGTAATAGAGCTAAGAAGGGAAATGAGCTCACAGTGAGAACTAACTTGAGACAAATGATTATTTAGGCTCTAGAAACACAAACAACATCACTCAATCACAAGAAGACTTGTCTGGGGACAGGGGGGAAGGCTCTTGTTTGTTTTCCCACAGTTGCAAACAAACTGAAATCACACTGATCTCCAAGCTGAGAACTTGACTTTACTACTCCAGATAAAATGCCCCAAGATCTGACCCCTTTTAAGGAGCAGACCCCTGACCACCCATGGGGGTGGAGAACAGAAGTCTGGAGAAGAGGAGGCTCTAGGGTGGCCTTATTGCAGCCTTTCAGTGCCTGAAGGGGCTCCAGGAGAGCTGGAGAGGGACTTTGGACAAGGGCCTGGAGTGACAGGACAAGGGGAAATTCACACTGCCAGAGGGCAGGGTTAGATTGGATATTGGGAAGAAATCCTTATCTGTGAGGGTGGTGGGCAGGCTCTGGCACAGGTTGGGCAGAGAAGCTGTGGCTGCCCCATCCCTGGGAGTGTCCAAGGCCAGGCTGGATGGGCCTTGGAGCAACCTGGGCTGGTGGAAGGTGTCCCTGCCCATGGCAGGGGGTGGAATGAGACAAGCTTTAAGGTCCCTTCCAACCAAAGCCATTCTGAGATTCTATACGAAACATCCATATTTAACCCCAAAATACTAAGTCTAAACATGCACTTGTGACCCCACAGGACTCTACTTTAGTCCCCTCTTCTGCCCTACTTAATGTAATTTATTTTACTTAATCTTATGAAGAATAAAAACAGAATTTTCTTGGGGCCAAAGTGAAAAACTGTAAATAAGATGGTGATATGAAGGTTTTTACTTCAGAAACTACAAGAACACTTAACAGAAGAAGCTGGCAACAAACGATCCAATGCAACTTGATCATCCTTGTGGGTTCCTTCTAACTCAGAATTTTCTGTGATTCTGTAACTTATCCTTTCTAGACGGCCTTTCTTACACAGGGTCTACCCTCACTGTACAGTCATTACATATAACTTTCCATCTGCTGTCTAGTGCTCTTTATACCAGAAACCTCTCACACATGATTAGTGGAAAAATGCTTTATAATAGTCCTTAAAACAGCTTGACTGAAAAACCAACACACTAATGTCAGGACGGCATACTAACGAAGATACAGAAAAGAAAGTTAGTAATAAAATGATCTGATATTAGAAACAACAACTAAGTAAAGAGGATTCATATAATTTTCATACACAGACACACAGGAGAAATAATAAACAGGTTTAGGTGTTTCAGATCTCCTAATTCAAAGTGATAATAATGGATCAGGCACAGACCACCTCTGCAGCAGAGCACAAGTTCATTTGTTGATTTTAAGAGCTTAGTTACTGCAGTCAAAGATGCCTTATAACTAAAATAAACCCAAGTTTATTTTGGAACTCAGTAAGTGATAGAGACAAATTTTAGGAGAGTGAATATACCCTCCACACAGATTGCTTGTTGTCAAAAGGACTTTAAAATGGGAGAGGACAACGGATTACACAAGAAAAATCAATGTTATTAGGAAGAAATAAAATCTAGTACCTGACATGGCTACAAGTACTGACCTACAACTGTACACTAAGTTTTTTGCTGTGAATGGAGATCCAGTTTTACATGTCCTGAAAGCTGCTCAAACGTCTTTAAATGGCTTCAAATACTGAAACAGTCTGAGGTTCTATCCTGGAAACCATTTGAGCACAAGCAGAGGAACACGTACCGTATTCCCCGAAGCGAAGGGACTCCCACTGCTGCCATTCCACCAGGCAGCTGACTGCACGGATCCCGATGTAGATTAGCAGCATTCCTAATGTGGCATCCAGCAAGAAGTTGATAAGGTACCTGAGAGGAAAATGTAAAAGGAAACAAGGAGGAGGGTCCATTTTCTACAGGTTCAGGGTATTTTAACACCACGATTGATAAAAGATTCATTGTACATACATTGAGAACTCAGAGTACTGAGAACAATCATTTACCCACTTCTGTAGTTACACAGACAAATTTAAATAGCTTTAGCAGTCTTAATATTTTGTTTCTGTTCCTTAAAGTTAAGTTCCAATGTTTGTTTTCATGAACTCTGCTGTGTGCATGTGCATACTCTACATAACCTGCAATATTAAATTATTCCTTTAAATTAAAACCAGATTTCCTTCTTACCACTGCTCAGTTTGTTTGGTGTGGAAACTGTACTCGAATAAAACCAGAGGACTAAAAGGAAAAGGAATAAACCCGTAAGTTACCTTAAAGACATCTTGATGAATCTGAAGTAAAAAGTCCAACCCAAAAGACTCATGCCAAGGGGGAAAGACAACACAACCAGCCAGTTTTCTTGCTCCAGGGAGCTTTCTCCAAGCCCCAACAAGAGGCAATCAGCAGCGAATACCATACCCAGAGAGTACAGTCACTACTGAGGCCAAATTTCAATATTTTCTGTGTTAGGAAGTGCTTTACTTTCTTGCACTTCAGTTCTTGTCCAATGAACATTTGAAATACCAGGATTTCCCAGAAAAAAAATTCCCAGAAAAACATCCAAAACCAAACCACCCCACAACGGACACACAACTGCTGCAATACTAATTTTATTGTTTCAAGAGCAGCTTCTGGGGTCTCACCTATGCTTCAAAAATCAGAGATTTCAAATGAATTCTTAGGTGCATTCAACAACGCAGCTGAAATTCAGAGCATTTTCTAAGTGAGTTTGGTTTATTTACTATCACCAATTTTAGCTGAACAAAAGAGCAGCTGAGAAAGAGCCAGATGTAAGGCACACAGTAAATCCCTGTTACTGAGGTGCTTATTTGGTAATTCCAAATACTTAAGGTAAACCCTGGAGTCTATAGGAACTTATCTTCAGGGAAAAAATAGCAACCAGGAACCTGTGGGCTTCTGCTGCTGCAGAGACAAATCCACATGGGCAAAACAGTATCAAAAGTGGAAAGCAAAAACAGAGTATGTGCATTCAAAATAGGTAAAGGAGCTGCTCTGACCCTCACAATCCCATTCAAGAAGCAGCTAGAAATTAAAAAAGAAGTGGACGTGCCTTGCTTCAGCCAAGACTTGCCCATAAAATTTCTAAAGATAGTTATTCTAATGATTGTCTGCCAAATCTGAGTTTTAATTACCTTCCTAATAGACAGACATTAAAATCGGGCAGGAGGAGAGCTGAGCAGTTCCAAGTCACGCCGAGGCCACAAGAGGCTGCTGTAAGCCCGCAGCAGGAAGGCAGAGCCAGGAGCAGGGAGACACCTCTGTCACATCCAAGGATGCCCGACATTCCCGAGCACATCAGGCTCGCTCCTGGGATGTGTGTCCTTAACCTGCTCCCGGGGAAGTGCCCCTGGCTGGGGGTTCACTCCAACTTCCCACTCACTGCCGAGCGGGCTGCTTTTTCTATCCAAAATTCAAACAACAGCCCACCCACCAAGGCGTTTGAAGAGATGTTTTGCCAGCTTTGATACGATCACACACAGCACTACAGCCCTCAACTAACAAATGGCAACTTCCACTTGTAGCTCCCGCCAAGCTCTGAAGCACAGTGTTTTCTGAAACTACATTTCCTGGTTTTGTTCTGAAAATAATTCACAAAGTACAAAACAAGAAAGAACAGAAAACTGCCCAAGTTTGAATCTGCTGAGTAAAATTAATATTATTTAAAGTCACAGACAGAAATGTTGCTTTTACTCACTAGTTTTGACCCACTTTCAAAGTTAAGATATATTTTTCCTAAGGTAGAACAAGTGGCTTTGGTTAATACTACGTGGTATTTTTTCTGCTAACAAGAACCTACACCCTTGTCCCAGAAATCATACAGCTGCACATTGTAATTTCTGTTATCCTGAGAACAGTGAATAACCTCACTCTCTTGTTTTGTGTCATGTTACACTTACACTAAAAGTGGCATTTGAAATTAAAATTATGTAGACTGCAGAATAGAATGTACTTGTCAGTAAACCCTTTATTTTGAAAAGACACTACACAGCACAAAGGTATTTTTAAAATACTGGAATAAACTATTGTGTTCTATCTTTAAATACTGACAATTTTCTGCATGCTTTGGTTAGCTTACTTGTAATATCCCTGAAGTTAACAAAAATGGAATGAAAGCAATTTTCACCTGCCAGTTTTTAAATCTGTAAGCAAGGAAAATCCTACAATGATGCCTGATATTATTGAAACTGTCATAATTATAATTCAAATTTTACAGTTAGTGTGTTAAAATAAATGCAGTTTCCCTACCAAAACGTGTTGTGCTGGGAAGAGAAAAGCAGGGCTTTCCTTGCACCATTTATGGGATGTAGGAACACAAAAGAAATCAAGGGGGAATAAAGGAAATAAAACAGGCTTGTGCAGCCACACAAGCATATTCCTTGAGCTGTGTGTCTCCTTTGTTTAGTGAAGAACAAGTGAGCCGATGCCACTGAAGGAACTGGATTGGTTCTAGAAGGCAAATTACTGGGCTTTTAAAAGTAATCTCACAGCTTCCATTACCAGGACTGTGTAGCCACTTTGAGCATGAGCCTTATTAAGAACAAACCCAAACAATTACCCTTTGCTTCAGGAGCTCCTGCAAAGAGCCTGATGGGGTCTCGGTCATAAAATCTTCAGGTTTCATACACTACAGTGAAATGTTTATCTGTTTAGTCACAGCACTCCAAGTGTGGCATTGCAAAATTAATTTTTGCTCTAATTGCCTGGCTGCTGAGCAAGATTTCCCATCTTTAACAAAATGAAAATAATACTGCAGCAGCTAATGCAGGTTTTAGAAGAAAATACAAGCATGAATGATTTTTGCTAAATAACCCTGAAAGCAACCTAACTTTCTGTTAAGTCCTTACATTAATACAGTGAATAGTGCATTGCAGGTCAACTGGATATTCATTTCCTTTGGTCCCAGCACCTCCTTCAGTAAACAGACTCTTATTACAATGGGCATCCCAAGTCCTCATTCACTCACTGGAGAGGGAGAAGTAGTAACACTTTGCCCGCGGTCTAAAATATCTATATACACCCCAGCATTCTGCCAGCCATGAATTTAAAGAGCAGAAGTCTGATCTTGATTTAACTAAGCTTAAACCACAGGCAGTTTTTGAAAGTGATTGATCCACATACACCATCAAACTTCCATAAAGACCAATTACTCTAAAACGAAACACTCACAGTGAACAGGGGTCTTCTTCTGTAAGGTCTGACAAATAGACATTTGCAAAGTGGATGAACAACATCCCTATGGCTTGCTTGGAAGTATCTAAAAACCTGGAGAGAGTAAAAACAGCTTTTAAGACACACAGAACTGTTTACAACACAGCACAATTATGTTCATTAAAACTCCATCTCCATTATTCATTTTTTTCTTCAAAAGAGAACACCAGAATGGTAAAGGTGTCATGGTATTTACTTTATTTAACAATGTTCCATTTAAAATTCTGTCCCTGTTTTTTTTTTTTTTTAAATATTGCAAACAAAACCCCAAATCACATTAACTTGAAACCTACCCCTGTAAATTTAAAGTCTATGGATATCCTCTTGGTATCATATGCATTATCCAAGAGCTAATCCTCACTAAATCTGGCTAAGTCTTTAATAACCCCTGGAAACAATGAGTATTCTGGCCTCACTAGGTATTTTGGGCCTTTCATGTTGATACATTTTTAGCAAGTTTATGGCACAGACAAAAATAAAATCCTCATCACAGGCTTGTGGGTGAACAATTTCATAGCTGCCTAATGAGTCCTTTATCTATAGTATTTTATTTTAAAGCCAAAGTATTTTTCATCTGAAAGCATGAAGTGGTTTCACTGAATTTAATCTGTAGTACAACAGCTTAGAACACACTGCAAAAGAATTCAAACCTTGACAGCATTGTCTCCAAAGCAGATGACAAAGTCAAATAGAAAACAGTTTGCTACTTAAAGAGAAAATATAAATACCCTATTTAGAGACTGATTCAGAACTGGCTCTGGTCCTTTCCATTCTTTTATCATCATCCTTTGCACAAACCCAAAACTTTCAGTGTGTATTTTATTAAATGTTAAATATAGGAATCATAACAGAAGTATTCTGCAGGCAAAAATGTGTTCCTTATAGAGAGCAACACCCATTTTGCCTGTTGTTTCCATGTCCAAAAGGATTCAAACACCCAAACAGATCCAAATGACATTTTATGCCTGAATTCATCTACTCTCCCTGATAACTTTGTCTTGAAGCCCCTTCTCTTCATTCACAGCACGGCACAGACAGCAGAGTGCTGGAGACGAGGCAGGAAGCCAGTGAGTTACTTATCTAATCAGCGTGCCGAGCTAAAAATAACAATACTTGAGTTCCAGAACAAGATTCTTTGCTTAAAAATTAAGGGCTATCACTGCACTTGTCAGAATTTCAGGCTGAGGTAGACTGTAGTACACAAAGATTTTGTATTTATTTTTTCAATAAAATAAAGGTCAGGATTAGTTTTGAAAAGCAGCACTGTATGAGGTGAATTTAAACCACTGAAGTCTTCAATAAGCAGAATGACAGCGTAACATTTACACCAGCCTAAAAATTGGAACAGCTTATATTGCTTCAATCCAGGAACTTTTAAAATGTAATAAACACAAATACACTTTTTATACCTTGTATTATTTGTGGCTGATGTATTTATATCTTTTATCACACTGTTTTCTATTTTATACATACTAAGACAGCTACAGAACATGGAATTTTCTTTAAACCCAGCTGACAGCTTCTTGTAAGCTTATTTAAGTTTGTAGATGTTCAGATGACCCTTAGGGCAACTCCAAGTTTCCATCTTCAGGAGGAATCACAGCTTGAAGCTTTATGTCTAAATGAACATCTCTGTAGAGATTTCTGGAAGTGTTCAGCAAGAAAGGACTAACCAAGAAACATACAGAAGGTAACTTTTCATTGACTCATGTATTTTGGTAACTTTTTTGGTTCCTCACTGTCAGTTACCCATTTGTTGTCATCGCTTTTCTGTATTTTTATCATCATAACCAAACAATCATCCCTTCAATTTCTGAAACATGCAAGAAACAAACAGACAAACAAATTAAGAATAAAGCAGCCAAAACTCACCATATCCTCCAGGGACGTCTTTCGTGCTTTGGTTCTCTGAAGCGCTTTACTGAGAAGAAAAAATAAAAATAAATTGAAGACAATCAGAAACTCCCAAACCAATAAAAATCTAGAAAAGCGAAAGCAAATCATCTTGCAGAAATGTTACATTCTTTGCTAAATTAGTTCTTTCACTACTGCACTTTATCAATCTCTAAGGATCAATTTTTAAACAAACTGGCTCCCTTTATCACCTTCAAGTTCCTGCAGCTCCACTGTCTGTGTGCCAAGAGACGTCACATGGAACCATAATCCATGTCCGACCACCATTCCATTGGCCTGAGCTTTTACAACTGCCCCTCCCAGAAGTTTAATTTCCAATAAGAACGTGGGTATTGGAAAAAGCTGTTTCTTGTGCTTACTGGAGTCCAAAAGTCAGACTGAAAAACATTCTTGCAATATGGGGTAATAATAATAATAATAATCAGAAATAAATCACATCAATTAACAGCAGGACAAATACATTCTCTGACAAGTATCTTTATTTTGTGTACAACAAGACTTCTGTGGGCAAACTGAATTGCAAAAGGAAAGCAGGACAGATTTTTTTCAGTCAGATAATCCTTTCATAAAAAAGGTTGAGAATTGTTATGTATTAAAAACTCAAAAAAATCAGTACTAAAATTCATGCCAACTCTAACAAAGGGAAAGTAATAGATAAGTTTGTCTATTTAGATTTTGACAAAGTTTACAATACAAATTGTTTGGTTATCTGATAAAAAGCTCTTCTCACTCCCTGCCCTGGTCCATGCCAGGAGCCATCAACCCATCCCAGGGCCACCTGGAAGGATCTACACAACTCAAGAAAGAACCAGTGTAGGAAAACAGAGGCACAAGGGGATAAAAACAGTTGCTCATGAACAGTGGCTGCTCCATACACTTGTACTGTCTGATCTGCAGTTGTTCCGTCTTCTTAGGGAATTCCATTTCTAACTCCTGGGCAAGGAAACCTTATTCCCTACAGGGAACACACGCTCAGCCCTGCCATGGTTGGGACCACAAAGTTATTTTCTGTCACTGCTGCAAGATACTAATTCCTTACTCATCCCAAAGACAACAGGGTAGAGGAAACCTTTTCACTAAGGATAGGGTTTATATATGGGTTTTACTTCTTTCTGTCCAAGGTTCAGTGTCACTCACCATCTCCTTCAACATAAGTCTTGAAAAATAATTATTTAGGCTCTTATTTCAGAAATGATCTCTTATAAAAAAAATTAAGCTCCAATTCCCCTCCAACCCTTCAAACTGCAGAGATTCTGACTTAAAAAGACACAAGCCATAGCAGGTACAGTCAGGCAAAACTCCAACAAGTATTTTCACCTGCTTCTCCAGCAATTAGGGATGGATTTCACTTTAATAGAGGCTGCTGTGTGTAAGTCATGCTTGCCCAGCTTTCAAGCCTTTAAACTGCATTCTGGTTTCTGAACTAATCACAGCTATTTTATAAGTAAGGCAATTCCCCCAAAGTCAGCTGTCCTCATATGATACAGCATAAATATAATTACCTAAAAGCCTTTAAACAAACAAACAACACACCAAACCAAAACAACAACAAAAAAAAAAATTAAAAAATCACCTCCAAGCTGGAGGAGCAGAACTTGCAGGGAGCACCAAGCTACCAACCTGCCATCTCACTGTCTGTCACTGCTTCTGACAGCAGAGCGAAACATGACAAATTAAAAAGTGACAAGAGGAAAAGACCGTACATTTACACCAAAGATAAAATTGTAATAGCAACATTTGCCAGCAGTTTTCTCTGTGAACAGCATGACATAAATATAAAACTTCTGTTAAAAATGAGCAGCACCCAGCCAAGTTAACCAGTTTGTTATTTATGACAAGTCCTCCCCAGTCACACTATGGATTACTTTAATTAGTGGCATTTTTGTATAACAACAGGAAGCCACAAAGCATCACAAAACAAATACAAGAAACAGAAGTTTCAGCTTACTGTGGACTTGATGCAAGATGCTTTTCCACAGACAAAATGGAATTAAACTGGTAAGATGGGCATATTTCGGGGAGGAGTGAATTGCAAGCCTAGGCTTTTAGCTATTATTGCTGTGAAGTTCTGTAAGCCTGCCGATTCATTAGTTTCTTTAAAGAATTCCCAAAAATTCATTTTGGAAGAGGATATTCAAAACCAATTCAACTAATCCCATTTCAAATTTTATCCATACTGAGAAGCAGACTCGAGGTCTATGTTTCTCTGTCCAATTCTGAAACCACAACATTTCATTGGAGTTAACATTAAATAGGAAAGTGAACTTTGAAAGCCTCTCAGTTGTCCTTTGGGAATGTACTGAATCGCTGATCACACCCCAAACTTCTACGCCTCAGATGAAATGAGACAATCTGTGCAAATGGGTGCAACCTGTACACTTGAAAACCCAATAGATCCACATGAAAGTGGTGTTTTCTCAGCCCAGCCCCTTGCAGCAGAGTCTGTGAGCATCAGGTATTTCTGGCATACAACACAGATACTGTCAGGTATTTCCCAGCATAGCCCTGCTGCAGAAGCTGGGCCTTCCCAGTAAAGAAACTGAGCAAAACCCCAGCAGGCTGTAGATGACCACACTGGTAAAGCTCAGGGTCCTCAGCATGTTTGCCATTAATACAGTAATTTTCGGACCAAAAGCCAGCGTGCTTTTTCCAGTAAAGATTCTACAAATTTATAAGCACCTATCAAACTGGGGAGAGGAAAGCAGTTCTTCCAGTGGCCCTCCCCCAGAACACATGAGGACTTGGAGCTGCTCTGAGCCCCACTCACAATTTCTCCTGTCAGTTTCTGTGCCCCACCACAAACTCGGAGCCATGCGAGTGTCAGCTGACAGATGGATCCCAATCTGCCAGCTCCTCACCACTCCATATGCTCCAGCTCAGAGCACTGCACTCGCACCAGCAAGAATCCACCATATTTAATATTAATTAACTAATAATGTTCAGAATTTCATGCTGAATTATAAATGAGGAAAGAAGTGCTGCTTGTTTATACGTTCGGTGCCAGAATTTTTCAGGAAAGGAATAAAAAGCACTTCTGCCAACAAGTATGTAAGCTGCCAGATGGACAGATAATAGATAAGCATATAAGGCACAGTATTGCTAATTCAAAATTCAAGTTCATTGAATTGTCTTCCCACTTCATTGAAATTCTAGGAATAATTAATGCCAGAGTACTGTGGAAGGGTTCCTTAACACTTTCTTTAACACAGGAGTTTTGCAATTAGAATTTCAGAAGACTAATGGGGAAGAATAAAGGCCAGAACAGACAAGAAATAAATAATCTCCAAATTGTCAATATGAAAAGCAGCACTTGAATCTGTATTGGAAATTCAGCCTTTCCTTCTCTCTCTCCTTCACCTCCTCAAGAAGTTGCACAGGAAATATTCTGCTGATGTGAAGTAACTTCAATATGGATTTAAGAACTCCAAGTTTCTGGATGGCTGCTCCTGTAGCTGCACAAAACTGGCCCATCTCACATGTTTGAAATGTTTCTACACATCACGCATTGCTGCACTTCCTAGATGTTGGTTGGTCCTGGCAGTTCACAGGAAGAATCTTCCTGACTCCAGTAAAGCTCTAAGAAGATGCCTCTAGCTTACTAATTTGAAAGTCATAAAAGTAAAATAAGCTGAAGAATATTCAACATGTTCAATGTCCTCTGCAGCTGCACTACGACAAGACTGCTCTTCTGAGAAAAGAGCTGGGAATTTCACCTGTATTTCCAGTGCTTCTTGCAACTTTTTCAAAGATGAGTCACAGACAAAACATGTTACATTTCTTAAACCTCCTACACATTTCTGTCATCAGACCTCAGCAAAGCCACAGCCGAGCTGGCCAAAGAGAAAAGGAGGAAGGTTAGTGAGGGTCACATTTGCACATCACACATTCACAGGGGCTCACGTGCCTGGGCAGTTTCAGCAGGGACAGAATGGGACCCTTCTCACCAGTGCACAGGCAAGGGGCACCAAGGGTCTCTTCCAACAAAAATTGGTCTGTAAGTCTAAACCCCATTTTTATTGTGATATGACACTTAAAAGTTCCAAGATTTGAGCCAATTACCAAAGGACTAAAGCATGGCTAACTGAAAATCACACAGAGAATTTAACAGTGAGGAATCTGCTTCAGTTTGAGCTTCCTGAACAAGGTGTTTGCAACCACACAGATTCCCCCACACAGCCCTCACAGTGCAAGACTTGGGATTTGCAGGGTTACTCTGACACTAATTCAGATGATTCCCAACATTCATGACAACATTCCCATAGAATGCTGTGTATGGAGTGACAGCTGAAGTTACACCAAGCATTAATTAGCATCCAAACTCCGAATCGGATGCAGAATTTCATACGGCTACTCTCAGACAACTGAACTATTTTTAGAACATTTGATTATCAGAACATATGCATCACAAATTTGAACCTGCAATTTCTAACCCTGTAAAAAACTTGTGAAGTCAACTACATATGCAGGCCAGACTTCTATTTTTTTTTTAATTCTATTTAGGAAGAGTGTCAGAAACACCGTTCTGCTTGTTAGTATCAACACTTTTCCCACAACAGTGGGAACCATATCTGTTCCAAATAAACACATGCACACTTATAATTCCTGAAAATTCACACCACCACGGAATGACAACTAGCACTGAATTTCACATTTCCTGTGATCTTTATCAAATGTTTGAACTTGCCTCCCTTTCTCACTAAAGCTTTTAAGAGGCTTTGTCTTGCAGTTTCACTTTATCCCTCCCATTACTTTCTTGGTAGCAGCAAAGAGAGAACAGTACGAAATTATGTAAGATTACATATAAGATTTCCCCAAAACAGAATTTTTCTTTTTAGAATTAATTTCACAAGAAACACCATGCCTATTGAGAACAGGCTACTGTGGTCCCTTACAGAAGATACATAGGTGTGTAAACCACGCATCACTCGACTGCCAAAAGCTTTTGTGACACTTCTTTACTCAGCAACTCCCTCTAATCACAGTTTAAAAAGGAACAGGAACTCTGTGTTTGCCTGCATGTAAAGAGAGGTAATAAATGTGACTCCAAAAAAGACCATAAGAACCAGTGATTTTGGTGTGCTGCTCATTTCTTCAGCCAGGAAATGCACTATGCTATGCTCTTGGCATTTCAGTTTTTGCCCTGCTGCAAATTCCTTCTTATTTTCCTCTGCCTCATTAACTACAACTGAGATACTCAAATGCAGGATACCCTTAAAGCCTGCTGCTTATTTCCCTACAAAAGAGCCCCAAAATTCTTCATTATATTTTGCTTAATGATCCAGAGACTTCTCAACACTTGAGACACCAATTATATTACAGCAGAAATTATACTGGACTAGAGCAACTGATTTTCAGTTACATCCAGTGATGAATCGGTACTGGAGAAAGACACCATGGTTTCTTCATGATGAAAGAATTTATGGAATAACTCAATGGCAAATTTTGTTCTTTTTGGTATTAAACCGACACTATGAAGTGCACGAGCTCAACTGCTTAGCTCCCCTGAAAAAATGATTTTCAGAACTTCTGTAAGACAGAAAACTGTATTAGCCATGCAAGTACCCAAAGCCTTTTCTTAATTCCACCCTGTCCTTGGCCTCAATGGTTCTGTGGTGCAATTAAAAACTGGTCCATTAAAGATGGTCAGTCAGGGAGAAACTTTATAGAAACATTGGACACAATAAAGGTTAATGAGCCAGCTAGTTTGTTACTCAGGGAAACGTCAGACTAACGATTCAGTGCCTGGGCAGCTTGAGGTACCTGCAAACTGCAGCCCTTATCTCTCTCTTCCACTGGCAGCAGTTGGAATAAGGCTGTGGTTACGGCAGCAGAACCTTTGTGACAGCTAAAGGGGCCGAGTGGCACTTTGGTTAGAGCAGAGAGCAAGGGACTGTTTTACTGCAAAGTTAAATACACCAGTGCTGAGAACCCGTCGAGCCCAGCTATCTCACCTGGGCTCTTTTGTCTCAGCGCAGATGATATAAGATGACTGAAAACGATGTGTCAACACTGGATTTCACAGAATTTATCAAATGGGCAGCAATGCTTGCTGGATAAGCACAGGTGAATTACAGTTACTGGAAGTTACCCCTGTAAAAACATTTACTTCCTCCCTGCTTCCACAACCAGCTAAAAACCTACCTGTAAATTTTGTCCCCGCAAGGGTTTGGTGACAGCTAAATGTTTACAGCCATTCCACGGCGAATGGCTATCAGAAAGTGAAGCTCCCCTTCACAGTGCAGGGGAGGAGAGGACAAATCAGGGGGAAAAAAAACCCTGCTGCCTGTGCTTGGAATAAATCCGACAATGTTGCTGCTTGAGGAAGGGCAGCTGAATGCATTACATGAGGCTGTTGGGCTCTTTATTCCTAACACGTACATACTTGAAGCTCAGATTATTTTTTTTCCACCAAATGCTTAGCTTGTACACGTTGGCTGTGGGAGACACAAATAAGTCATACTACCTGCACACAACTCAGTCTAGGACAACTTCAGCAAGGCTGATCTCATGCATCCTGGTAGCACTTGATACTGTGGCTCTGACAGAGGCATTAACTTGGCTGTCAATAAGGGAAATAAATGTGTCTTAGCAGAGCCAGTGGCCCAGACATTCCACACCAATAGCCATTGCCATGGAGCTTTTATCCTTTCCTTTTTTTAAAGGTAAAGCTTACTTTTAAAATAGCTAAACTGCCTTAGTGGACAAGGAATACACACAAGTTCTCACTCTCAATTGCTGACCTATTTGCTGTCTCCCCAGAGAGAGCAGCACTTCAGAACTCAGCAAACGCATGTACTGAGCACTATGTAAATAGAAACATCCAGCCCTTTGCTTCCCAAAAGACAGACCCATGCCACTGCAATACTAAAAATAAAGGGCTGCGAGTAACTGCTTCAGGACCTCTCAGGTAAACAGTACAAGTAGCTTAGGAAATATTTATCTAAATATTAACGTTAAAAAGCATGATTCAGTGTCAGAGAGGGGCATTTGTCACCGTGGCATCGAGCATACACAGCACTGTTGGGTCAAGGAGTGCTCTGTTTGAAAGTCATAATAAATCAGTTTCCTAGTATTTCAAGAGACAAAAGCATTTGCTGCTGTGTCTTACAGGTATGAGATAGTTAAAGCAAAGCAAATCTAAGCTTCCAGTAAAAATGCTTTTGAGATTGGCTTTAGAAGATTAATAGAGTCCTCTTGCAAACACTCTTATACTCTGAACCAGGTGTCATTAAACAACTACAGAAAAAAAAGGAAGGTTACTAGAGAAAGAGCCACACCATCCCTGCCATGCAGTACAAGCACCCAGCGAGCGCTGAAAAATACAGCCTGCTGGGTTTCAATGGATTTTTTTTCTGTTAAAAAATAAGAACCATTTGGGAAACATGAATTATTTAGTACAAAACAAACAGAATCAATCCATATTAATGTGCACTAAGCAGCAATTTATGATTCACAACACCATTTTCACGTACAGCATTCACAAGATCACTCAATAATACATGAAGCTTTCAAAACATTATTAGTATGACAACAGATATCAATGAACTTTAAGTCATTCAAGCTGGTTGTTTTAAACCAGCTCTTGGGAACAGGCAGAATTGCCACAGCACAGCTCCAAACTCAATCACCATTCATTAAAGTATTAAGCAAGGCAGTAACTGTAGCAGTTTTGAAAGCAGAAAGCAAACCTGAAATGTAAGTTCAGATACACACAAAAAGGATGAAAAAGGAAAACTGCATTTCCATTTGTTAAAAATTATAAACAGCAAATATGATAAATCAAGGAGGCCAAAGGAAGATGTTCACGTTATGTTCAGTCCACTTAAATTCTAAATAGCTTTGCTTACCAGATGCAGTCTTCCTAAGCTGAAATTATCAAAGCATTGAATTGCAAGACAGACATTTCATATAACACCAACTGTTTTAAAAAGAACAAAAGATACACAACCTCCTTTCAGCCATTCTCTTTACACATGATCAAGTAACATGAGAGTCAGAGGCCAATTATGCAGACTTCTTTGATATAAGGTATCTAACAACTAGGTAGTCACTGCATAAATCAAATTTCTGAAATTAAGATGAAATTTCCACCTGCAAGAAGCTTCCTACTTCTCAACAACACTAAAACCTAATGCCAGAACTGAAAATGTAGTGCCATAAGAAAGCTCAAGGTTATAAGATCAGATGGAGGAGGGTGGGTTTTTTTCCCCCCTGTCTAATTTTAAAGCTCCTTAGAGTATTTCATCTTCTAACACTACAATTACCTTCCAAAGAAAACATTTAAATCCTATGTATATAACATATAATAGACTGTTAGTCACACCACTGCCTCAAAGCAGTGTGTTGAAAGATGTTGCATAGCAGCTTTTCCAGCACAAGGAAGAAAGCAAAAGCATATGTTCTAAAAAAGAAGTAAAATTTTAGAGCACAGTATCTTCAAAAATTATTAGAGACAGAGGATACATCCTGGTAGTTGTGAATAGTTGTTTGTAATTTTAAAGTCATTTTTATTCCATGGAAAAATTCTGTATTTTTGAGAAATGGAAAAAAAAGCCACTAAAATGGAACAACAAAAAGCAAGCAAAGGTTGTTCTGTAAGTATTTGAGGTGACTGGCTAGTCTGTTGAAAATTGACAGTTTAAACCCTATTTGTAGTTACTCCATGTCCTGAGCACTTTGCAGCTCACAGGCGAGCGGCTTCAAGTCCTCCTGAGCCCCAGTTACTGCCCCACCACCACATAAAACAAGCATAAATAAGCATAAAACAAATGCAGCAGCGCAGTTTCCCTCTTCTTTCAGGTGACCCAGCACACAGTAATCACTGCAAGAGGAGGAATGGTTGGTCTTAGAATCTGGGGTAGCCAAAAATGTCACAGAAGTTAAAATGATGACCAAAGTCAAAGCATTTCAAATTACAGAAATGTGTGATAATTAGAAAAAAACCCCAAACCAACCAACCAACCAACCAAAAAAAAACCCAAAAAACAAAAAACAAACAACAACAAAAAAAAAAACAAAACAAAAAAGCAGCAACATCTAGAGGAAAAACACACCATGAACAACAGAAAAAATAAATTCAGTACCTTCCTTGGGATGATTTTCCCCAGCTCTACTGTTCACATGTGTGAACTCACACCTGGAACTATGAATCTGAACTATGAAATGCAAGTTATGAGGAATTGGAACTGTAAAACCATTTTAGCACATTTTCATCCTCAACCTTCCTCACATATGACAACATATGTATGAAGCAGTGACAACAAATATATATAAAATGTGTGATTCGGGGTCAGTGGTAGAAAAACAGTTCTTCAGTAGCTTGACCATCACAGGTTTCATTATTCCTGATTAAGCCCTAAAACGTCACCCCCACAGCACACCACCTGCAAGCTCTGAGCTTACAGTCAGTCTGACAGAAATTTAACAAACTGAGTTTCACAGGGAATAAATTTTGCTGGGATGAAGAAATCTTTGAGAAAGCAAAGCGTTTCCAACCAGCAGGCATGAGAAAGCAGACCTGATTTTGCATTTCATCAACAAAATCCACACAGATAAGACCTTGTTAAATACCACTTTAAGAGTGCAAACTTCATTAACCATGAAATTAATATCACCACAGAATGGAAAACTGCACACTGTGTGTCTGTTCAAATCAGCTCCATACAAGATTGAATTATAAAACACTGGTCAAGAAGACATACACTATGTTAAACAGTTAAACACCAGTCTAGCTAACAGTCCAGAAGTTAGTCCTAATTAAACACAGCTTCAGAGTTTCTGGATAATTTATCATTTTAATAGTTTACAAATGTCAACATAACTTATCCTTTTCCCTAAACATTTCATAATGTGAATGACATGTGTAATTATACTTAGAACAATTTTATTATGTGGCCTGCAACTACATCCAGCAATCAGCTGAGTAATAAGAAAATGTAAAATGTCTTGAGCCAGCAAGACAAAGTAGGGCATCAGACAACTGTTAATGAAAAGTGCAACTAGATTAGAGACCGCAGATTATTTGTCTAAATTGGTACCTTATTTTTATTGTCTTAACTTTTACTGGCACGGCATTTCAAGGTCAGTTAGTTAGTGACACCAAATTATTAATGGCCTGACATGATCAGGACATCAGGACCAATAAAGTCCTATTAAAATCGACAGCCAACACAGAATCAGACAACTTGCAAACAGTTTTAATAAAAAAACAGGGAAACGTAGCTTAAGTGGGAGCAAGTATTATGAAAAAATGTTTCACGTATCACTGAAAGACACATACTTAACTATGCTACAATGCAACACGGGTCTTCTGTTTTCAATATTGCAAACAATTCCAAAATTGTTACTCCTAAATTTATTTCAGATTCCTACATGGAAAAAGGCTCAGCTGAGAAGTTCCCAACATTTTTACTACTTGTTTTTTATACAGCACAAAATGTGTCAGCAAGATTTGCCTTTTTCTGGAGAGCCCATAACAGACAGAACTTATCTCAACTAGATGTTTCATACGTTAAAGAGTACTACATACAATATTACCACAGCAAAGGAAAAAACGTACTTTCCAATTTTACCCAAGTGTTTGCTTTTCTTTTTTCTGCTACAGCTCGTAGTGTATCTCTCCTTTC
Organism: Acropternis orthonyx; assembly: GCA_035583155.1. Taxonomy (NCBI): domain Eukaryota; kingdom Metazoa; phylum Chordata; class Aves; order Passeriformes; family Rhinocryptidae; genus Acropternis; species Acropternis orthonyx. Next base: position 15,808,352 of record JAWWEU010000023.1, read on the forward strand.
TGTCTCAAACACGGATCAGGATGTCACAGAGGCACTGGAAGGGCTGATGATTTATTTAAAACAAACAAGAAGCAGCCACACTACATGCCTGAAAGCGATACCTCACCATCTGGGGACAAGGATCATTGTAAGGCATAATTTACTTAGCCGTGACCAAAGTGACCTCGCAGGGCTTTTCCGAGTCCTGCAGCCACAAGCAGACACTTAACCTGCACAGTAACAGTGCGCTGAGATACCGATCGTTACTAATTGCCACGGAACCGGCCCGAAGGAGGAAGAAGACAACACGTATTTCTACTCCCATCACCCCATCCTGTTTCCTCCTGGCCCCCTGCCAGCCGGGAGGAGCTGCACCATCCCCTCAGGACAGGGCTTTACTTACTCCGGACGGGCAGCGCTTGAGGAAAATATGCCTGTGGATCGCAGGAGAGCTGTGGGGGCGAGGGGAGGGTGCGATGCCGGCCGAGGGCTGGACACGGCCCGCGGAGCTGTCCAGGGTCCTGCCCGGACCCCCTCGCTGCTGGGGGACAGTCCTGCTGCTCCCAGCGCAGCTTTGCTCAACTCCTCCTTTCCGATATGTCCTCTCCCTTCGCTCCCTCCCAAACCTCGCCTTTTACCGTCGTTCAGCAGCACATCTTACTAGTTTCTTTTACCTGGAGAGGGATTCATTCTGCTGTGATACCTGAAAGTGGTATTTAAACTCATTTCAAAATGCCTAATACTAGGTAATTCCCAAACACACACTGGAATGCCAGTTCTTCATCAGCCTGGCAAGTTCTAGGAAAAAGAATAAAGTGCATTCTACAACAAGTGATCCTGTGTGTAATAAGTACAACAGTGTTCCTAATCCCATAACCATGAAAGAGCCTATCTGTGATTTGAAACTTCTGTACAAGTTTTAAAATCAGATGCACAGAGAACATTTCTGAGGGGGTCCTCAGGAATTCAGGTGAACATGTACTGTTTCACTCAGAGTGAATACATTCAAGGATGCAGTCAGGATAATATCAGATATTTCTAAATACTGTCTTTATTAATAACGCACCACCTAGCTATCAGGCCACTGCCCTGCATCCTGGGAAATGCCCTGCAGAATAAACTTGTTGCTGTTATGCAGAGGTCTGGATTTCACAGCTGATGTTACAGGGCACTAAAGAAAACTCCCTGCCATTTTCACATTTTAAAAATCTGCTCAAGCAAAAAGAAAAACTGCTGTAGAAAACAACCAAAAATCATATGGTTTAGTCCTTCTGTGCCCAACAGTTTCCTTTACACTGACTTTTTTGTTAAAGGCAACTAGAATTATTTTTAATTCCTTCTCCCCAGAACATTATTCCCCATAATATTACTCCCTTACCTCCACGAAAATAAGAAATCCTTCCTCTGAAAAGTATATTTTTGCTAAAGCATTTCAAATTCTCCTAAATTACCTACTACAATAGTATATTATATGAACACAAATTCATTTTCCTTGCACTGTTTATCAGGTGGGAAAACTCTGCAGTAAATTTAACTGACACTAAGGATGTAGTTTTAAAGGTATTTCCTTTAGGACACTGTTAAGTAAAGAGGGGATCTTGAAATATATATAGTAATCTTTTAACAATGATTTCCTCTTCTTTTTTTAAAATCTGTGACCCTCAACAGCAAACACACCAACTCACTTATACATTGCGCTTGAACCCAATCATTTCACTTTTGCAAACCCTCCTCAGCATGAGTACAGACACACACTGTAATAGGGCCATAAGGAGAGAACAGACTCACACACTCTGGTCTCCTTTACAGCATATTTATATTTTCCTCACAGATGTAAACCTTCTACCTGCAGAAACCCAAACTCTTCTATTTCAATAATGCATCAGTACAACTCACATCTGATTTCTCAGCCATTCCTAAGTATCCCAAAACAAACATTGCCACACTCTGATAAGGTACCAGTCTTTTGACAAACAAGCTTAGTAAATAAACTACTTTACCCTGTCCTGACATAAAGTGTTTTAAAGGACTGGTAGTGGGTTTTTCCCCATACATTAATACAATTTTTATTAGTGAAACCCGGTAATCTCTAACTATATCTATGTCATACATGTGTGGGATACTGTGCCAATATCGCTCTCTAATCATTCATTACCAATAAAAGTCCAATCAGAGGATGCTCAGAAGGTGCTTGGGATTATTGACAACACATGGTATTATGCAAAAATATTTAAAACCAGCTTTGTGTCATCAGTAAACAAATACATAAGTACATAAGTATTGCACCAAAGAGCCCTAAACATTTAAGAAGAAAAGCTACCATTTTAAATCAAGAACCCCATGAAATAAGATGCAAATATTATAGTGGCAAACTGTGAAAAAAATATTATCTTTGGCTTAGTGACTTGCAGTATAAACATAAATCTCTTCCACCGAGGGAAACTCGTTAAGACTTCCTGTTACGAAGTGGCTTGGCTTAAATAAACTAGGGTGGAAAACAATTGTACGTAGGCAGGAGGGACAAGAACAAAATTAAGAAACAAACTTCAACAAAGCAGGTTCACAGGCTTGAGAGTCAGTGACCAGAGTCCAAGTGGGTTGCCAGTCCAAGCACATTTGCCAAAATGAGGTGGTTTTCAAGCAGAGAGTTCCCTTGGATAGGGAGTTAAAGCCCATGGTTAGGAGAGAAGCTACAGAACTTGTCTCACCCAGCTTCAGCAGGGCTTTTGGTGTGCTGGAGCATCTGCACCATCTGGGTGAAACTGTTTCAACACGTCTTTAGCTTCACAGCAGAGGGCTGGACTCTGAGCAGTAAAGGTTAATTCACAGTGATTAAAGACAACCCACAGGTGGGTTCTGATGGTATTAAGTATATTCTCTACTGGTTCAGACATCAGAAAAGGACCTTCCTGCATGTGCTTCACATCAAGAGCAGCAGGGTAGGATCTGAAATCAGAAAGACTAATAGTGGATTTGGAAGGCCTTAAATAACTCACAGCGATAAAAACCAAATACAAACTTCTACTCTTGGGTTAAGGAGGCTCCCATATAAATTCAGGATAGATGATCACTAGCTAAGGCATTGTCTAGATGAAAAAGATTAGGGGGTGTGACAGGTTGTATTTGAACCTGAAAGTAACAGAACAAAGCCACTCATTTAAAAGGTAAGGTGGTGTAAGACTGTTCTTCATTCCCTGTGTGATTGAACAAGAAGGCAAGAGCTACAAAGAAAAGAGAACTTCAGAATTAATTACAAACAATCGTTTTGGCAGCTCAAAGAGAGAAATTCTCTCCTCCTGTCACTTCCTGGTTGTCCCAATTCAGTAGTGGGGGCACACACAAGGTAGGCTGATAGTGAGACTGGGGTACAAACCTTTCTTACAAGTACCAGAAGACAGTCACAGCAGTGCAGTTCCAATGTTCCCTCTGGCAGAGAGTCACCCCATCTTCCATAAACCAAAAGCCTAACACTTAACCACATTTTAGCCATTAAAAACATGAAGTTTGACTGATGTCATTGGCAGGTCAGTTCACAGCACAGCTTTACAGCAACTGAAAAGGTGCATGCACAAAAAGGTGGCACACCGGAGAGTCAGATCTTAAATAATTTTGGTTTAAGAATAGTTCTTTAGTAGATGAACATCTACCAGTGAGGCACAGAAATGATCCTCCTCCTCTTACAGCTAGTTAATACCATCAGAATAAACTTCTAAATTTTTTTTTTTCCCACTGAACACAAGCATGGTAAGATTTATCCAGAAAGGGCAAGCCTGGGTCAGCCTTTGATATAGCCACTTACCAAAAATTCTTATTCCCTGCGTGTCAAATCCAATATTTTTCAAAGAAAAACAGCTTCTGTGCATAAAGAGCAATTGTACAATGTATCTCTGGTGCCATTATTTTAATTTCTTTTACTACACAAGGTTCAGCACCATTAATCACAAGCAAAATATCAGAACTTCATCTTCTAGTGTTCCCTTTCAAAAAAAAAACCAAAAAACAAAAACCACCAAAAAAAGGAAGACAAGTGACTTACTCTTTGTAAGTTACATTTAAATACCAGACAGTCACGTGCCTTCAGTTCTTTTGCTGCTAACAGAGGAGAGCTGGAGAAATGATACAGCTGCATACAGAGAATTACTGCTGTTCAAAAGGGACCCGACAGCAGAGACAACTCTCAAGCAGTCCCTGCCTAAGGAGAATAAACTTGTTGCTGTTACTCAGAGGTCTGTATTTCACAGTTGTTTCTCTCTTGTATTTCCAAGTATTGTTGTCTCTCCAAATATTTCACTTTTTGCTCCCTCAGTGCCACCACAGGACCAGAGATACTCCAGCTTAAAAACAACCACGTCTCCTCACTTATTTTCCTTGCTGTTTCAGTTCTGTGATCCAGCAACCAGAAGCCGTGTCCCCCCTCCTGCACCAGCAGCTCAGGGACAGGAGCGACTGTGCAGCTGCCAAGGTGATTGCTTGAGAAGAGGTCACGTTCTCAGCCACAAATTCCCACTTCTCTGTCATGTCAGATCTGTCACAAAAGGTCCTATTTGTTGAGGAAACTTTAAAGGGTTTGGAACAACACACCAAGTGTTTTGCACATGACATAAAAAGGATATCAACTTTCAGACAGAACTACCAGACAGAACAGAACTGCCTCTCCTGCACAGCACAGCCTGTAACTGAGAGAGAAGTGCTCCTGGACCAGAGTAACAGGCCCATGTGGTGTGAGCAGCTTCTCCTGCTTGGGGAGGGGCACAAAAGAAAGTGCAAGAGAATGTGGCTGTCATATCTGGGACAAACATACCTATCCTCTGTTTTTCAGTGTAAGCACAACAAGTTGCTATGTTTTTGCTCTAACCTCCATTGGACAAAGAATCCTTTTCTCATTAGCACATTGTGAGCACTGGCTGCATTCCTTCCATTCCCTTGTGCCACAACTGCAAGCACTCCATGGACAGTCTCCTGACAGTTCGTGGTTTAACAGTACCTAACCCAAGTCAGGAAGTGCAGCCAACAACAAGGCTTTCATTTTCATTTCCTAGTCCCTCCTTTCTGTATTCACTTTTTCTAGTCTTCACTGAGTGTTCTGCTGATACCGTAAAAGTGCATAAAGACACAATACCATTGCCAGGGGAAAAAAAAGGCACCATCCTGACAAATAACATCTATAGTTCTTCATCTTTTGATGCATAATCCATCAGAGTTACCTACTTGTACCTCTTAAATCTAAAACCAACACTGTGTGTATACATCATATTCTTACAGAGAGGTATTTTTGTTTGGAAACTCTGTGAGCTTCTATTATGACTTCTGTGGCTGACCAAATGCTACAGCAGTGAATGCTGTTGCCATTCAGTCACATAAGGATGACAGCTACACACACGTAGCTTTTACAAAAGCAATGCAATTGTTAACAGTGACTGGGACACTAAAGCATGCAAACATAACGTGTAGCAAACATCTGACTTAACCATAACAGTCCGACAGCAGCAGGAAAAGGCATCAGTGCAATTCTAATGTAAACAGGATCTCGGTCTTTAGATCCAACTGTACAACACGTGTCGCTGGTGTTTCCTTTTCCCTCTCCTACTTTTTGACATCAGCAATGTCACAGTCAGATGAGCAATGGCACTGGGCTGCTTTTCCGCTCCTCACCCTAAAGGACACTACCTAGAGCATGGGCTGGAGACAAACGCAGCCGGACTGCTCCAGGTTGCTGTGCCTCCCCCATCACCACGGCCCCCAGCCCTCCCTGCTGGGAGGGAAGCAAGGAGTTCGTGCTCTTGAGCCGAGCTCTGTGAGCAGCCACACGGCCCCGGGGCTGCCCCAGCTGCCCGCTGTGGCCCTGCAGGCCAGCCTGGCACTGTCCCCACTGTGCCTGACCCTGCCGCCGCTGACACCACAAGGCACCCCCGCCCGCGGCGAGGCCAGACCCGCGACTTCTGTACATCCCGAGTGACTCGGCACACACCCCTTCGTCCTGCCGGCCGAATTGGAAGCGGAACACAGGCCCCACCCCCCACCCCCCCAAGCGTTACCTTGTAACAGCAGGGGTGCCGGTACCGGGAAGGCAAGTTTCGGAAAGTGCCGGGACTGGCGGCCCGGGCTGCGCGGCCTCCCCGCTCGGCCCCCCCGGCACCACAAAGCGCCGGCGCTGCGCTCCCCGCGGCCCTTCCCGGGACAGCCCGGCCCGGCCCGGGGCAGCGCGGCCCCGGCCCCGCCACCGGCCCCGGCCCTCCCTCAGGGCCCCCCGCCCGCTCCCGCCAGGCCGCGGCCCCGCCACTCACGCATGAGGGTGCTGAAGGCCACGACACCCAGGAGCCCCTGCAGGAAGATGCCGAACCTGTCCATGAGGGCGCCGTTCTCGCAGCCGCGGTCCGTGGGCCCCGCCGCCGCGCCGGGGCTGGCCGTGAGGCCGAGGCTGCCGTTGGGCGGCGGCGCCCCCATGGCTTGGGCAGGCCCGGAGAGCCCAGGCCCGGCCGGCGCCCTCAGCGGCGCATGGCGGCGAGGCCGGCCCCGCTCCCCGGCCCGCCCCGTTCCCTGCCCGGCCCCGCTCCCCGGCCCGCCCCGTTCCCTGCCCGGCCCCG
>JAWWEU010000023.1:15815014-15843872 GCA_035583155.1 Acropternis orthonyx
CCGCTCCCCGGCCCGCCCCGGTCCCGGCCCGGCCCCGCTCCCCGGCCCGCCCCGTTCCCGGCCCGGCCCCGCTCCCCGGCCCGCCCCGTTCCCCGGCCCGGCCCCGCCCCGGTCCCTGCCCGGCCCCGCTCCCGGGCCCGCCCCCGCCCAGCCCCGCTCCGCCCCCCTTTCCCTGCCCGCCCGGCCCCACAGGGCCCGCCCGCAGTGGGGGCATGGAACGGGCCTCAGGGAGGGCTCCGACCCCTCGGCCCTCAGAGCAGAGTGGGGTCAGCGCCGGGGCTGCCCGCGGCGGGGACAGCGGCGGAGGGCAGGCCGATGCTCCGAGCAGCCACGCTGTCCGGCTCCCGCACCCAAACCCTTCTGGCTCCCGCATCCCCACAGAGATTTCCAAACCCCACCACATCCCCGGCAGAGGATGTTCGCAGCCCTGGGTTGGAACTGCAGCACCTGAGGCTTTGCCTAGCCCAGACTCCATGAGGTCAGGCATGTCTGACATCAAAAGATAAAATTATGGCCTGGGTTCTCTGGCAAAGAATGTTTGTGTTTTTAAAAGGGCAACCAACAGCACAATGGATAAAACTGAGCATGTCACCACTTTCATTTAGGAACTGTGCCTGTGAAACTGTACCTGTTGGCCAGCGAGCCTTGCCTCACCCTCCTCATCATCACCGGGCAGAACTGCATCACATTTAGGTCTGCATTTTTAGTGCGGGATCAACCCAGGTCACATTGCATTGTATTTTTTTCTTACACCATTTCTTTAATACCTTACATTATTTAAAATCCTAGTCTAAGTATGAATTCACTTATGACCCACAAAGTACAACATGTGTAAGTCTATCAGAAAACTAAGCTGAGCACGTGAAAGCAGTAGTTCTTCAAATAACAACATTTGTTGCATCTTTCTCACACACCCACCTACGTGACTGTCCTTCCTGGCAGGCAGCACCAACACTTCTGGCACATGACAGTGATTTCTCTGATATTCAGGCTGTGCCATAAATGTCTGGAAGCTGCAGCTAGCAAAAGAAATGCTCTCGGTTCTCTGAGTTACAGAGCACACACCCAAAAGCTCCGTCCAGCGCCTCTGGCCCCAGGTCAGCACTTTTCTGCTCTGAGCTGCACCAAAGGGAAGAGTTCAGGAAAGCAACAGAAAGGACAAGGACCAAAGCAGTCTCCTTGTTCTCCCCCGTGCGCTCCTGGGTCACAGCCTCCAAGCACTGCATTTCAGACCTGGACTTGAGCTATTTACTTGTGGCCCAGGGGTTGGTTTTAAGCTTTCACAGCTGCTGCTGACATCAGATGTCCCACACACATACCTGACCTGGAAGCTTATACTGGTTAAAGAGTTACCTAACGCTATGAACACACAAAACTTACATTTCAGACACAAACCCAGAAATATAACTTGAAGGGCTTATGCCTCATGTAACCCTATATTCCATGCTTTAAAATAGACCAATTCCTCAAAATACCTCTTCAAGGGTTTCATCTCCTCTTGACTCCTGTAAGCCCTTCTGAAACCTGTGGCAGACAAGTCCCTGCCTCTTGCTGTGTGCTATTCACAAGCCTTCAGATTTCCCTGCAGCAGACAGTGCTCTGTGAAGGCAAGTAGATGATTTATGTTAAATCCTACATATTTATAGATGTTTAAGGGCAGTGTTAAGCAAATCAGTTTCATCCCACTCCTATGTGTTTTCTGCAACCCTGTGTAAAATCAGCTCAAGGTAACTGAAGTGCAGCCAAGAAACAAGTGCTGAGGAGCACACGAGTACAATCTGTTCGAACGCCAAGTAAGGAAACAAGAACTTTACAAGGCTGACCTGTTTCTGAAACATTCTGTGGACTCTCATGTTATTCACAGGAAGCAAAGCCAGCTCTTCCTAAAATTTCTATTTTACAGAGTAGTGTAAACCTTTACAAAACCATCCAGAAGGAGCAGCAGCACCTGCAAGGTTTGCCTAGGCTTGTACCAAGCAGCAAATTATGCTCAAAGAAAGCAATAAATTGCCCCAATTCATAGGTCCTGTCCTCAGCTCCTGTGTATTAATTAGCTTCAGCACCTTGTGAAACAAAACCTGCAATCTCAGGAGAAGGCTTTGATAAACAGGACTCCTGCATTTGAAGGAACTGAATACATAGATGGTTTGAATTTCTCAGTTATGCAAGTAATGCAGCATGCTAGATAAGCTTTTCCACACACTTTTGTAGGATGGAAAATATCTCATGATAAGCAGCAGTATTTTTCATGATATTAATACCGAAGCCATCAGGAACAGTTTAAGTATCTTTTTTAATTTTCTTACAACCACTTAAAACTGTCATATAACACAAACTTTTGTACACTATTTACAGACAAAACAAGCAAAATATCCATCCAAAATATTTTTTAAAAAAATCCTCTGATTAAATTGTTACACCTGCTCAAACAATGGTGGGACTTAATAGGCATATTTTTCTTGTGCATGTTTCTCTTCCGTGTAGTACTTCAGTCTCACTGCATATATATATATTTTTTTTTTTTTAAAGTAAAGAAAGATAAAACAACAAGCAGAAGGGACACAACACAATATGCATTTAAATCTTTGTTTAAGAACAAGCAGCTAATTAAAAAAGGCAAAATACAGGAAAAGTGCATCAGTTCCAATGAGTTAGTATAAGAAAGAGGCCCATAGGTGGGGAGCTGGTACCCTTTAGGGCAGAGTCTCCTAGAAGACCTCTGATTGTCTATAAAGATTATTTAAAATTTACTTTAAACAGAAATAATAATGAAAAAAAAAATCACAGAGGAGAGAAGAAACATGACACCTCCAGATTTATTTCTTTTGCCACGAGGTTTCTTGGAAACTGGTGCTCAACAACTTTCAGAGTGGGTGGGAATTGCTTTGTGCCCGGAGCTCGTTCCTGAGCCGTGCCTCGGTCAGGCCCGTTCCTCTCGGGCTGTGCAAGACCTGAGGGCTCCCTCAGACACCCTGTTTGTGCTCAGTCAGTCACCCCTACTGCCTCTGGGTTTTGTCAGTGCAAGACCTGCTCGCTTCCATGGCTTAAAGCTGAGCCAAACACTGCTGGCTTTGCACCCAACAGAGGAACTTTGTCCTCCTGTCAAAAGTCCATTTACATGCCTGGTGCATTTCAGAACAGATGCCACGTAGAGGAAGCTAGAAATGACCGTGGAGACAAAGCATCATTAACCTTAACTCGTTTTTGTTGTGTTTCATACAGATTGTTATTATTTATTTTTAGAAAAACACATAACAGTAAAAGAGGTTTGTTGTCTCTGGCGTTCTCAAGTCCCATTCTAATCTCTCACCCAAAAGGCTGCCTTTGATAAAAGGCTACGTGCATGTTTGGGGAAGGGCAGCAGCACTCTGAAATAAGGGTTCAGCACACAATCCCTTTAAAGTGGAGCCCTCATCCTACACCTGAAGTGTCCTGACCGAGCCTATGTCTTTGTGCTTAGTTATTTTTAGGTAATTTGAGCTCACAGTAAGCAGTAACCAGCCTGCCACTATGTGACAGGACTGGTTAAGGAGTAGCTTTGTACAAGATCATCGTATTTTTGGCTTTCTGGTAAGGCTACTTCATCTAGTAACAACAGATTTGGTCCAAAGGTATCCAGTCTCCAAATCAAGCTTGATAGTTTTGAAGCCTATTCCATTACATTCAAAAATCTCACAAGCCACTTGGCTTTTTGCTAACTACGTACCGAGTCTTTGTACTTTACACAGAAGAATGGAGTGCTCAGTCCAATCAGCTGTAAATATATTTACAATTCTGTGGACGTAGCAGCTAAATACTCCTTCCCTCCTTTAAAGCATCACTGGAATAAAGAATAAACACTAGCAAATCCTAAAACAACAACAAAATACTGCTAAAAGTTGTGACAGAGAAAGTAATCTTAAAAACCACTCCCGAACTCTGTAGGTACTGTTTCCATTAATCCCAGGAGAGACTGCAAACACCCCTGGAGTACTATGCAACACAAAAATTAATCTGCCCTTTTTTTCATTCCTCAAAGAGGAACTTTCAGAAATGTTTAGAGTTAGAAAAAAAGTAGTCTTCATTCACCAAAGTCAGTGCTGTACCTCTCCTCTTCTGGAAGGACTGCTTTCAGTTTAGGATGGACTGCAAGCTGCTTGTGCTTTGGGGGATAATCTTACCACATTAACCTTCCCCAACATTTTTGGAGGTCGAGTGCTTCTCTATTACAGAATCTTTGTGTTGGTGCAGAAAGCACTACAGTAACCCAGTAAAATCTTTCTGCTTAAGCAGGCTAAACTTAGCACAGCACAAGTGGCACCACCAGGTTTCTAAAGCTGTGGCGTGCAAACCCAAGACTGCACAATGCATATGAAAATATGACAAGCAGTAATACAAACCCTCAGTGCACCAAGCCAAGGGTAAACTCCATTTACCAGCCACATAACCAGTACACAAGGCCCAGTGGAGAGTTCATTTTCTTGTACTGAAGACATTTGCAAGACACCACTGCCTTTCTCCTGGACTCCAGCTGTGTCATTATTTATTGTACAGTGATCAATGTGGTAGATGATGGCATAAATTCCTGAAACCTAAATTCCTGCAATCCCAGCAATTCCTGCTGGTGAAACACTGCTATCACCCAAAGCCAAAACTCAGCCACCAGCTAAGCAAAGTCCAGTTTTGAAGAAACAGAGTGACTAAAGCAGCACGTGAGCTGATTTCGAGTGATGTTGGAATAAGCTGAAAAAATAAGTGCAGTTGTGTCATCTGCCACACACAGAGGAAGAGGAACTTGAAACAGAGTCAAGTAGAAGAAACACCATCCATCAAGATAAAGCCCCAATTATCCCTTTTAAATCCAGCAATAAAACAGAGTGCATTTTTTTTTTCCCAGGAAACAGAGTGTACAGTACCCGTGTGCAGCATAAAAACATTTCACAAATAATGAAAACATCCCTTTTGAAAATCTCAACAAAAATAGATCCCATTGGGACCAGACTGTCAGTGCCTCCCAAAACAAGGCAGAAAAATCCAGCCTATAAAACATGCCAAAGGTGACCAGTAAGCATCTCACTAACATCTGAAACTGCTGACTGCTTTATTTACTAAGGAAAAGAAGTATGACATTTGTATTTAAAACCCTAGGCACCATGTTAACAGGTCCACTAAATTACACTTTAAGCTCTGTTCTCTCTTGACAACTACTTAAAAAGGTATCTACCTGTCCATGGGGAAAGGTGGAAGCAACACCTCTTGGCTATGCAGGAGGCATCAGGGCTGTTAAAATCATATTGCACTGATCCAAAAGCATCATCTTCCAGCCCAGAAGTTCTCTTCTGCTGGTCAAATTTCTCAAGACAAGATGCTGACAGCAAAGCAGCAGTGTTTCTTTTGAAATTTTTTCAGGCCTAATGGCTTATCACTGAGCTTGTCCTAAGGGAATGGAGTACAGGCAGATGATCTAAGCACAATATAAAGAGCCAAAACATCCATTTATTTGCCACATATCTGGTGTGAGGAGGAAGAAGGGACGCTTTGATTTCAATTTAATTATGTTTTCAGACTCTTCTTACAACATGGGAGAAAAATTGTCTGAGCTACACACTGCTCTCCCTCCCTCCCTCTGGAATACTCAGCTAATAAACCGCCTGTCTGACATTTACGTTTTGATTCTAGAATAGAAAAAAAAATCTGATTTTAACACTTCTGTAACTAGTTCTGCCTCGATTCTAAGGGGCAAAAGCAATAAACCCCAATTACTCAGCTTTGCTTAGTCCCAAGTTTTCCCTGGAGGTGGCTCCCCTCTTAACACCGATGTGGCAGGTACAGACACAGGCTCTCAGCTTGCAGACACCCCCTTCCCGAATCCTACAGCTCACAGCATTGGAACAGCCAACCTGCCCTGGGCTGAGGGATGCCTGAATCCCTCCACCCAACCAGAGTGACCCATGTTCTTCAGAAGCCAGCGAATGCATCTTTCCTAAACCAGCTCCTCCAGTGAGCACCTTCCTAACTCCATGACCTTTGTGTGCCAAGATGGATTCGCACAGGAGATAAAGGACCAGGGCTGCACTGCACGTACCCAGCTCCTGCCTGCGCTCCTCCAAATACTCTGAAGGCAGAGTGAATGAATGCAAGGCATGTGAAACTTAACGCTCATTTGATGCAGATCTTGAGCCTGATGCAAGTTTCCCCACACCTTAATGGAAAGTAATGTAAGCCCTGTTAAAGTGTAAAGCACAGGTCTACAGCAAGTGGTTGAGTGGGTTTTATTACCCTGGAAAATTAAAAATCAGCAGTTCATCCTACTGTGAGCCTGCTGATGGAACTAAGATGTCCCTCTGGTCCCTTTCCTTTTTTCTAATAAAAGCAGACAAATCCCTTCCCAACCCACCAAGTCTGATCCTGAGCATCTGTAGATAGTTAAAAATACAAAGTCAAGCTCACAAGAGTTTCCAGTATGCAAATGCTGGCAGAGCTTTGTTGCAGTCCTCTATTGATTGCAGTTTCCTTAGTGTATTCTCTAAAAAGATGTTCAGGTAGCAAAGCAAAAGTCTGCTGACAGGCTCCATGTACATGGCCCAATTGTTTACTAGAAGTAAAAGGAAATAACTAACTTCACACAATTAAAAAAAAAAATAAAATAATCTGACAACCAAAATACAGAAAATGCAGAGGCACTTTCTCTTTCCTTCCTTATTTCCTACAGCCTGTCTGTAAGAGAAGTGCAAAATAATTATGTTTTCTGACATCTGAAGAAAAAAGGAAACATCCAGGTTACGCCTACACAGGTTTCACTAAAGCTTTGGAACAGAAGCTCTGTATGCTGACACTGGTTTGGACTCTGGACATGCCCACAGAAGCGAGACTGCTGTGCAGCTACAGACAATTTGTCCAGAAAGAGCAGTTCCCTCCCTTTTTCGTTTATCACTTCTACTGTTCAGGCTACAGAGGTAGTAAAAACAAGACCAAAACCCAACAACAATGAAACAACAAAAAACCCCCGAGATAAACAAAAAAAACTTCAAAAGGAACCACACTCTTGCTATACTGTACATTCAGAACCCTGTGGCCACATTGTTGTCCTAACAATGAACAAACTCAGTAAAAAACTCAACATTAACACACGAATGTGCAAAGAGCACATTCCAAAGTCAGTGCTGTGGTAAAGCAAGTGTTCATCCACAGGGAGGGAAGGGGATTCTGTGAAACATCAGGGACAGAGAAAGGTTATTTCTGGCAGCCTACATGCTAACGTAAACAGGATCCGTTTCTCCTTTAAAGTTCCGTGCCAACAGAACTATCGAAATGTCATTTCCCACAAGAGGGGACTTTTCTGTAATCATTAAAAAATACATTAGAAAAAGGGAACCATAGAGCAAGAGACTATTGTGTTCCCGAGCTGGCAGCTGGTAGAGTAGCCCCTGCGTTTGCATTGGCATTTTGCTCCAGATGTTGTCTTCCTTTTGTCAAAATAGAAAAATTGAGGCTGACACACACTTTCAGGTCACCAGGGCCTCAGTTTGACTTCATTTGGCTTCACTTGCTAGAGAGGAAGGAGCATGTTTTTGTAGTTGTGCTTCAAAGGTCCACTTCAACTTGGCTGCTCCTCAGTTAGCAAACTGCTGGTAGAAGGCAAGTTTGACCCTCTCAATGTGATGGCAGAGTTTAATAGCTGGTCCCAGTTTCAAGTCCATACACTCCTGAACAGTGGGCAGGGTCAGCAGCAGCAGTGCCTGGCCATCGATTTCCTGTCAGAAAACAGAACTTCATAGTGACTTTGTATTTTTATTCTCCCTGCTCCTTCAGCTTTGACTTACTCTAATTTCAGATTCATGACTGTTTGTGAATTAGATGTTTCTTTCATGCCACTCCAGGCAGCTTAACAATCTCTCTTTCTCACAACAAATTAACTCCTTTCTTAAAATGTCAGCTCAAATTCACTGGCTGAGGGACAGACTCTCATGAGATACTATTGCAAAAAAAAAAAAAAAAAAAAAAAATCCCCCAAATCTACCTAACAAAAGAAATCAAGGGAATTTCATGCAGAAAGTCATTTTACCCAACCACTGCATCTTTCTAGAGAAACAAGGTCAAATATAACCACCACTACAAACCACACCCATCATTAGTTCTAGCTTTGATAGACAATGCTTTTTATGGCAAATTTTAACCAAGATGCAAGCAAAATGTTAACTTGATTCTGGTTTGTACCCCAGTTGTCACACTAACACAAAAACATTCACTCCTGCAGCTGTACAACACTGTGACACCTGCAGTAAGTCTGTAAAACAGGAAATATTTATCATATGGAAAAGTCAACACAAGTGGCAAAACTTCATGTACTAGAAAACAGGCTCCTGCCTTCCTGGTGCCTGGTTGTAGGCATTCTTTTATATTTTTGGGATTCAGATACTCTCCACAGACCAAAATGCCCTCCACTGAGTACTGAGAAACCTGAAACATTCTGGTCATTCCCTTAACCCTCCTCTCCCCAAACTGCTGTAGGTTGCACATGTGTTTGTTGCCTCAGAACCCTACTGTAAAATTTAAACTAGCTGCTTTTCACGATTCCTTAGAGGATAAGAAGCAAAGTGACAGACTGAACATTTTGACAGACAGAGAAAGATACCTGATCAAGGAAAATTCTCGCCAGTGGAGCACAGTCAGTGGATTTGAGGAACCGTACCACGTCAGCCACGCTCCATTCCAGAGGGTTGCTGTCCAGCTGCAGCTTTTCAGCAACTTCCATCTTTATGTCCTAGGCAAGCCACCCAGCACAAAAAGAAACCCCCAAATATTACATATGCAGGGGACAAGTGCTCCCATCTACTCCCCCCCACTCAAACATTCAGCTGCCAACTAAAGCTCTACTGAGTGCTCAAACTGCAGAGGTTTTGTGGCCAGAGATGTGCAGAAGAGCCTTCTGCTGAGGGTGGGGGCTCCACCAGTGTTAGAGACCGACAGCAGGGATCTAAACCCAGGCTCTGGTGCTCTGGTTGAACCAAGAGGAGTGCTAACAGCTGGCAAGTGGGAAAGCTCACCATTCTGTCTACAGCTTTCTGCTTAGTCTTTATTACAGTCCTGCTGTGTAATAAAAATCATGATTTTTAATTACTCTGTAGTTTCACAACGCCCTTTATGGGGTGACGGAGTATTCTATGAGAACACACATACAATGGTTAATAGTCCCAAGGTATTTGTGCTTCCCCAGCACTGAGCAAGCTGGAACACAAATCTACATTCCCAGTTACCTTTGGCGAAGGAGGTTTATTTTCATCATCAGAAAAGGAAAAGGTCCTGAGCTTCCTCTTCCGCTTGTCTCGGTCCTGAGCCAGGGAATGAGACAGTTCACTCTGTGTAGGAGATGATGACAGTGATTTCTTCTCTGATACCTCTGATTCTTCAAGCAATTCGTCTTGGTGCTCTGAGGTACTGTCCTCAGTCAGAGATTCTTCATCCACCTCATCCTGGTCATCCTCCTCTTCTGCCCCACTGCCCTGAAGAGTCAGGAAAAGGGGAAAAAAAGGCAATGAAATGAAAAACAATGGCAAGTTTAGGACAAAAGCTGTAATTGCCGCCCATTGTGAGCTGTAACCTGAAGTTACAAGGAACTGACACTTGCTGTTTCAAGAGAAGCTGGTCAAAGATCACAGCCCGGAGCTATTAACGTTGTTGGCAGCATCATACCTGGGGAGATCCAGCCGGAGTGTTATCCACGGATGCAGAAGAACGTTTTTTCTTATGAACAAAAAAGTGTTTTCGCCTCTTCCGCCTTTTATTTGGTTTCTTCATGGCTACTTCCAGGTTACTGTGGCCACCCGGGGGCCTACCTATCCGCTTGTTTTTCCGCTTCCCATAATAGTGTGCTACCAGGACAGAAGAAAGGAGCACCGTGTTGAAATGCACCTTCAATGTCACTCGTTATGTGTGTCCATCATCGGGACTGGAAAGATCAGTAGAAGGACATTTCCCAAAAGGAAACCCAAATCTGCAAAACTCCAAAATTGGTATGTCTGTACTTTGCTCTTTCAATTTGGTTTAGGGAACAAGAGTTGCTCATCAGTTTTGTTTGCCCTATAAAGATTTACTTCCTCTATCTCTGAGAAGCCTCAAATGACCTGATTTTATACAGAAATCATCCGTCAAAGATTTGTCCCAATTTAACTACAGTTTTTATGTTTTGCAGTTTTTAAATATAGCCTCAATGCAGTGTTTGTTCTCACAGCGTCAAATGGTTAAAGTTAGTTTACAAAACCCCTAAAAACTAAGAAAATAGCTTGAATGTGTATTATTTTTTCCACAATAAATTGGTAAAAGCAATTATAATGCCACTTAAATTACAGTATTAGAGTTGGTTTATGTCGCAGAAGTTGTCTTAAGAAGTTAAAGCTTTAGGCACACAAGGACAGTTAAGCCATGGTTCTACCACTCAATGTAGAATAAATTTTTTTCTTCCCTATGCACCGGCACATGGATATTCTGTGGGCTTGTGCCTGTAGAGCTTGAGCTGTTCCTTCTGTAAACAAAGAATTTTGGATTTCTGCTGGAGCCAAAGCCCGAAGAAACTAAAATGTAAGCCCCCAAGCTCCCCCTGGTTATGAGATCAGCAAACTACTCACTGTATTTAGTCTTTGTCAGGACAGAGCAGTTCTCTGAACACTTATCCAGCACCATCTGAGGGCCAAAGAGGTTTGGACAACATTCCAGCTTGATGCACGTTTTCCTGCAGAAATCTGCCACCCGGTCTGCCGTCCTCACAACTTCCACTGTCGCACGGTAGCTCTTGCCTTTGTATCTAGCATTGAAAATATAGTTATAGTTCAGGAATCTTCTAATTACCAGCACAAAAGCACTTCATTGAGAGGTGTACAAGAATATTGCTTTGAGATCAAGCAGAGAAAATCTGAGCAATGATGAACTGTATGGACTGCCAAGTCCAGGAAACAGGTACTCCTGTCTCTTACGACAGATCCCCAGACAAAGAAGAGTCATCACCAGGGATGGCTGCAGAACCAAACACAGCAACACTGCCCTGTCAGAGACTATAAAATACCCTCTGAGAGGGCTGTCCCAGAGTTCATATCTTTTGTTTTCTTTGCTCACAGATGGTTTGTTCTTTCTTTGCTCTTACAGGACTGCAGAAGTGCCCACTGTGACATGGACAGCTGGTCCCTCAAACCAAGGCTGAGAGCACCCACTGAACAGACCTTGGTGAGCCTTCTATGCACATTCTATGGCAAACAAATGGATTACTGCCACCTTTCCAATCAACTTTCACCTG
This sequence comes from Acropternis orthonyx, assembly GCA_035583155.1. Classification (NCBI taxonomy): domain Eukaryota; kingdom Metazoa; phylum Chordata; class Aves; order Passeriformes; family Rhinocryptidae; genus Acropternis; species Acropternis orthonyx. The sequence goes on from JAWWEU010000023.1 coordinate 15,826,281, forward strand.
GCTGTAGAACAGTTCACCAGGACAGTCACTTGCCATGACTCGACATACTGCTCCTGCTTCATTTAAATTAAGAAAAGATTTCTTTTTGCTCAGCAGTCTTGCCATTACCCTGACAGAGCCACACTGTGCAGTATCTGTCAGAGCTGTTCATCATTTCTGCTTTGTTCTCCCAGCACAACTACAGGCACATGCTGATATCTATTAGGGGTGTTTCAGGCCTCTAAATATCTCACTGATGCCTTGAGAAAAAGAGCTATATCATCACAGCCCAGATATCCCTGGTGTCATTACTGTGACGAAAGAAAGCACACAGCATCTTTGATGAAACTAAACAAATACTTTTTTCTTTATTCTTCAGCTGCACCTTCTATTTACACTAATCTTTCATATCATCTTCCTATTGCCCAAATCCAGAGCAATCCTTCCATACATGGAAAAAACGTCTTTTTATATGTGAAACTGATCCAACAAAGGAATTACTGACATGTTCAAAAATTATGTAGGAATGTGTGCTATGGCACATTGGGAAAATCTAATCTCCAGTATGCAAACACAGTGACCTAATTACAAAACCATCCATAGACTATAAAGGAGTATCTGCACTTATCAAATATATGCAAATATGTTCACTGCTTTTTTCCGAGCCACAAAATAATCTTGCAAAGCAGCTCCAACCCAAAAAACTCAGCAGGAAAACTAGGGAGTGCTTTAGGCTAGACTGCCGTAGAAAAAACTTCCATGGCAGGCCATTTCAAAGCACTGTTGTCACTTAATTTCTGAAGAATCTTCTTGAACTGAGAAATTTGAGTGGAAATGCCCTGGGAGCCTGAGAACCCTCCCAAGCAGTGCTTCTGCTTTAAAACACTGACATGTGAATTAAATAATCTTAAACCTCACCTGCAGGTCTGTCAGTATATATACACAATGTTGTACCAGTACCACAGCAGTCTCACCTGACCCCTGGCTGCTTGTATGCCTGGTGTATTACGGAATATTAAAATGAGATGCATTTCACCAAGCATTCAGCGAGAAAGAATTGAGCATTTAATGCCTGTTGGCATCTTGATATGCTCTAAGCAATTTTTCCTTCTCTGAAACATAAGAAGTTAAAGCACGGACTGCAGAGAATTGCTACTGGGATTGTCTAAATGGGGAACAGGACAAGAATTTACTTGGCTTTCAGGGTCTCTCCGTGTCCATGCCATGCAGCCTCCTCGTCCAGCTGCAGCTCCCGCAGGACGCGGCTGGGCTTGTAGGCGGCATTGATCAGCAACGTGAGAACCTACGGCGCGAGAGGGAAGAGCAGAGAATACCTGTAAGTTATTTGTACAATTAATCTGTTTTAAAGTGCCAGGGTAGAATAGGAAATTACTCCTATTCATCCAAATTATCTAGCATCAAAGCACTCATTCACAGCAGGATTGCAGATACTCCTGACACTGCCAAAACGAACACTGAGAGCAGCCGACACTTTGGGCCTTGCCAACCTTCACAATTGGTCTGCAGAGTCACGAGTCTATCTGGCAATTTCCAAGTCATTGCCCTTGAATTACAAAGCACTGAATTAATGCCTGGGGCTGAATGCTACAAAACTTTCATAACCTTGGCTAAATCTAAGTGATTATCCTAGAGATTGTATGTCATGTGAAGATGTGCCAAAAAATGCTGCAGGATTTTGCTGCCTGCCAACCCACTTCTTAGAGCAAAATCATACTGCAGAATCTTGAGCTCTCATCTGTTTTGCTTTCATGAACCACGGTAAGATCTGTACTATAATAAAATGATAATTTCTCTGGTAATGTAAAGCAACTTGAAGTTGTGAATAACCTGAGGTTAGTAGAGTATAGCACAAAATGTGCACTCAAATTGTATTTCTTATGTTCAGTATGTGCTTACTCCAAATCATTCCAAAATTAGGTGCATCAGAACCTTGACATTAGAAATTTGCAGCTTCTAATTGGTTGCTACTAATGCAGCAGTCCACAAATCAAAGGAAAACATTCAAAAGAAAAATATGAAACATAATGCTAGTACCAAACGCTCTCTAGGATTTATACAGTGAGCACAACTCAGGACTGAAATGAATGTACCTAAGCACATTGCCTGAACTCTTGGCAACACTCAGCATCTGCACATCAGCAGGATTTGTGCACACTTGCTGCTTTCAGGCCATGAAGCAAATTAAACCTTCAAGGGTAAATGAAGCTGCCACAGAATTTCACACTTGTTCTTTTGCAGCTCTTATATCAGAGTGCTGAAACTTGCAGAAAGGATGAGGGGCTTTTCAGCATGCAAAAATGGACCTTTTTCAATAATCAGCTTGACTTTCGACAACCAGACTCTTGTTTTACACCATGTCTGCCAGAAACCCTGTCTTAAGGTCTCTTGCTTAGTAGGGAAGATAAAAATTCCAAAGACATTGAGCCAGATCCTACATTTAAAGTGATCATTTCATGAGAGGTCAAGTGTGCGCAATATAGTCATGTCTTAGGAAATTTCCAACCTCTCAGGTCAGATAATAAGCCCCCTGACCTTTCTGGAGATTTAAGAAAAATAATTATTGCATTAAAGTATCTGTAAATTTGCTGTGAAACACCTTCTGGAAAAGAGGTTCTTTGGCATTAAAGAAATCCTCTTCCTCCCTCAATTACATTAAAAAGCAAAACTGCAGTTTCACCTGATCTTTGTAAATTGTACCCAACTTGCAAAACACAGAGAATTCTTTTAATTTTCCAGTTACTCAAAATAGTTTCCCGTTTCTACTGCGAAAATCTGTATTTCCTCTGTTTTAACATCAACAGTGCGAACTGTAAAGGAATTTTGGGAGTATCTCCAGCTAAATTCTGTTAATTAAATTTGAAGCATTTATTACAGCTATAAAAAGATACTAACTCCTTTGATTGTGGTAATTACAGGTTACACTGCTTTAACCTAAAGTAAAATTTAGCAGTAGAAGGCTGACTGCAACTCAGATAAACGAGAGGCTTTTACTCTTTCCAGCCTTTCATAAAACCGTCCATGATTTATACTTTATTATATGCAGAAAGACTCTCTTTAATAAATTTAAGCTGATAATGAGTAATTACCCATCTGTAATTAGAGACACTAGTGTTTATGACTCTCTGTGCAACCATCTCACCTCTTTCAGCACAAGAACGCAGTTGCCGGGTCCCACGGACTGCGGGAGCTCTGCGATCCTGCCCTTGTTCAGGTAAGGCCCTGAGAAGCAGCGGTGGTTGAAGTAGATCTTTGGGCAGCAGTACTTGCCATTAATCACCACTGAGAAATGGGAAAGCAGAGGTTTAAATCCCACGCTACAACCACCCCAGGAAAGAATCCTGCAGTGTGGAATAGTTTGTCTGCTGGGAAAAAGGAGGGGGGAAAGTCTTGAATGACATGAGTTTGGGGTAGTTTCTGTGTCACGTTGGCAATGACAGCATTAGTTATTCCACGTTGCCAAAATATTTTTCATACTTCACACCCGTGCTTGCAAATTGTCAGACTGTAGTAAATAAAGATGGTCATCCATCAGGAAGGAAACATTCCTTCCTGGCTCATCTGATCCTTCATGGTGTTACACCACTGAGAACATTAAAGACAAAGACAATCCCAAATTCTTGGTAACAGAAGCAGTTCCTACACAGTAACTACAGATATATTTTCCAGTCAAGTAATTATCTCTCCCCCAAAACTTCTGTCACCAGAGAAGTTGGCAAAATTGTTCTCCACTGTTCATCCTGAACTGCAGTATCACATTGCTTTGCATTTTTAGACTCTTTTCCCCTGAAACAGCAAACAGAAGATGCAGCACCTGATGATGTGACCTTTGATGAAGTGACATCAAGCTTTCTAAACCTATTAAATGGTCCAACATTTCTCAAAATTAAAGTGTAATACATATTGCAGCACAGTTATGTATGAAAACAATATTGATTTACCTAGTGGTGTTGTAACTTTTCTTGATGGATCAACACTATCACTTAAAGATCTTAAATTCAGTAATTGAAAACTGGCAGATAAATAAATGAAGTCCAATTTACATTATGACTCTATTAAAAGCCAATTAAAATGCTAAACAAGCACACATAGTTTCTATCACGCTTGCTTTTGGTGAAGCTTCAGATGTGCACTTCACTGTACAGAAAACAGCAGAGGAGGCACTTTGTTGCCAAATGGATGGATCTGTGTGACTGTTTCACCAGCAGATGTACTTATTCATCACATTCGTTCTTGCAACAGTTTAGAAAATTATTTGATTTCGCCATCTGGCACACAAAGCAGTTTACTGTTTGAATTGCTTTTGTTTGTCATGATGATGAAGTTAACATAAAAAACAGACAGACCTGCTTCCCAAAGCTCAAATCTAACAGCTCAAGAGCACAGATGCAACGTGTCTGTTTCTCCCAACATTATTAAACGTAACAGGTGACAAAAAAAGTCACCTGTGTGGGTGACAGCACACACTGAGCTCCACGTATCCTCAGCTGGGGAGGGGGGGAGGTCAATGTTCCGCTGTAAAAATCTCATTTCCAGGTTTAATGCACATAGGAATTGCAGGACATGAGTAATTACATGTTTTTGTTTGTTTCGTTCTTTTTTGAAGTTCAACAAATCAAGGGATGAAACTCTTCAAACCCTTTTCCTCCTCTTCCCTCTCCTAACAGTGTTGAGCAGGTGAACTGTTAGAGAGGACTTTGCCTTTGTTAGCCTGACCTCTGATCAATACCTGACTCAGAAGAGTTCAGTTCCTGGTTCTTTAGTCCATCGTGAACTGTCCTTGAAGACAAAATTCTGAAAGGAAAAGAAGTAGTTTGGGAAAAGGGACAGATGGTAAAGACAGTCACCACTCAGTTACTAAAACAGTACTACATTTTTTTTCCTCAGCTCCAGCCTTATTAATCTGCTTTTTATACCTCCCGTCTCACAGTAATAACATGCAAAAACTACCAAATTCAGTCTGGGAAGGACTTCTGTACTGCTCCAGCCATCAGCAATCCTTCCTTGCTTGATGTCTATGGGCTACCATGTGACAAACACCACCCAAAGCCACCCCACAGGAGGTGACATTTCCTGCCTCCTTTTAATTTCACATTTCATGGCACAAGGCAGTGTGGTCTTACCTTACGCATTTTGAAAAAGCTGGCTTTTAAACAAAATACAACCAAAACGACTCAAGTACCCTGGTAAGGATCCCAAATACAAGCCATGGCAGAACGGTGTGCTCAGTATGTTAGGGGCAATGAAAGCACTGGCAGGACTCCTGACAGCTCTGGGGTTTGCAGAGCTGTGGGAGTCAATAAAGCCAGTTGTGAGGCATCCACGGAGCACTGCTGAGCAGGCTCACAGGAACAGATTTCATATGCATGACACAGAGGTTATAGGTGAACTGGAGATATTAGCAGAACTCTTATTTTTGGCATGTCTGGACCAAATTTAAACCGGGAAGGAGCGATCAGAAGTTCATCTGCTGAATGACAGCACTCACACTAAAGCGAATTTTTCTGATCAGCTGTGCAGAATCAGTCACATCTTAAGGCAGACACATTTTTAAAGCATATTTATGTTACAGAAAGTGTATTATTTCAGAGAGGAATACAAGCCAAAAGGAAATACAGCAATTTTTCCTATTACTCACCATAAAAAAAAAAAAAAGGCTCAAGCACAACTTTATAAACAGAGTCGAAAGATCAGAGCAGTTTTTCTTAAATGCACAATACAATTTTCTAAAAGTTAAAAACTAACAACTTCAACCCCAGAACTTGAATGGCTTAACCTATTCAGTAATTCAGCACAGTTGCAATAGCATTGTTGAAAAACAAATTCCAAGCTTTCTATCTCCTCCTGCTGTAATGGAAGAGTCTTTTTGAACATCAACAGAAACTACCAGCATTAACACAAATGGATTGCAGAATTTTGCAACCCTCAGTAGAGCACTTTTGTAAAGCTAAATCTTCCCTAACACAGCACAATTTTCCAATTAGGAAAAGAGAAAAAAACCAAACCAAACTCCAATAAAAAATAAAAGCAAAAAAACGTGTTACTTACTGTTTTTCTGGTTGAACTACTGCAATTTTTTTCTGCTTGTTTACTGAAAGGGAGAAAAGACATAAACAGCAAAGTATGAGAGGCAAACAAAAACACCTAGTACAATTTATATAGTAAACTCTTTTCAGTTACACACCAAAAAGAATCCATGTTCCAGGTCAGTGCAGTGTCAGACAGCTGACCTGTCTGCACTTAGAGGCACACTGGCCCAAGTAATTTGAGGTAACCCAAAAGGTTTACTTCAACTTTCACTAAAAATTCATTAAATCGGGTATGACATCCCCAGTTTCCCAGGAAATCTCACCTTCTGTGCATCTTTTCTTTGTACCATAGCCCCTAAACTACCTGTAATACCCACCAAAGAGGAATGATATGCTTTCCTTTCCAGCACCCAAAGGTCAGGTTCTTTGGCCTAACTCACCACTTTACTGGCACAGTAACTTCAACGCTGTTTAACTTTAAAATGGAATTAAATTAGCTGGTTAGAAACACTTATGAGTTAAGCCAGTTGTTATGGAGGAAAACACTTGCAACCAAGTTGGTCATTCAGGTCATCTGTCCACTTGCTAATTCTGGTTTTCACAGCCAGGTAATAGTATCAAACAAGGTAATTCCACCTATGCCTCTTCAGTAGTTCCAGGCTTTGTCCTCAACAATCTTCTGGATTTTTCTTTAAAGCATCTTTTCTCTAATTAGGATCCCCTGTCCTTGGCAGTGCAGGCAGATTAGTTTCTCTTGCTTTGATTTGCAGTAAATGACAGATCATTGCAACCTTAAAATTTTCTTATCTTACTTAATCAACATTCAGGAAATTCTTAGTTTCTCCAACTCCCATTGAACTTTAATAAACAGAACTCACTAACTGGTTCAGAGAAGACATTGCCTTATGCTACTAAGTTGTGTAGTTAAAACAGGTAGGATTTACTTTTCAGCATGTTGTCATTAAGGGATCTTTACCCTCTGGTCCATTTAGAAAGTCAGTCCCCTTTATTTAGACTCCAAAATGTATACACACTCCATACTGGTTTCTTATGGCATTAATTTAACTTGAACAAGTGCAAGTATAAAATCAGTCCCAGGGTCAGACACTTCCAGAACAGCTCAGACAGAAGTAAAATGCAGAGTATGGAGGTGTATGTGTTTACACACCTATGATTTCTTTGTTATGACCAAGGGATTGTTCCCATGCTTGTACAGCATGCAAGGGTCTCCAGCCAACATTGCTGTTTTGGAGGTGTTGCATGGCTTGCAAGTGTACCCCACAGCCAGGGGAACAGTTGTGCAAGGCACAGATTCTCTCTGCATGGTGACTGTTTCCAAAATCAGTGAAGCCAGCAATAATTCTGCAGTAGGCAGCTCTGGAAGGTCTGACCATGCCTGTGAACCCAGGTAACCAGTGCCAGGAGAGCAGAGCCAATACCTATTGCTTTGCGAGGAGGCCTGAGCTGATACCCATTCGTCTCACACCAACCCACTGGAAATATGTTCATTGATTCCACACTCACTATACAGTCAGGGACGGCTTTCTTGGAACCTGTTCAGTTTAGAAAAGGAAAAATTGAAACAAGTCATAAAAACCTGATTTGGTTAACACTTGCTGTATGTTTGCCATTGAAGCTGCTCTTACTTCTGATGGATCTGGAACACAATTATCAATTGTTTATTCATCCCCTTTTACTGATCAGATTCTTTCCTGACCTGATTTACTTCCTCTTAAAGGCTGCAGATGGGAATTTGCCATCCACATTTAGCAGAGATGCACAGTGCATAGTAAGTGCACGCTGCTGTACTTCCAATCAAGAAATGGGATTATAAAGGAGAACAGCTGACACAGGTCTACTCTACCTTAATGGGGAACCTCTCAAAGTTTTCTTCCTAGGTCTGGTCAAAGCTTGCTCACAATGCAAGTCCTTGGTTTGTAGAACTGTTCCAAGGCCCTTGCTTTCTAAAAGACCCCCACCAGCACTTTGCATGGTGCACGAGCCCAGCACTGACACTGCAATGCACAAATGCCATTTTTGGCTTAAATGAGCAGTGCCAGCCAAGGCAAACTGGAAACAGCCAATGCAAGTGGGGTTTTGCTGTGTTTTCACCGGGGAAACTGTGCCTTGCTGCCCATACTCTGCACACAGTGAGTTTGCTCCAGATCCTCCTCAGCTTTGATGATGGTAGTACAGAAGAACCAATCTAAGTGCTACTTTCTCCTCCCACATCAGGCTTACCCTCCAGCTGAAGCCAGAGGTAGGAATCTTTCACCTTGGTGACTGTAGCAATGCAAACCTCTTCAGGATCAACTGGGTTCACAGCCTCGAGTTTCATATTCTCTTTAAAGCCATGGTCAGAAGTTAACTAGGAGAAAACCAGAATACTTGAGTAAGATACCAACTGTGTGTGTATCCAGTATGTGATGTGACAGCCATGAACAGGAGCAACACAAAAGCCTCAGTGCTGAGTAACACAGAAAGATACTCAGGCGTAACAGAGAAGATTTCAGAAAAGGAGAACATTGAATACAAGATATATCACGAACTACAAAGAATTTAAGTTAAAAAAGGCTCTACAGACAGACCTAGAAAAGAACATTTGTCCTCAAAAAATAAGGATGCTGAGGCTCACTGAAAGGACTGAATGCATTCTCAGCAATCAGGAATTCTCTGCTGCTTGCTACCTGAGTGCTAAATCTGACAAATAGCCTGACCAGGTTCTCTATCCTATCCTGTTAGCTTGGAAATCCACTTTATGTATGCAAATAACATTCCTGCCTCATCCAAATGAGTTCTGGCAGACAGCATAGGAAGCTTTCTTCTCATTTCAAATTTTTTGGATAAGTAGGATCTTACTTTATTCACCAGTTTAGTTCACATAAAAAAAAAATCCTAAAATGTAAGAATGGATATTTATCCAGCTCTGAAGCTCCTGAATTAAAGATAAGAAGTAACAGCCAGACAGAGGACTCTTCCTCCCAGAGCCACTCTGCAACGTAATTACACAATCAATACATTATGAATTCTGGAACTAGCCTACAGAAAGATATAATAAATTCAATGACCTGTTCTAAGATGCCACAGCTTACAAGAGAGAACAAGGGCAACAAGAATTCATAGCCAGCAACACCCTCTTCAAAAAATGGTAATTACTCATTTTAATTTCTCCCCTAAGCACTGCAATAGCACAAGTATTGTAAATGGAACTGGAAGGCAGGTGTTAATAGAACCCGTTTTTGCTTGACAAGGCATTATGCTTTGGGAGACAGCAACACTGTCACTGAACCAACAAAAGCCCAAAATTTCCAAGTCCTTCAGACACTGATTAATGTAAAATGATTATTTGGTACTAATTTAAGACGACTTGGTATTGATTAATACAATGGAATTAATTTTTCAAGCTGAAAGAATAGAAGACTGAAAGAGCACACTAAGTAAATGAAAATAAGGTCTATTAAAAGGCCCTGTTTCCACAATTACAGGAGCATCAAGGATTGATGCTGTTCTATGACTCTTCCATGGACTCTTAACACACCTCAAGTTCCCAAAACAAACATTTATTTTCAATCTGCTTTATCACAACGGAAACATTTGGTCCACTGCTTCCTTATCTAGTCAACTGGCATGCACCTACTTCAGTTCACATACATTTATACTCTCTTATCTCTTCTGTTTCCTGAGTTATGACAGGTAAGGTGTTAAGGCACTCAAATGTGTCCAGAGCAGGGCAACAAAGCTGGTGAAAGGGCTGAAGGAAAGTCCTGGGAGGAGCAGCTCAGGACTCTGGGCTTGTCCACTTTGAAGCAAAGGAGGCTGAGGGGTGACCTCACTGCTCCCTGCAGCTTCCAGAGGACGGGAAGTGGAGAGGGAGGTGCTGATCTCCAGTGACAGAACATGTGGGAATGGTTCACAGCTGTGCCAAGTCTGAACCTCCCCTGACATTTGGCAGCATTTCTTCACTGAGAAGGTGGTCAGACACTGGAACAGGATTCCCAGAGAGGTGGTCAATGCTCCATCCCTGCCAGTGTTTGAGGCACTTGGACAACACCCTTAACAACATGCTTTAACTTTACGTCAGCCTGAAGAGGGTCAGGCTGTTGGACTGGATGACCCCTCTAACGTCCCTTCCAACTGAAATAGTCTGTTCTACTCGGAAAGGCAATTTAAGTAAAAAAACATGCACAAGGTTTTTCTTCCTGGAACCAAGGGTGTCATTCACCCAACAGGAGAGATTTTGCTGGAAGGGAGCCTTACCGAGGGGAAGCAGCTCTGGGGAGCTGCCTCAGCACCGCACTGTTTGAGGTAGTCTGCCCAGTCGAAGTCCTGCCCAGGGTAGCCTAGGAGAAGAAAAAGCCAAGGGGTTAGTTTGAACAGCCCGAGACTCAGCTGGCTAAGGTTTCACCAGCCATCTGAGGTCAGACCACAGCACCCTGAATCACGAGTAAAGTACGCCTGCTAAGCAGACAAGGGCAGCTATTGAAACACGGGGAAGCACTTTCACCCTTTTCACAGGCTCCAGATGAAATTCAGGAAAAATTTCTGCAATTGCTGTTGTGTCAGCTCTGAAACTTTATTTTTTTTTTAAAAAAACAGAGCACTTAAAATGTGCACGATATCAACATACTACTCTCTCAAAGACATGCTAAATAGTAAGTCATTAAAGAGAGCAGTCAGATGTGCCAAGAGGCTCATAAAGTTTGCCAACAGCTGTAGATCTGCATTTATGTTTGAAGGGAAGACTCTTAACAAGGAGACCATCAGGAGACAGAGCATCCTTCCAAGAAAAATGATCTTTTTGGGGGATATATCTGGCTTCCCTGCCATCTAACAAAAAGCAAATAACTAAGGGAAGAGGGTGCAGAAGAATGCTGCCATGTCAGCTCGAGGCTGGCAGTAAATCAGCAAGGAGGTAAGTGCTGCAGTTACTCCACTCCTCTGGAAGGGACACCTGTGGCAACGGTTTAAGAAATCAAACAAAATTTTAAAGCCAGTCTAAGAATCCAGCATTAACATGACAATGCAAAAACTAAGTTCAACCATGCCATGCCTGCACATACTTTAAGTATGTGGGATGGTGACTCAACCACTTCCCTGGGCAGCCCATTCCAATCCTTGACAACCCTTTCTGTGAAGTTGTCCCTTGTATCCAATCTAAACCTCCCCTGGCACAACTTGAAGCCATTTCCTCTTGTCCTGCCACTTGCTACTTGGGAAAAGAGACTGATCCCCATGTGGCTACAGCATCTTTCTTTTAGGGAGTTGCAGAGAGCAAGAAGATGCCCCTTGAGCTCCCTTTTCTCCTGACTGAGCCCCCTCAGCCGCTCCTTGTAGGACTTGTTCTCCAAACCCTTCCCCAGCTCTGTTCCCTTCTCTGGGCACTCTCCAGCATCTCAATGTCTTTCTTGTAGTGAGGCCCACAACTGAACACACAGGAGCTGAGGTGTGGCCTCACCAGTCCAACCTAAAATATTCTGGTTTTTTTACCCCTCAAAGAGGTCCAAACCACAGAAGGATCTGTTTATTTTTCTCACTTTTATCAGTGCCAGTTGGACTCTTGAGACCTCACACAAGTCAGAATGCCCACTGTGTCTAAGGGGACTACAAGAACAGGAACTTAAAATCTTTGTCAGCTCCAGTTATGTGCCTATAAAGTGAGATTTCATTTTTCACATGCAAAATTCTGGGTAATGCTGGTCAAGGAAAGCCACCCTGTTGTATTTTTTCCTACTGGAAAGGCAGGAGTTAAGATAAACATCCTACGGTCTTTGCTCCTCTGATGTCAGGAGCAACTAAAAACATTCTGAATTCTGAGATGGTGAGTAAGAGAACTGAGTCCATGGTTTCACAATACCATTGACATTTTCATTTTGAGAAAATGAATAAATATTTCAGCAGCCGAGGAACGCTCCCCAATTCCCTTATGTCCTGCAGCAATGTTTCAGCAATCTGCTACAGTGCCTGATAGGTCCTTGATAAAAAAATAGTTCATTAACTTCTAAGTGGTAAGATATCCTGAAAATATTATAAAACGCTGGATAACAATGTTCCATTCTGACCAGAAGGAAAAATCCAGTGCAAAGACTATAGGCTTCTGATATCATGTTAATTAAGGCTGAAATCAACATTTCTTTCAGCCCTGGAACACACACCCCATTCGTTCCAGTGTTCAGGTTTTTTATGCACGACCAGCATCCTCAGCCTCTCTCATCTTCCCAAATCCAGGCTCATATCCAGGAAACTTCAGTCCCACTAATTCAAAGCTCCTGTTTTTCAGAGTTTGACCTTTCTTGTTCTTTGCCTGTGCTACTACATGTAACTGCTTTGCAGAAGTGTTGTCCTAAGCAGAGCAGTGGGGATTGCTGATGTGCTCCCTCTGGAGAGGGGTGAGCATGACAGGGCTGCACAAACATACCTGGGGGGGGGCTGAGGTTCAGGCCATTCTTCAGGCTCCACTGCACTGGGAAAATCCCGGCACTGCTGACATGGCAAACGTAACACTGGCTGGTCGGACGGTCTGGTCTCAAGTCATCGATTTCTATCATGAAGTATTTGTCATTGTACACCTGCAGGCAGCCAAAAGGAACCAGGGGGTCTTGTGAGTAGCAGATTCTGATCTACTGCTCCCTCTCGCTCATTTTGTTAACTTTACTAGACAGAAACACTGTATGATAGAAATCCTTTATCCTGAAAAACTGTGAGGATTGAAAAATTAAAATTAAAGGAGAATCTATGGGATTCATAAATCAGTGGACTCCTCTGCATTATCCAGAAATTTAGCAAATATAAATAATAAAAGTTAATGTATGAGCACTTAGAAAATACGGTGATCGAGCACTATACAAAATTTTCTCACAAAAAATGCAGAGAAATTAGTGTTTGTGGTGTTCTTACTATTTTATAATTACAAACTGCTGATTTCAACAAGGCTGAACAGTGTCCTGGGATAGACTGTCACAAGGAAACCCACCACACTTCTGAAGTAAATAGAAGCAGGACAAGCAAACAGCAAGAAAAGTAAAACCTGATTATGTTGGGAGAGTTTTCATTTAAACTTTTAAATATGGGCATCTAAATGTCATATGTCATGTGATGACATCACTTTTGAGGGGGGAAAAAAAACCCAAAACAACAACAACAAAACAAAATCTATCTTCAACTGGATACTCAGATTATGAGGGATTATATCAATTTTTAAAACCTGGGTTTGACAATTTTAGTAATTTGATCTTTTAAGCTTATATCTTTATGGAACTTTTCCCTTCTATTCAAATCCAAGGGCTTCACCATCAGCAGTTAAGTTGCTTTGTCATGACAGCCCTGAGGGAGACCTACAAAATACTTCATTGGGAGACTAGCTCAAGATTTTATGATAATCAGTTACTGAGAATTCCCTGAGCATTTGAACAGAAGTAGCAATGGAACTGGATCTTAGCAGCACTAGTTTAAGAACCCTGGTACCTTTAGAACTGTAGCAGGAGAGATTACAAAAGGAGCCATTGGATCCACAGCTTCCAACTTCATGCCTTCAGAGAACGAGTGCACTCCAATCACAGGTTTATCCTGAAAAATGAGGTGTTGGTGTGATTACTTGCCTTTCTCTACCAAAAGAGAGACATACCTTCCATAAATAACTGAAGAGGATGACTTCAGTTCTTACTAGTTCACTCTAAGCAATCAGCCCGGTGGAATACCAGCAACTCCTCGAAGTGAAAAGGCCAACAATGCCCTCTGGCAGTGACAGTCTTCAGTGAGTTTTAGGAGACTGAGTCCCTGACATTTCCTCCTCTGACATTCTCCAGATTTGACAATACAGGGTAGTCTGGTAAGTCAACAGAAATGTTTTGGGGTTTGTTCCCCTAACTTCTAGCACTCATGAGCTACACTAAATGAGAATTACACAGGCCTCCATCTTCAGTCTAACCAAACCCTGCAGAACAGGGCCCCTGTTCCAGAATTACATATCCTGCTCTGTATATGACCCCACACATTCAAGAGCAACAGCACCTACTTTTATTCTGCTTATGGGTCCAAACAAAGCTGAGAAAAATGAACCAAGAACTTGAAGAACTAAATTTACATTCCTACTTCTCAAAACATGTTAAGATTTATTTTTATTTTAAACAATTAGAGACTGTTGTAATCCAATAATCTGTGGTGTCCTCCAGAAGGACATTAATCTGCAAGATCAGTGGGTGAACAGCCAGAGGTGCCACTATAAAGGATCAGAATTGTCATGGGTGCATTGTCTAACCTACCAAAAATTGATAATAGTTTGATTATTTTTTAATGCCCTTACATTTTTAAACTAGAGGGAGAAAGGAAATAAATTGAAAACCCCAAAAAACAACAACAAAAGAGGGAAAGAATTTTGAGTAACTGACTTTCCTGAATCATTTCTTAGGAATATAGCATTTTCATGGTATCACTCACAGCATTAAACTACCTTAAATAGATCTGTAGGAACGGATGACTCCTCCTCCTCCTCTTTCACCTTCTTCAGGATCTCTTGCCAATCTGCTTCGCTCCTTAAGGACCTAATGGCTTGAGGAAAAAGCGAGGGAAACAATGAATAAAGTCACCTTCATTCCTCTCTTCCTTCAGAACACAAAGCAATAAAGCCAAAAGTTTGATTTCTGCTCCTCTAACTGTTAAATTCTCATCTGTTCAGAATCTGTGCAAAACTTGCTGTTTTCTTCAACATTTGGATGTGCTAATGAAAGGTACTGAACCAGCAACGCTGTATCACCCACACACTGCCCAGTGTGCTTTTTCTGAGAGAACAGAGTTCACACCAACACCAAGGAAAACTACTGGAGAAACACATGACCAGAAAGCAAACCCCCAGCTGGATAATGCCGGCTGGTTTTATAAGCAAGCACAGAGTTCAAGACATGTTCCACAAGCCTGTTCCAGCTGTATAAGTTACTCCTTTAGCATCTGCAATTGCAGACCACACACCTCTGACAGAAGAGAAACTACTGGTAGCAGTGTCATCCTGCACAAAGGATCCCTGGGAGTGTCTCAAGGCTCTTACAGAGACATAAAAAGGAAACAAATCCAGCAGCTAACTAATATTTTTAAAAGACACTATTTGAGTGAATAGTGCTGTGGAATCCACCCATCTGGTGTCTGACAGTGATTTGGTCTCTCTCTGTTCACAATCCTGATTTCAGCAGAGATTGGTCAAGCACTGCAAAAAGCAGCATGCTCAGTCACTTCAACAGAATTGGTTTGGTCTCCTCAGCACGATTTCTTCTTGCTGTGAGGGGAAAACATTAAAAAAAAAAATCCACCACAGAAACAACTGTTCTAAACAACCTGAACTTCCTCAACTAATAGCACTGAGTGTGCCGGACCCTTAGATATACACCTGCAGAAAGGATTTAGTGTTAAGTGCTCAACATTTTCCAGCTTTATCCCAAGGTTTCCCCTCATCAGGAAACACATTACATCACTGCTCAGCTTCTAAGTCAACCAAGTGTGTTTCTGCCATTTTATGCCCCAGTCCTTTGATGACCTGCCCTGATATGCACATGCCTGAAAAACACAGCCACCTGTCCCACCCGCTGCCTCAGTTTCCACACACTCATTCTTTTTTTTAAGAGACATTTGCATACCTTTAAACAGTGTCTAAGTTACTTCAGGAGACTGGAGGGTCACCACTGCAAAAGCTCCTGTTGAGCAGTACTTCAAAACAATATGATTTTCTCCCCTCACCCAGAATCACAAACCTACCAAGACTAACAGCAAAGGCAATCCCTTCCTCAGCTCTTCCCTTTCCACAAACAGACAGAAGGTTTGAGAGGCAAAAAACATTCAGCAACTTCTGAATGTGTGGCTGAAAAGTCTTGTAGGACTGAGTTTTTTTTTCACTTATATTTTATTGTGTACAATATTTGTCAGATCCCACAGTGATTATGTGACCAGCACAAGCACCCAGAGGGCAGATTCAGAGCACTAAAGCAGCAGTTTTCTCTACCCTCTGTGATCCTAAAATAAAATAGGCTAATATATGAAAAAAGATGTTTTGAAGTACCTAAAGGTGGTTGCAGGCTATACCCATGTTGAGCTGCCCAACCCACTTGGTGAAGGAAAGGGTCCAAGTAGAACAGCCACTGGTCAAATTGGTCAGAATCCTCCAGCCCTTCATATCTCAACTTCAGCCTCCCACCAACATTGTCTACCACGGTGACTATCCAGGCTTCCAGGGAATCCCGGGTGTTCTGCAGCTCCAGTCGGGAGCCTGGTGCAATGAGATCCAATGGATTTTTGCCTCTGTGAAGCTACAAAAGGAACCAAAGTTATTCTGTGCAACAGAACAAAACAAAGCCTGCACTTCTACCTCTTTATACACATTTCTTTTTTGCATAAATGAAGTACAACTACAGAAAAGGAACACATATCCCTTACTAACACGAGACAGAAATGACAATGTTCAGAATCACTGCTGTTTGCATCAGAGCTTCCTCACTGCCTGCAGATACAGTCACACATTTCACTTACGTCCTCATTACCATTTGCAGAGGCACTATCACTTATATATTCAAGGTTTGAAGGAAACATGAATAACCTCTTCTAAAACTGAGTCACCCAGCATACAAAGATGACTAGACAGAAACATACCAAACCAGAAATGTTAGCTGTAATGAAGACGTCAATAGCATTTTCAAGAAACCATTATGTTCTGTACTTTACAAGCAGACACTGGCATGAGGTGCAAATATTGTTTAAAGTGCAGAGGAGGGGATAAAAATTTGGTTCTTCACTAGCAAAGATGCAATATTTAAGTGAAACAATAACCTGCCCGTTAGTAAAAAAACCCAAACAAAATAACCCAAAGTGAAAGGAGTCAACTGAGAAAGGGGACAACATATAAATAAAGACAAATTTGATAAAGAATAATTCCCTTTGAGTTGTATGGAGGAGAAGCAGAATAGGAGGAAGACTGAAACCTAAAGGAGTTGAAAAAGATCTTTCTTTTGATAGGATTAATGAACAGCCCAAACCTGCAGCAACAGCAACGAATACATTTCAGGACAACACTATCAAAGTTAAGTACTATAAACAGGAGACACTAGAGAGTGGAACTCTAAGGTCAGCTGCATGTCACAGTGCTCCCTAAACTTAAAAAGGGAATTGAACCGACAACCCAAATAGGGGTTCCCTCAGTGAGGAAGGGGAAACCCAGAGCAGATGCAGCACAGTGCAGCACTCACCCCCTCCAGCAGGTTGGCAGGAGCACTGCACGCCCCCTTCAGCACCCGCTGCAGGAACTCCTCCTGGTCAGGTATCCTGTCCTTGATACCTAAGGAACAAGTGAAGGAGAGACTGTGATTCTTCCTGCCAGGTAAAGATTGTTCAGACACAAGATGTTACTGCAGCCTAACTCACGGGAATCTGCCATGCACCAGTAACATCTTCAAAAAAAGAAACAAAACAACAACAAAAATTTAAAAGGAAATGACAAAGCAATAGATTTTAGTGGGTGATTGAGATAATCACAAACCTCTGTAAGAATTAGTTCTGAAAGTTCTGAAATTAACCTAACTCTTCTCTGGTGAAG
>JAWWEU010000023.1:15843972-15891079 GCA_035583155.1 Acropternis orthonyx
ACGCCCCCTTCAGCACCCGCTGCAGGAACTCCTCCTGGTCAGGTATCCTGTCCTTGATACCTAAGGAACAAGTGAAGAAGAGACTGTGATTCTTCCTGCCAGGTAAAGATTGTTCAGACACAAGATGTTACTGCAGCCTAACTCATGGGAATCTGCCATGCACCAGTAACATCTTCAAAAAAGAAACAAAACAACAACAAAAATTTAAAAGGAAATGACAAAGCAATAGATTTTAGTGGGTGATGATTGAGATAATCACAAACCTCTGTAAGAATTAGTTCTGAAAGTTCTGAAATTAACCTAACTCTTCTCTGGTGAAGGAACAATGTCCTGCTGTAAACCGTGGGATTTCAGAAGAGCAATGGCAGATAACCTCAATCTGTGCTCACAGCAACACCAGCTGCACACAACCAGGCTGCCAGCCAGGCTTACAGGGGACAGCAGCACACTTTTGTACATACCCCCCACTCCTGCACACAGAGTCAGTACCTTCAGGCACTTTGAGAACCTTCTTGTTCTGCTCACACCAGCCGATGGGGTGCAGGTCGGCCGTCAGGATGTCACACCAGAAGTCAGCCTTGCGGTCCTCCCCGTACCCATCGTAGCGCAGCAGGAGCAGCTGCCCACAGGTAGTGATGATGGTGGCCACCCAGTAGGTGTTCTGGTCGGATTTAACAGCGACCTCCAGCTTCATTCCAGGGGCAAAACCGTTCTGCAAACTTGTATCCACCTGAAGAGGGAGATCGTCACGGCTGAGCACCCCTTAGAAACTCTGCTGATGAACAGGAACAGTTCAGACCTGTTCATCAGCAAAAAACATCAAGCCAAATGCCATCCCGTGTCTTCAGAGAAACAGCTTCATCACATTATGGGACTTGAACTGGAATACACACAAGTGCATCACTAATGACCATCCTTTGCATTTCAGAATTATCTTTTCAACCTTAAGTCAATACCTTGTCATTCATCTTCCTGCCCTGAACAATGCCTCTCCCATCACTGAAAGCACTTCCCACTCACAGCTGTCAAGCTCAGCTAAACTAAAGGCCCAACTCAGGATCACAACTTGTTGTCTTTCAAGGTCTTTGGACAAAGCCTGTTTAAAGTACCTACCCATGCTTTAGGTAACGGTATCACTGTCTGTTCCACCACGCTCATCTAAGAACTCATGAAGCTGCAGCATAAGGATTTTTAATGTCTCTATCCAAGAACCTAAATAATTGTGTATGTAGCATTGCTCCATAAATTGCATGGAACATAATCAGTATGTGTTCTTGAGTTAACTCACACTTTGACAAAACAAAGCACCAAACTGCGAGTGCAATGTGTGTGTACATGTGTGTGCTGTGTGC
Organism: Acropternis orthonyx; assembly: GCA_035583155.1. NCBI lineage: Eukaryota > Metazoa > Chordata > Aves > Passeriformes > Rhinocryptidae > Acropternis > Acropternis orthonyx. Next base: position 15,845,325 of record JAWWEU010000023.1, read on the forward strand.
GCAGGTGAGGAATCTGCACAGCACTGACACTGAAGTGTGAGCTGGAAAGAGACAGCAAAACATGAAGTTTCTCATATCCCTACCTTCTCTTAGCTCAAATAATGCTGAAAGAGCAGAAGAACCCTGTTCTGCTCTCACTGTAGTATTGTTTAATCTATGCTTAATTTCAAGGCCTCAGTCCTAATTAAAACTTTGACATGTTGAGCCTCTCTTCTCAGCTGATTGTAACTGGTGTTTTCCTCCTTAAGTGTTCCCAAGTCCCATTTCCTCTTTGAATCAACTGCAGGAAAGGCTTTCAATATGATGCAGATGGAGTAGCCACTTTCTGGGGTATTTATTCCCAGCTCAGTATCTGCCATAGCCATTACTGTCTCATCAGCCAGCACATACTGGTTAGCTAAACATAAAACTAACAGAACCACATCAGAAAGAAAAGTATATGCCTCTATTAATTGTTCACATCCTTCAGGTTAATACCTTTCACTTAGAGAAACCTCTTTTTAAAAACATCATCAGCAGATGCAATACCTGCCAGCGTTTTGAAGTGGTATTATAGAGGGTGTCTCTTACAAAAGACAGTTGCCCTGCTGAAGAGATCCTCCTAAAGACTTCAGCTTCTGGTTCCCGAGAGAAAAGCCGTGAGCTTAACACAGTCAGAGGAACTGGGCAACCTGTGCAGCTCTCCAGACCAGCCCTTTGAGCAGAGCCTCACGGCAGAGAGAGCTGCGGTCAGGGAAGCCAAGGGCAGCAGCCCGAGCGGTCCCTGCAGCCGGGCGCGTTCTCCCGAGGCTGGCAGGGATGTTCCGTTCCCGCGGGATGCGGCGCACACCGAGCAGTTGTTCGCGCCCTCTCCCGGACACCGCTGACACTTCGAAGCACAGCGCCTGGTTTCTCCGGGCGGGCTCAGGGACCGGGGCAGGCTGGGCAACCCCCGAAGGATTTTCCTTGGAGCAGAGGGTCGCAGAGGGCAGCCTGCTGCCGCACACACGGCGAGCTGAGAGCGGTCAGTGACTGCACTGCTCAGGCAGCTCCAAACCCCTTCCCATCGAGTCCTGTCCCCCTGTTTGTGCCACGGCACAAGTCAGAGCCGGGGGGTCCAACTCGGCTCAGAAGGGAGAGCATGATGAAGAACAGACTCAAAGTATTAAGAGCATGCAAGAACACACAGCGAATAAATGTGTTCAGATGATGCTGAATGCCAGCTTATTTTTAATACATGTTTACACATGTATAGAGTAGAAGAGAGGAATTCTAAAAGAGCATTCAACAATTTTAGAGAAACTGCAGACTTGTGTGGGGGTGACAACATTGGCATCCAGTGCAGCTCCAGGTTTTGGTACATTCTTTTTTCTGCTACATTATAGGCAAAACAGTCACTTTGATCTAAATACTGTTTAATTTTTAAAATGTTAAAAAATTAAACATTAGAACATGCTTAATTTGAGAAGCAGCTTACACTTTCCAATACATCTAGCTCATAGCAAGGCAAAACTTTCTGAATTAATATAAGCATACAAATATAAAAAGTCTTATCTCCCATCTAGCTTTGCTACCACTGGTTGGCTATGTAATCATGGATTACATTTTCTTAACTTGATCATGTACTGTCCTACAACATGGGTTAGGTATTTCTCACTCACTACTCATAACAGGAGGTCACAGTCTCACTAGTGCAGTATTAAAAATGAACCAAACAAAGACCTTAAGCTTCAATCTAAAATATATTTATAGTAATTATTTATTATACATGTTCATTTGCTCTTGTGCTAACACTATTCTTCAGCTTAGATTTTTCCACTCTGCTTTTTCAAGAGTACAGAAGTAATTCCTCCTTAGCTCTCCTCACACTGGACCATAAAATACATCATTCTTCAAGTCAAGCAACTCACACCACAGATTCCAGCTGGTGGGATAAGAGTCACTAGCACAGACACATCACTGCCTGCATGCTCTCACCTAATGTATCCTGGAATCTCACTAACCTTTTCTTCGGGCTTCATCACACAGACGGGCTGTCACCCTCCACTGGGAGGCAGCGAGGCTCTCCTCCTCTACCTTTTCCAACGCCATTACCTTCTAATGGACAGCAGAAACCCTGAGCATGTGACCTTGTACTCTGCATTTCTATTAACAGCAGGATGCAGGTGATGTGATGCTGATGTAGAATACACTCCTCTCTCTGCTTGTCAATTCAGTGTCAGCATTTACTTCTCAAAACTGTATGCCAAGGTTATTACAGGGAACATCAACACCAGTCTCTGGACAAATTCTAAGGAACTCTGCTAGTAAATGTCCCATAGTTCAGTTTCTGAACATGCAGGCATCTATTTCCACGCTCACTGATGACCCCTTGTAGAGGTCCTGGCCCCCTCCAGCCCTCAGCCAAGCCCCCCAAGTGCAGCTTCTCCACTGCACTGCCCCATGAGAGGTGCCCAGGGCAGGAGACAGGGCTGGGCTTTGCCCACACCTGGTCACCAAACCACTCTCCACCACAATGTCACCTGCTCCAGAAAAGCTGCACTGTGCTCCTCACCTGTAGGGATTAACAACAAATGAAAATGGGGATTTTTTTTACAGCTAATTGTGCTTCTACTGACCATGGCCACAGCCAGCAGACCTCTGACTTGACACAGCTGAGCAGGCGCAGGGGTGGCAAGTCTTTCAAAGCGTGTCTCTTACTAATTAACAAAATGCAGCTACAATATTAATTCCACTGTCAAGCTGGCATTACAATGATGTGTGCCATGTCCAAGCCACGACAGCAGGCTTCCTTAACAGGGGTGCACTAAGGTAAACCACACCAGAGAACAGACAGACCACTCCTCACACTACTGCAAAATGCCTGTGCTCCAGCTCCATTCTGTGCACTCAGTGTGAGCTGCACAGACACCATCACTCTGAGCAAGCTCTCTCTTGACACAGTCACAGTACACTAAGGAAACCCAAAGCAAGCAGAGGTCCCTTCCCTTCAGAAATGAGACACCTGAATGTTTATTTTGAAAAAAACCCCAAAAGTTTGCAATTACATCCCAGTCTATGGAAGAACTTTTTCAGTACTAACACAACTGCTATATTTTAACAGATTCTTTAATGTTTTGCACTTCTGCAGGTTACCTTTGAGTTCTTGCGATCCTTCATGACCAGATCTCAGTCTGCTTTCCTGCTGATTTAAGTTTCCTATACTGAAAGTCAAGACACTGGACCCAAAAGCCTGAGCACCACAGGGCGATTTCCAAGCAGTGTGTCCCACACAAGTCACTATCTTCACTGCCACGGTAAAAGACCCACAGCCAATCTTTGAAAGACTGTTAAACAGTAACTTTAGTAAAAAGCTGGATAAGGGTGCAGTCCGGAAGGTATTTTAATTGCTGGCAGAGAACCTACAGGTTTGGACATCAGCTCTACACAACTCACCTTCACCGGTGACCCAGTATGAGAAGGCAGATTTCACATTCAGGTATCCCTCAGTGGGACAGTGCACTCCAGGATTTTACCAACCAACACTTTGATTAAAGATGTCCAAGGGCAAAGACAAGGGCTTATCAAGACTTCATCCTATCCATTAAGCCTGTGATCAACAATTATCCTAATCAGTTTTCTAACTACTACAGTCAAGTGTTTGGCAGAGCTATTATTTTCTCCTTGCCTCCTTGAGATCCATCATTAAAGTCTTCTTTGAGAGCACATTTGAATTCTGCTGTTCAAGAACTATTCTGCCACCAGCTTTCTAAAGCAAGTCTTCCATAGCATTTATTCAGTAGTACCAAAAGCAGAAAGAGACTGGCTATTCGGAGCTTCTTGAGAAAAATCAAGCTTAACCTCTGGTGCACAAAAGACTAGGAGCTCTAACTTTCAGCGCTTGTGGAAGGGGTTACCCTGTGCTACATACAGGGAGGTACGTGAGAAGCAATCATAAAAAGCTTATATTCCTCATTTCTCTTTAAGAAACATGATTCTAGTTAGTTTTCCAGATCTGAGAGCATCAACACATTCAAAGAAACCCTGACCATCCAGTGTATCAAAAACCCAAGGCAGGACACGGTAAGTAAACTCACACTCCCTTACTCACATGTTTGAAAGATCCATGGGGGGCTGCAGTTGCTCCTGTGTCTTCTAGATACTCATCCCAGTTGAATTCCATTTCATCCACACTGGAACCAGCATCTGGAAGAAAAGCCAAACACCTGTAATTTAGCAACCTGTTGGCTCAAGTTTTAGGCTGCTACAAACCACAGCAAAGCCTGCTTCAATTCCAAATGACTGAGTACACAAGTGAATGTCAGTTTTGCATTTCAACACACAGACAACACCCTCTGGCCTTTCTTTGCATGTGAACCCCACTTTTAAGTTGGACCCGGTCTGAAAAACAGTGAAATCCTGAGGACTTTGGTTAAGCACAAATTGCTTACAATTTGTGAGAGGAGAACATAAGCCGAAGAGCTCTGTACTTGTATCAACAAATATGAGATACTCAAAACTTTGGGACCATTGGACTCTTAGCGTATTAAATTTAAAACCATTCAGAAAACTGAAATACCAACAGTAAGAGATTTGAAAAGAAAGACTAAAAAAAAAAATTTGAAATATCACTGTCCTCTTTCTTAAATTAGATAGTATGCATTTAGATGCTCTGAAACACCAAAAGCAGAGAGAGGGATTCAGGGTAGTTCTAAAGAAAACAGCTTGAGGCACAACTGAAATCAAGACCACTCAGATTAGTCACTTAAAAAAAGCCCAGCTCATAAGGTGTAACAGCTTCTTTAGACCAAGGAAATCTCATTTTGGGATGCATTTAAAGCATAAATGTGATAAAACCACTCAAACCACAGTTCAAACCTCTCTCAGGCTGTTAGGGAAGCAAGCACCTAGAGTGAGCTACGCTACAAGACAGTCAGATTTTCTATTATTACTGTCAAGCCTCTCCCACAGCTCCGGTCTCCCTTCAGTTCTTGGCTCACTTCCTCGCTCCCTTCCTATTCCCCTTTTTTCCAAGGTGTAACCCACTCTGCTGAAGATGCCAAACCAGCAGAGGCTAGATTTCAGATGCCCTGTTGCTGTTCAGCATGCAGCCACACTACATTTCCCCTGCAGGCACACAGCGGGATGCTCAGGGAGGGTCCCATCTCACATAACCAGCACTTTTAACCTCAACACACAAAGCACAGCCTCCGGTTCAGCAGCAGAACGGGATGGCAGTGACGTGACACCAAAGCAGAGCTTTCATTTTCCCTTTCAGACTGATCCCACCATCTGCACCATAGCTGTCTTTATGAAAGAAGAAGGGAGCTTCTCCCCTCTCAGGACCAGGAAACCCGATTCCTCGTTTATATCTGAAGACAGAGAAATCTCTGTGCATCACAAGCTCGCGGAGAGCTCAGCAAAGGTTATGGGACCCCAACACTTCCTACACCTTGAGCCCTCCTTAGGACAGGCTGTAACTGTTCTTTCAAGGAGGAGTAGCTTGAGTAGGAAACATTACAAATCAAAAAATTAAAAAGAATGAAGTACTACTACGTGCCTTTATCAGACCCCTGGACATGCTGTCAAGCTGCTGAGTCTGCTCCAGGACAGATCCTAGTCCTCCAACAGAAAGGGGAAAATATTTGCCCAAAAGTCAGAGATGTGTTAAATAGACTAAACCCACTAAAAGTCTTGAGCTTAGGTAGTTTCAATCTTATCTTCAGACTGATGACTAAGCTCATCTTTGACTTTCCATTGTAACTGTAGGAGTTACCATTTCCCAAAACTCAGAAACGTACCTTCAGTTAGCTGTTGTTTGCTGATGTCAGTATCTCTTTTAAAGGAGGTTCTTATCTCTCCCAAAGCCAACTTCTGTTGTTTTCAACCAACCACAGCTGGCTTTATCATAAGCCTCAGAGCTCAAAAGATTCAGAGTTTGAATATCACCATCACTTTTAAGTGATAATTTTTAACTTACTGAAGAAATTACTTGGAGAAATAAATAAGGAGTTTTATTTAAAAAAATTTTGAGGGAGTAAAGAGGTTAATGCACAGACCACAACTGTTTGCAAATTGGGGTGGAGCTGATCAAAGCTTTGGCTGCAAGTCACTCTAATGAAGATATCATTTCATTGCAAAACGTTGTTGAAACAGGTTAAGATTTCCTAACTCGTTTAAACAGAATTTTATTTTAATGTGACCACAAAAACACTTGAATTCACATCTCCAGAACCAGAGTGGGGAAACAAACATCAGCTTGGACACAACATCTATGGTCAGTCAAAACCTGGAGCGAATTCTGCCTAATTTTCCTCCTGAGCAGAGAGAAGCAGCTCAGCCCTTCCCACCAAAACCCACCCGGCTGCTCCACAGCAGCAACAGCTCCGCTCTCATCCATCCCAAAGAGCTCTGCCTGCACCATCCAAAGCATTCCCGGTTTAGGGAATCAAAGCCCTGTGCTTTTGAGCCGGTCTGCGATCCAGCAGCCGCTCTGGGAATCCCACCGGGACCTCGCGGCTTCCCAAGCCTGCAGCACCGGGTCTCCACTGCCCCTTATCATCAGATAACTGGCCCAGGGGCAGTTAAGCTCCTTAAATGAGGCACAGGTCACTTCACACACTGAAAGGGTCAATTAGTAACTTATGTTCCCACTTAATTGCTACAAGGAGCTCCAAGGAAAGCCAGTTTTGCCTGCTGCTCCAGCGACCCTTTGCCTTTAACTAGGGCTAAAACCATTCCCTTTGTCATTCCACTCATCCATGGTTTCTGCCTGTCTCATATCCACAAGAGCTCTTTCCTTCCAGGTGAGAAGGGCTCAGATTGCTCTGTCCTGTACAGAGCCCAGATCTCACCAGCACAACCAAAAGCTCACTTGAAATTCATTTTTCACAGGAAAAACAAACTAAAAAACCCCAACCAAACCAAATTACAATTATCACAAATCCCTGTCCAAAACTCATTGCAAACTTAATAGTCTTTCTGCTTTATTTTAGTGAGTTTCCTGGGCTCAGAGATATTGTTTTTTAAGTTTTTTTTAAAAAGCACACACAGCTTTTGCTGTTCACTCATTCATAAAAGTACAACCCAGCTTGTGTTTGCACCTTACTAAGGTTTTACAATTAAATGAGACAACATGATCAGTCTCACACTTCGAACACTGAAGAGGAGTCAGGAATTCCAGGAGCTTTCCTCCCTTTCCAGGGGCTGACACAGCTGAGGGCTGTGCTTAGTTAGAGTTTTAACCAAGCTATTTGCTGCTTTTAGTTGCAGCCCTGCTACAGCATTCCAGGTGATTAGTGTAGCACTTACAGGAGCAACGTGGAACAGGAAAAGCTCCTTGAATAAAGCAGAAATGCTGGATGAGGATTCACAGTGAGAGCAGTAACTTAGTTTTTTAATTGTGGCATGTGGTAGGATTTCAGAAAACATGAAAAATCAAGTCTCCCTTTTCCAACATCTGGGTGCAGAAACACTCCAGGAGCGCAGCGAAGGACCATGTCTCTGGTAAGGCTTCCAGAGTCAGAATCCAATCCCCCTCCTGGCTGTATTGGCAGGACAGCAGCAGCAGAGCTAAATCAAGCCTTTGATCTAGTCTGCTGGTATTCTTTCCCAAGGCCCTCCTGCACAGCTCCATCCCCACAGGTTAGCAGCTCCCCGGACACAGAGCGGACCAGTGTAAGGGAGCCACATTCCTGAGGGGCCACATGTCTGCATTAAACATCCTGGTCAGTCTGAGTTCAAACTGCTCAATACAACCTCAGATACTTATACCAGAAATTCTGGCTACTGCGAGAAACCTTGCAAATCAATATGACAGATGACAACAAGCAAAACCATATTTAATGCATTTGATTCTATAGCACAATTTATTAACCCAATGCTGCATGGACGTACATATTTACGCTCTCTCTTTCTCCCCATATCCTTAATTGCTACAAGTCCTAAATGAATTCAGCTTTCTACTACATGGAAACATATTTTCTATATCAGACAGGGTGACTGAGCAGCACATTAGCTCAGTGGCAAAGTACAACTTTGGCAAAGGCAGGGGAAGAAACCAGATGCAATTCCCACCTCTCTGGCCTTGCCATACTACTGGTTTTTGTCAGTAGAACTTCCAAATCAAGCTCACATTTTCTCAGGTAAAATCTGAGAAGTGTCCTACAGAGGTTCTGTGGATAATGTTCATCCACTTTGGAGGTGGGAAAATTCTCTGTAAGAATACCAGCAGTGTCCTAGGTAGGTATAACACTTCCCATTTGTCGCTATTTTCACTTGGGAATGCTAACTCTTCCTTTTTGAATTTTACCATGAATTACATCCTGCTGCTCTCCGATACATACAGGAAGAAAAAGAATATGAAATTGTACCATTTGGACATGAGAACATAGGGAAATATTAAGGAAGCTAGCCCTTAAAAATACCTGAAATGGAAACGGTCTCCACCGGGCTGTTTTGATCTTTGGATTCGAGTTAAATTCTCACTGCAAATAACATTCATGCATCTTTAATGTGATATAGTTGAAGACTGTCACACTGGACATTTAAGTACATCACACTGAAGTCTGCAAGACCTTCAATTAAGGCTAACCTAAAGGTTTCTCCTCCTGAAATGTAGATATATTTCAATCTGATTTTAATAACAGTTAATCTTTTTCATCTACACCAACTGCAAGACCATGAATAAATAAAGACAGATTGGAATTTCAGCAGCTGAGAAAGACTCTGACAAGAATGAAAGTTGTCTTTTCCCCTTGTAGTGTGGGAGAGCACCACAACCAACACCCCTGACCACTGTTGGGGTGCCCGGGAGGCAGAGAGCCTGTGTGGAAAACCAGAAAGACAGAAGGGAACCTCCAAAAGCTGCTACAAATTGTCAACTGGAAAAAATTAAATGAGTCAAAGAATAGGAAGGGAATGTTCCAGTAGTAGTTTGGACTGGTCTAACTCAAAAGCACTTCAGAAAACAATATTAGAGGGCACAACCAAACCAATGTGCTTATGCTTACATGGGCATCATTTTCTGTGAACTATCTCTGAATGCAGCAAGTAAAGCTCTTGTCAGTCATAGTTTGCTTTTCACAGCCTCCTGCACTCAAACTTGGCACAAAAGGATGCTCAGGAAAATAGCTGTTGAGTAATTTCAAGCCAGTATCAAACCCTTCCTAGCTATTCCAAAAGCACACAGTGAGAGAGGACTCTGTGTCCTCTGATACTTTTTGAAGAAGATGGAAAAATGAAAATAAAGGCTTTAGTACCAGGGGATGTTCTATCAGCCTGTGAACACACCACTGCTGACCAGGTAAACACCTCCTTATTGCTCCTCTCTCATGCTCAGTGAAAGAAGTCAGCAGTTTCCTCTAGCCGAGGAAAAAGTATTTGCACATGCCTGGAGACATTCTCTATCCTTGTCCATGGTGCCTTTCCTTGCTTATTTGAGAAATATAACATTGACAAGAAATAAAAATCACAAACCAGATGACAGCATTCTCCTAAAAGCACTACAGATTAAAATCCTGTTTAACATTTCTTCACTAACACTAACAGCAATTAGATTTCCAAGAAGAAAAGGTACAAAAACTACCAACAGTGAAGTGTCCTATGACAAGAGCAGCTTGCTGGACAAGTACCAATGGAAAATAATACTCAGACAAAATCCTGATCCAATTGTTTACACTGGAAACCACAAAATAAAATTTGCTTTAAATTAATGGTACCAACAGTATAGTGAGAGATATCCTCAAGGAAAAGGGACAAACCATGGCAAACAAGACATAAAAAATGGCTAATCCCTACACCCATAAGGGGGGGACAATCCCCGAACTGTTTCAGAAAGCTGTTAGTATTCCCAGCCATCCCAGACCAACACTCTTCCCAGTCTGGTGTTTCAAGGTGAACCAAAACCTGAGCTAATTTATCATAATATACCACTCTGCAGCAGGTTAGGGATTGATATCACAAGTCTATCAAAGTGGACACACCAAGGCACTTCAGAAAAACAGGACAGATTACAATGGGAGCAAACTACTTCAGTTATCTGACTTTTCAAACCAGCAGCACAACCTTGTCAAAAATTTAAGAACAAGACGAACACAAGGACAGAACAAGACAATATTAATGACTTTGACAGACAAATGCCTTAAAATATTAGTGTTAAAACCACCGAACTTTTCATAAGCCCATCTCAGAGTGGTACCACAAAGAGGAGAGTCACAATTTCTTAGAAACACAATTACTGAGGTGGGGGAGATTTTGTTCTCCTTTAAGCCAGTGATACATCCTGCTTTGAAACAGAGCATAACACACATAACCAGGACAGCCCCATGGTCAGAATCTAGCCCCCAGTCATTGATATTTGCATTTCTCCCTGTGTACAGCGCACAGACACTTGCAGTGTGAGACATTCACTGTGCTCAGCTTTCTTCCATCTTGCTTGCCAAATCTTCTAGAACGGTTGGCCAGGGAGCTCAGCTGGACTATTACCTGCATCATACTGCTGTTCTCCATTCATCTCCACAGTGGTTGTTTGGAGCAGCCAGAAGCAGGGCAATCCAAGGCTGTCACTGTTTGGTGGTCATGAGTTGCCTCCCTCCTTCGATCCTACTGGGAGCCAGGACATTCAAGAGGGAATCCTGGAAAACACCTGAAAGGAACAACTGGTAAGAAAATATTTATGGGATTTTAACTGTTTTTAAGAGGGAATCATAGAATGGTTTAGACTGGAAGGGACCTTAAAGACCATCTCATTCCAACTGCCCTGCCATGGGCAGCGACAACTTCCACTAGACCAGGTTGGCCAGAGCCCCCTCCAGCCTGGCCTTGAGCACTTCCAGGGATGGGGCAGCCACTGGGCAACTTGTGCCAGTGCCTCACCATCCTCAGGAAAGGATTTCTTCCTAACCTCTGATTTTCAAACCTACTCCTGTGAGCAATTAATAATTATTTCACTATGGATGGTAGAACCTGGGGGAGGACAGGTCTAAAGCAAGCCCACTAGTTTGGCAGTGCACTGGCAGTTTTCTTTCCCTACAAAATCCTCCACTAAAGCAAAGTTGTATAGTAAATAAAAGCCTAGGTTACATATTTATCTAATAACAACACACTTTAACTGACAGTTTTATATGAAACAGTGAGAAAGGGCATGAGGTAGCCCAAAACAAAAATTATTGGTTTAAAAATTCCTGTAAAAAAAGATAATTTGAAATACTCTTTGCATTCCTGTTGAATGTCTGGGAAGCACCTTGTTTTCTTGTTTCAAGCAAGACAGCAGAAATAACGTAGAGGACTAAAAATCAGGTTCTAAAAAACACAGGTTCTAAGATAAACACATTTTTAATAACTATGATTTAAAAAAAGGAAGTTCTATACATTTGAAAAGTCTTCATTTCTGAGTATGGCCACAGTGTCTATGGAGACTACCCGATAATCCTCAGATTACTAACACTGGTAGCTTCATTCACACACAAATAAACCAACCAACTTCAACAGAATTAAATCTCCAACAGCAGTGCTCAGTTGTGTAGAAAGTTGGCAAGTAGAACCAAAACTACATCCAACTTCAAAAAATTTCATTACGTGTGAAAATAAAACTTTTTTTTAGAGTAGCAAGAGTTATCATTAAGAGCTCCTACTGAATGGCAGCCTGATGCCACAAAAATCTACTGTGTAGAAGATATCAGTAAGTTTTATTCATCATAGCTGCAGGAGTGTGTCTGGAAGGGAACTCAGCTGTCAGTTTCTGTGATGTGCTTCTGTCCCACTCCACTCCAGGTCAGAAAGACTGTGCTCAGCGTGGAACTGCAGGGTCACAAGTGAACTCCCAATTCAGCTCTGCCTCTGTGAGGAAGTCACTGAGGAATTAAGCACAGGTACCACTCTCTGTCAACGTCCAGTGGTTCCCTACACACTTCTGTGCTCTCAGGACAAAACAAGTGTCTGTTCCCAACCTACTCTCTCTCAAGAGTTTCCTGCTACACGCTGTCTAAGCTTCCATCTACTCCATCTTTCATAAAGTAGTGCTGGAAGATTATGTCACTGGCAACCTGCATGATGCTTGGCACGCAGTGAACAAAAAACGCACCCAACAGAATACTTTATAATCATTAATCAAAATATTTCTTGGTAATGCCCTCTCGTAAGTCTATCAGCTGTCACGGTGCTAAGCCAAAACAAAGGCTGGGCTGTGACAAATGCCAAGCAAAGCACATAGTCCAACAGATCTGGGGATATGCCACTGGTTTCTAACAGTAGCCTGCCAAAGCACCCTCAGAATTCACTGCAATTGAGCTGTTTTCAGTTTATGGGATTCAGCTCTCAAGCAGCATCCAGGACTAAAGCAGGTGATGTAACCATCTTTTTTTTGCAACATGAAAATATTTAAGACACCACCTTCTCCCCAAACCACCCACCCACCTCCCCCCCCCCAGCCAAAACAAAACCACAAAACCAAACCCCAAACACCAACGAGGCTGTTGGTTTAGAAGATGCCAAATACTGGCAGCTCCTGTTGAAGTTGATTGATATTCTGCCCAAGTCAAGTTGGGTAGTTATTCAGGATTTCGTAAGCAGCTCTGGTGTTTTATGTACACAAAATTGAGAGTACTTGTAATTAGCACCTGCCATGGCTGTGCTTACAGGCTGGCACCCCAAAGATTATCTTTGATAAATCTCAAGGGAAGGGGAGCACAAGTGCTGCTGGAACAGAGCTGATTTGGAAATACTTTGGACTCTTCAGCCTCACTTCTGCATTTCAAATCTCCTTTCAGCACATGAAATATTCAGATGTTAGCAACTGGAGGCAGCATTAAAAACAGTTACAGTTCATTAAAGCCAGATGGCTCACTTGAATATGAAAAGAAATCAAACATAAGTTGGATGTTGAATTAAAGTAAATCAGCTGGTGTCTGAGGCTTAATATTATTTTAAAACAAAGGCACATGAGACAATGGGGACAGGAGACATCCCCCTAAGGACCGGGGAAGAAGCCATAGAAAGGATTATGTTTCAGCAAATTCCTTCATGCCCGGGCATCCAGTACAATCTCTTTCAGCCCCCTGTGTCTGCTAGGAGAGCTTCCTTCTGCACAGGCAGGCAGGAAACCTGTTGCAGCTCTGTCAGGGCAGGCCAGGGGCTCTTCAGCACCTGAAACCTACAGCTGTGCTACTGAACACTGAGATAAACCTACTGCTAATGCAACAGGGAAGGTAAAGGTCCCTTCTGCTTTTCTTGCACCATACCCTGGAGGTGGGAGAGGGGCTACATGGCCTTCTGGCCCCTATGCCCATGCACACATATACCTGTGCTTTTTCACTTCAAGGAAATACTAATTATGCGTTCCCTCTGAGGAGAGATGGCCCCTGCACTTCATTCAAAGGCTTTTAGTAACAGATCTTTTATTGTAGGATTCACAGCTGTGACATAGAGAGTGCCCTGTTTGGCACCTCTTCTAATTAGGTCCGGTGTTTGCAGTGGAGATTCTTGTTGCCATTTCAAAGAAATCTATTCAGGACAAAAGCACGCCTCTACTACAAACTTCTGTCTGAAAAGAAGTTCAGGAAGAACAATGAGAGAAGCACAAAGCTGGTGCAGAGGAGCACCCAGCAGTAGCAGCTGTAACCCTTTCCCAGTACCCAGTTACTCAGAATATTCCCAATGCCTCTTACTCAGGCAGAAGCTCATCATAAAAGTTCTCCAGTTAAGATCTGAAACTCTTATGACAAAATTAGCTGAGGGACTTTTCCTTCACAGAGAAGGGACTATACCAACACTCCATGCCAGGGGGCCCAATGCTGCTGCTGCACTGAGTGAGGCTCCAAACCGCAGTGGCTCCAGGGGAGAAGGGGGCATGTTCAAACAAGATTTGTCTGCAACTGGGCACTTGCAGGCCACAGACCTTATCAGTGTATAAGCAGATCTAAGGCAGCTAAAACGCAGTTGGCACGGGTCCTTTTCCCAAGGAGACTAGCCAGGTGAGGAACATCAACCCTTTGGAAAACACATTTGCATCTTCTCAAAGAACAAAGAGCCTCCACCCAGCCTGACTGAGACTCTGCCAACTTGTCACTGATAGAAGAAAATAAAGAAATGGAAAGGACCTTCTAGGATGACAACTTAAGTTGAAGTGTTTTAAATATCAGTAGAGTTTATTAAAAAAAAATAATTTCTATAGCACAAAAAGAACCCAACACAATAAACTATTCAGGTAGGAGCCAATTTAGTTTTAGGTTCAACTTACAATGTGTAGTACTTGATTCCTCCTCATAAGCATTTTTTGTGAAATCCCTTCCAAATATTCTGCTGAGTTTCATATCAGAGCAGTTGGGAGTACTCAGTGTTTTCAGCACAAAACAAGTAAGACACGTAGTGCAAATTTCTCAATCAGAACCAATATCAACAGTGCCAGAGAAAATTAGCTTTCAAGTTATTCAGAGTGAGTTTCATTCACTCTTTTGTAGCAATGCCCTCGCCGTACAGAAAGCCAAACCCCCACATTAGAATCAGTACATTTCCTTAAATCAGCCACATCCTTTTGGGGGGAAATGTCAGATTCTGGCTGAACACTGCTGCCAGCTGTGTGGCAGGATACAGCTGATTACTTGCCATAGCAAATCAGCAACCACCTCCATCAGGGCACAACAGCAGCTATTTTCCTCCTTTGAAAAAAACCTCACCCTTGAAATCAGCACTGAGAGGGCCAGAAGTAAATATTCAGAACAGCATTTGGTCTAAGAAATGTTTAGTATCTGTGATGGAACTCTTTCAGATCCCCAGATCAGCAAGTGTCTGCACGGTCACTTCTGCTACACTTGGAGAAGCAACTCACCAAAGCTCCACAAAGCTGCAGGGCCATGTGAGACACCAGCAAAGGGCTTTGCCCACTCTCCTTGCCCACCTGAGGATTTTTGAACTCCTGCCATGGTGCAGGAGCAGGGTAGGCACAAATGCAGTCTGTCTGGTCTGCCACAGTTCCCATTTCTCATGTTTTTTGATTCAACAACCACATCAATGCTCCTCTTGGGGCCCGTTAACTCTTCTTCCCTTCCCACAGCATCAGAAGGCCAATCCACAGCTGTCAAACATCATATTCCAATTATTTTCTTGGGAAGGAGAGTATTGTACACACCTATATCTATGCCCTTCCCTCTTGCCCCATCTCTGTCATTCTCCCTGCTGGAGCCCTCAGCAGAGGTCCTACTTCTCCAAGAAAGGGTCTCCAGAGTCCTCTATTTTATGCAAGCTCCTAGTTCTCTGAGCCTTTTAGAGTCAAAATAGGGTTTAAGATATTTCTTGTAATTTTGTCCTCTTTTATTTAGTCACTAACAGTTGGAAGCCTGGATAACACTTCAGATATTTTCTAACATTCAGTGTATAAACAAAGCCTTCCTGGTACCTGACCGTCCACAACCAAAAGACAAAGCAGAAGCCTTCTTACAATCTCCAGTTTATGCTGGAATTTCAATTTTTCAAGCCATTTTAATTGCTGTTCTGTGACAAGCAAAAATCAGTTTCGGTTCCTTCAGCAGCAAAGAAAACTACCTGTCACAGAAGCCTTGGCTCAGCACTGTTAGCACATTCCAAATCTTCCCAAGACAGCCCTACAGGGCCCAGAAAGCAGACTACAGATAGGCAAAATAAAGTCTGATGCTTCTCTAACAAAGCAATAAAAATACTACCCGTTTCATTAGTCACAGCTGCTGAGGAATAATCCCATCCAATGTGGAGAACAGGAACCTTTGGCTGACTTGCAGTTCTTGAAAGGATTATTTTTACACAGAGTATGAAACAGCCAGTCTGTAAAAAGGAGCTCATTTGTTTGTTTCTGTAAGGATTTATCAACAACAAACAAATAATTGAATCACCTTTCATTGCAGGTAAGACCACCAACATCTGTTTTAGACTGTCTTGATGTGTCACATACTGGGTGCTCCAAAACAAATGCAAAACTTTCCTATATTGTTCCTATATTAAAAAAATAAGTAACAGGGGTAGCTATGCTCCCACATTTTTCCAGTTACTAATCCAACTGTAACCAAACCTACTCAGAGTTTACCACATTCTGCTCTTGCCCCTCTAACTTGTTTTATAGTGAAATCACACAATTCTGTGCTCTTGTGTGAGGCCACAGGACACTGTCCTGGTGACAGCCCTTCCCCAGCAGCTCTGGCTGCAGACTTTGTTTGCCTTGTGTCTAAGGGCCACAGCAATAACATCCATCCCTCCCTCCATCCCTCCATCCATCCATCCTGAGGAATCTTGATTTCAACAAAAGCAGTCAGAATTTCTGAAGTTTCAACCCATCTAATCCCTGTCTGCCAAGTCTCCTCTTGTCCATTTATTTGGGCTTTGTCCTCGCAAGGGCAGAAATTGTGTTAGTCTTAATGCCCAACTCCTGCTCCTAGCAAAGGAAGCCTTCCTGAAGACATGGAACAGGATTCCTGCAATCCCTGTCATCTTTCTGCCTGCCGAGAGCATGCTTGAGCTTTCTTATCTGAAGAGCTTCTGTGTGGCCTCTGAGAACAAAACCCACTGAACATGAAGATTATCTATGTATATAAATGCAAATAGGAACTACTATCACTAGAATTAGATTAATTATTAAAACTTACTGTATTTCCCTCATACCTGCACTGCAATCTCTGTTCATGGACCAGTGTTCCAAACAGTTCCACCCTTCCAATTCCCTGCTGCTCCCATTAAATCTATTTGAGCAGAAGAGAAATCCAAGTTCATCTCTCCCATTGCAACAGCAACACTGAGACTCCTCAAGAGAGCTGCATTTAAAGAACACACATTTCTGTCAAGAAATGCTTAGTTTGATTCTTCAACTTTGAGGATAGGGGGGAGTTTTGTCAAGTTCTTTAGGTTTAGTTTCATCTTTTAAATGAAAAATCTCCAGCCTTCTTGTGCTCTCTTCATCTACTTTCACGGCATGCAGAGTAAATGCACATTGGGGGTTATGGGCCAAATAAAGAAACCAGACAGAACAGACTGCTCTGTTTTCATTGTTGACTTTGTTACTTCATATCCTATTCACGAATACAACTGCCTGAAGTTACAAAGCTGGAAAAGAAGATGAAGGAAAAATGTGAAGTTCCTGCTGCTCCCAAGTCCCAGACAACACCTCGGCAGCTTCTTATCCTCTGCAAAAGGACAAGCAGCATGAACAACTAAATATTCTACCAGGAAAATGCAGTATAATTTGTCAGAATACCAGATTTGGGAACTAATTTCAATGTATGGAGGATGTCAGGCCTACAGATGGATCATGAAGGTCAATGAAGTTAAAATAAACAGCTCCCTAATACAGCCACGAGGCTCAGTTTATTCAAATAAGTCCTCATTGCCCACTCATATTCTGTGCATATGTTGTAGGAAAGTCTTCCAATAAAATCTGAGCAGGACACTCAACTTGGCTCAGCCCTCAAATCACATAAAGGGAAAAAATTCTGTGCTATCTTCCAAACCCTTCTTTGAAACTGAACTGCTTCAGAGAACTACCTAATGGATGTCACCACCGCAGACAATACAATAATTAAAGGAGAAGACGTGGAGGGGGAAGGACAGTATTTTGCAAGTAAGACATTTTAAAAAAAGTCCATCAGATAAAACACTGTTTTTATGTAAAAGCATGCTCCTACTTCCTTTGTCATGTCATTGAAATGGCACATGGCACAGGAAAAGGCAATATATTACATCCATTTCTCAGAACAGCTCCTAAACCACAAGCTACACACTGAAAGGGCAGCTCTCCCTCGAATGCCACCACAGCCACAGGGACACACTCGGACCCCCAGCAGCCAGTGAGGGCTCACACCACCTCCAGGCATTCACGATCCACAATAGAGCCCAACTTTACACCAAGGACATTTGTTCCCAACAAGTACACTCTCCACCCCACCAATACAGAAGTTGGAAGGTTGGGAGCTAAACCTATTTATCAACACATTGACCTCCAGTTCTGGATCTGATTCTCCCAGAGCACTCAGGAACTCCAACACATCTGCAGCTCAGCTGGTACACCCTTTGGTGCACAGTACTTGTGAAACTACAACCAATCTCCTGGGTTTGGGTTTAAAAATAGACTTGATGGTTTAACTTATGGCTCCTATTTTTAAAATACCAGCACTAATACCAGGGACAACAAAGGCAGTGGTACTTCATTCACACTTCTTTACATACATAGATCATCAGGCTTTCTTCCCTGAGCAAGCAACTACCCCATTAGTCAAACTGTCAGTGGAAGGCTAGAGTGAAAATTAAGATGGAAAATACTGTCTTTCAAAGATTGTAGTTTTGGTAGCATACAATTTCAATCTAAATAATTCAATATTAAATAATTGCAATAAAAAAAACCCCTTAATCATAGAATCTGTAATTGTTTTTATGCACCCTAATGATATTTAAACAGAAGGTCTGCTTAGACAGATGCGACCACAAATCAGACTGCTGTCCAACAGGCAGAAAACCTATTTTAATAAGCAGTGGCACTGAAAAAACCCCCCACCATGATTGCAAATAAAAGCTGCAGCAGCAAACAGGACATAGTTTTATCAAAAGCACTCATCACAACACATCAAGCTGGATCAAAATAGAGTCAAAAATCACAATTTTCCTTATGAAGATATTAATTTACTCCTGAGTGGCCAGTGCAGGTCACAGAATAGGGAAACAAAACAGGGAAAGCTGTGGCTGCAGTTGTCTTTGGAAAGTGAAAATGAGTATCATTTTCCCTAACAAAACTCTGTCCTACCTGAATAGAAAGAAGACTCAACCTACCAAATGAACTCAAGTGCTGGAGGTAATAAATTTGGAAAGGAAGACTCTAAAAGGTGACAGCCACACCCAACACTCCTTGAGCACACTCTACAAAGCCACCTCTTCATCAAGGCCATCAGCACTCAGGCCTTGCTTTCAGAAATGCTACTAAGCACGTCTTCATTTAGGATGAAACCTGAATAAATGAGACTACACACTTTGAAGGGTCAGGACTCCAGGCCTGCCATGCCATTTTCTTCACAGACCCGTGTTTCAGAGTATGGCACCGCCTCAGGGCTTCTGTGCCCCAGGTTTTTATTTCCACAGCTTAATCTGGCTGTTTCATTGCCGTGAAAGGCAAGTCTCATTACCACAGCAGCGCTGGAACGCTCCCAAGCAGCACTGCAAGCAGCAGGTGCCGGCAGTACCGCAGCATCTGCAGCATCTCCCCATCCAGCCCTCCTGCTCCGAGTGCAGGGGCTGCACCTCCATCCTCCTTCCAGACACTGCTGATCCTCCCTGGGGCCCAGCAAAGCACGAGCTGCTCGTGCCACTGATTCCATGATGGTACCACCTAAGGAGAGAAAGGATCAGCATCACAGGACAGAGCAGTGTTTGGAGCAGTCAAACAGGCCAGTATCATCTCCCCCTGCTCACAGCTCAGCACAGGCAGAGCTCCCAGCACCCTGCACTGTCAGCTTGGGGCCAAGGAGCAGTGAGGACACCCCCTTCTTCCTCCTCACAGCTCTGCAACCTGGGACTGACCCCAGTACCAGCACCCTACAGAGACACCAGGAGCACAGAAAATTAAACAGTAGGTTTCACTTCTTCCATAAAGGTATGTTCTCTTCTCCTGCCCCCTGGCAGACCAGCTCAAGCATCAGTTCAAAGCATGGCACCTACATACCAACCACACGTTAGTCCTTGCCAGGATTACAGTGATCTCTCACACACAGGCTCAAAAACATGACTCTGAATTATCACTTAAAAGTGAGGGAAAGCCAAAACCAGAACCATTCTACCCTGCACAGGTACCAATGGGGAATGTATCCAGAAGCCTCTGTCCCTTGGCTCAAGTCTCCAAATCTGAATATAAGACCTTCTAATTCCATTTTTATTAAATAAAATCACTTTCCATTTCAATTATAGAGCAAAAATTCTCACCTCAAGTCAAAAGTCCTAGATAAGGCAAAATTCAACTTCTCTACAATATATATTTAAAGATCCCTTAACAAAAAACAAGTGGTGAGGGCAGGTTTATCCCAAATCCTAACTTCCACCAACTGTTCCAAAATAAATCTTCTGCGGTTTGGGTTTGACTGTCAGATCTCTACTTTGACTCCCAGCCTGCTTCACAGGTCTCCTGTGCACTCTTGAACAAGGACTGTGCTGTTACCATGAGACACATTCTGACCTGAGCTGCTCCTTATCTTCCAAAGATAGCGCCGCTGATGAGGACGCCTTGAGTACAATCACCTTGAACTAATCTAATCTAAGTTAGTTTAGAACTGATTCGACAAGATACCCCAGCTCAGCGAAGGATCTCTCACTCCCACGTGAGAAGTGATCGAACTGCAGGGGAGGTTACGTGATTTCCCTGCAGGTGCAGGAAAGCCTGCGGTGGCTCCCGGATCACAGCCCTGGTGTGCGGCTGCACGAGCTGCTCCAGTGGTGTATCTGTCACGTACTACTGGAGTCTCAGAGTGTAACGGCAAAAATAAGCGTATTTTCCCCAGTGGTGACAAATACAAGTTTACTGGCACTGTTTAAATGCTAAAAGCAAAGCCAGTGATACTGAATAACTAGACAGAAACATCTGAATTATTTAGTAGACAGTGCAGAAGCACCAAACAAGCCAAAGCATGATCTGACCAAGAAAAGAACAAGGGAAAAACAACCCCAACAGCTCTTAGTTTTCTGTTGAAGAGAAGAAACAGCTGAGCGCAGGATTAAAACAGAGGCCATGGCAGAGAGGAGGCTGTGACTGCACGGCCAGGGGTGGTGACAAGCAGCACTGCTGCTTTTTGGTTGCCAACTACTACACTGACTGAGCTGCAACAGGAGGCAACAACTCAAGAGTCTTCTTTTCCCTTTTGAACAATTTCCCTGAAACACCACCCAAAACCCCAAAGTCTTCCTTGGCCACTATAAAAGAAGAAGGGGAGTGGAAAGGGCACATTTCAACCACTCCTTTTAATAATCCTATAGAGAAAATACTAACCAGCTGATCACAGCTAACATTTCTTCAAAGGGAACATTTCTTCCTCATTTAACTTACAAAACTCTGTCTCCTGCAAATGACATTTTATTTATAGCAGTGGTATTTGCTGTATAACTGATTGGGGAAGGCTGTAAATGAGCATCATTGCATATATATGGAAAACAATGATAAAGCAGTCATCAAAAAGCTACAGAACATTTAAATATTCAAATAAGGCAATCTGCATAACCCCCACCTGAATATTAATTTTGCAGAACTTTTCTCATAGCTTTGTGCTGCAGATGATCTGTGCAAGCTACTTCTTTTCCACAGAAAAAACGGCATCTTTCACTTCTGGAAGTGTTCACCCCAGGTGATATTAATTTAAATTCTTGGAGTGAAGGTAAAGGAGGCTTTGCCATAGGAGGACTGGTTATTTTTAAAAAGTCTAAGTGCTCAAGGCAAGAAGGCAAAGGTGAAGATGCTGATGAGCCACAATAAGGTTGCAGTGGCAGTGAATTGCATCAAGGCTCCTCACCTGCCAAGCAAAGCTGGGTTATAACTTGCAGCTCTCTAAAACGTGAGCTACCAAAATGGGAAGGAGAGGAAAACTGTGCAGAGGTAAGGGAGACAGACACGGCAGCAAATCAGCCCTTATACTGAAGCAAGGATTTCCAAGGGAAAAAGAGAAGCAACTTGTGGGGGACCCCACAAAGAACAGGCTTGTACGGAGCAGGTCAAAAAGATGTATTCACAAGTGGGAAGGCTAAATGAGTGCCTGTGAGCCTGCCCATATGGCAGCTCTGGAGCTGGGATTACTCAGAAAGCACTTCAGTTAAAGAACAAAACCAAAACCAAACACAGTGCTCTCGCAGCCTTGCAGAGCAACACAGTGCTGAAGTCACAACATGCAGAGCATACGCCTGCACTTCATATACTGCAAACACAATGGGTGAGGGAGACCAGGAGTTTTCTTGTTCAAATCTTGCCCTGAAATCTTGAGCAAGGCAGATTCTAAACATTTTTTTTTTTCCAGACCACAGGCTTTTAAACATTATCTTCCATGTGTGCTCACTTAGTGGTACTTGTTACTTTTTCAACATTTTTGATTGTGGAGATTCACGACTGCTTTAAATACAGCTCTATTTCATCTTTAGTGCTGCCTGGACTCAAAAGTGGAAACACCAGAATATTCCTCAGACAACAAGCTCACTTTTAGCACCACTCAATTCCCTGACCACAGACGCATTATATCATACATATTTAAAGAAGTATCATGCCTGAAAAACTTAAATTTGATAAGAAAAGCCTCAAGAAGGAAAAGGTGTTAGGCTCTTTCCCATGGAACACACAAAGCTGGGGAGAGGGGGAGCCAGAGAAGGAAGAGGGAAAATGGGATCAATAAAAACAATCACTGCAATGTTGCCCTAAAGATCAGAGAAACTAAGGGCAAAAGAAAGAATAAACACCTAGAAAATATCCACTTGCTTCAAAAACAAAATTGTCTTTTACAAACATTAACTAGTTGGTCCAGAGATTACCATGAACATGTTGCAGACCAAGCACATCAAATGCTTTAGCAAAAGACTTGGTAATTTATTTTACTGACGTACACCACAGTAATGTAGCAAATCTCTCGTGCATTTAAAATTCCTGCCCTAAAAGTCCCATTTACTGACACTTCAGGGGTAAAGTGAATACTTCCTAAATCTGAAGAATGCAGGTGAAAAAATAAAATCAAATAAAGATAAAAGTTGCCCATACAGGTCTCATCCTGTCCAACTCTGTGCAAAACCAAAGATCTAACAACAACTCTCACTCCCTTGTTCACACAGCAGCCAGCCCAGGTCCACATACCCAGCTTCTCTCAGGACTAGAAGCTTTTCTTCCCTTCAGCCAAACAAATCCATCGCAGCGTCCTCTGTGATGTGAGAAAAGTCTCCAAGAACAACGTCCCAAAGAGCTTATTCACTTTCTGCATCCATGAACTCTACAGCATTCATTACTACAATAAACACTGTAAATATTTCTCGCAGCCTCCTACATTGCCAGCTTTCAATGATTTTTACTGCTTTATTTTTAACTTTCCACACTCTGTGTCTTCACTACATGATGGCACAAAACCCCACATACGCTGCTACCCAGATTATTGCATTATTTAAATAACAACGGAGTTAAATTTCATTGGCATTAATTACAAGTTGGTTCATTAGGATGTCAGTTACTGTGATAAAACTCAGTTACTAAGCAGAAAAAAACCCCCTACTGCCTGTTTCTAGCCTAAATTAGCTGTATGCATCGTGGCTTTATGCTGGCTTAGGGCAACCCACGAGGCTGGGGACGTGCCCAGTGCCCTTCATGCCTTCAGCTCTCAAGCGCTTGAAAAGGATGGTTTCTGAAGAGGAGGAAGGGGGAAAGAGCAGGAGAGTGGGTTTTCCTCTTAGAAATCAGCATAAGGGAGAAAAATGGAACAAACGTAAATTTTTTTAGAGCTATCTTTTTCCCCTCCTGAATTTTATTACAGTTCAGATTTTGGGTGTGTTGGGGGGAAGTGAAAACACGGAGCTGTCTCTCACTCCTGAGTTGAGCTGCCTCAACTAAAACAGCGGGACTGCTGTAATCGCTTTGCTCACCTTCCATACCTGGGTTCACTGCAGAAATGGTGGAAACCACACTGACCTTGGATCTGCACCACAAAACATCTTCCGAGAGCACCACGGCTCCATAAACAAGTGAGCAACAATGAAGAGAGCAAAAATCAAAGCACTAACAGTTTATGTCCAAATAAGCTCTTTGCCTTAACATGTGCTGCAACAACCTTTGATGTTAAAGAAAGAGGAGGAACTTAGAAAAAAAGGTCAGGGTTTTCTTGAGAGCAACAGCTCCTCAGGGCTCAGCCTCACATGCAACAAGGAAACCCATCTCAAAACGTTTGTTTCTAGACTTTATCCCTCAGATGTTTTTAAAAGATTTGTGAACATTCTTTACAACTTGGCTGTAGTTCCACTCGTAACCAAAATAAGGCTCCAAGAAGGCAGTTCCACACCCACTCATTCATCCCTGCCTCACACTAAACTTTCCAGTGGAGCAAACTTGTGCGGTAAAACCAAACAGGAGACTGTGTCCAGGCAAAAACTCCCTTTATTTAGAAGACTTATAAACAACTACTACGCCCTTGATCTTCCCCATAGCTACTGCACTCACTCTAGCAGCAAAGATGAACAAAACTTCCTAACTTCAGCTATTTATAACCCTGTCAGTGTCCCACCATCCTGGCTGTCATACAGTGTTCAACCCTTCGCCTGCTGGGGCAGTACCACCTCCTTTTACAAAAGGACAGAGCCACGAGAAATATTTAAGGACAGACCAGAAACTATGGAGCTGGGAGCGACATGTTTACTTTGTACATTTACAGGCGCTTCCCCGACTCCTCAGGCAGGCATTAACTGGCAACACCAGCACTAGTGACAGTGTTTTTGCTGCGAGGGATGCGCAGCAGAGGCTTAACCAGGAGCTGTTCTGCAGGCACAGAGCAGTGTAGCAGACTGGCAGTGTTCTGTGGCACCCACAGGTTGTAAATCTCCCCCTGCACCCCCAGGAGGAGCCATGGGAAGCCAGCACATGCTCTGTCCAACGAGGACTGTGCTGATCAGGGCAATCTGACTTAGGCGCTACACAGCTGCTTTCAGTAAGTTTTGAAGTGCAAAACAGGAGTCTGGATCATACTTTCAAGTTAATTGCACTTCCAGCAACACCTGATTTCTTTAAGCATCAGTCCCAAATACAGTTTAGGAAGCCTTGAAACCTTTTTCCCCCCTTCTAGCTGTTTGCTCTCAACGCTTTCCACCTGCCAGAACGTGTGCCGAGCAACTGCTCAGTGCCCCCCAGCAGCTGCCTGCTCTCATCCCCTCCACACACCCGCTCCAGAGACGCGTGTTCTGTGCTGTGGACTGAGGAGAACAGCAGTGCTCTTACAGCTGGAGGAGATCTACACATCACAGTCCTCAAAAAACCCAATTCACAGCCAGCACGAGGGAAGTCAGCATTGTTAAATGAGTTGAATAGTGATATTTAACGGGCTCCACATGTTCAGTCATTGGATGGTTGCACACACAAAGTGTGACGTGTTGTAGTAAATTATATTTTAGTTACTGTAAGGATAAAATTCCACTGTACTCTTTTACTTTTTTAATCAAAGAACTTGTGGAACTGAGACAACCACTTATGGAATGAGTCTCCTTAAAGCTGATTCTGGTGAGAAAATCATTATGCTTAGGTTGTGTGGAATAAGAACAGTCATTCAGAGGTTCACTAAGTTGTATCATTGTGCCATTTAACTATGTATTAGGCAATTTGTCCTCCATAAAGCTAAAAAATAAAAATTATAATAATAAAACCCCACTTTCTACCAATTAGGAAGGGAACCACAGGAAACACAAGCATTCATACAGCAACCAAAGAAAATAAAAATTGGAAGTTATTTACAGACAGTGGTTACCTCTGCTTCCCTGACACCAGCAGTACTGCCCAGGACTTGGAGGGGTCCTGTCTATGAGCATTCACTAATATTTGATTAATTGCTCCTGACCAGTTTCCCATTCAGTGTGGAACACAAGATGACCTCATCTATGCTGATATTTAAAGTACACAAAACTGTACCCAACATTCAGGCACGTTATGTAAACTAACCTGGCCAGCACAAATAACATGGTTTGCACACCATTACATGCCCTCTTTCCATAACACAGTCTGGGGAAGTATACCCTCCATCCATGCCTTTGGGTGACCAGACAATGCAGGTTTCCCCAGTTAAGCTCCAGCATCACTCTCCATGTGCATCCTTTATAAGTTAATGGAAGGCCAGGCATATGGGGCACTTTATGGGTTGAGTTTGCCAAGGAAGCCAACAGGCAGACTAAGAGTTAATGAAATAAGCATCTATTATTGCACTAACACTGAACTCGTATACTTTAGAGAAGACTGAAGCTATTTTACTCAATAGCAGCTGTGTTTACACTATAGCACAGTCTGGTACCTCTGAAACTCAAGTGAACTTATATCCGACAGTAACTGTGCTGGTTCCAAGGGAAAAAAAAACCTGTTAAGAGAGAAACATACTTCAGTTTCTCGTGTCAAATGAAAATCTTTACTTTAGCAGCTGCTTTTAAAGGTACCCCAACTTTATTTACCATAGACAGGTATGATATACAAACTGAAACCCAAACACACTGAAAACAGTTGTTTTATGTATAAATTTCTACGTTTCATTTATTTATATATGAAAATTCATCTCTGCTCACCAGATCAAACTTTTCTCCTCCAGCAAGGTACACAAATACATTTTAATCAATATGAAAGCCAGTTTACAGATTAGACTCTGAGCTGCATCCATCAGTCACTGTCAAGAACAGAGCACCTGTCCTCTAGCTTTCTTCAGATGAAAAAATAATGCACACTGACAAGATAATTCAGTGCTACTTTTTAATGACTGAGGCTCAGTGGCTACCTTCCCTTCTCTTAGCACCCACTGAACAGAATGGGAAATAAATCTATCCAGAACTACCAAAAGTTTTGGATATCTCTGCACAATGCAATGAGAGCTGGACCAGATCCATGAAGCTCATTACTTCAAAAAGGAAGTATCTACTTGCTTTTACCTGAAAACCATTGTTTAGATGACAGTAACGATGCCAGATCCATCACAAGAGCACCACCACAGAGCTAAGTCCCCAGGTGGGGAATGCTACCAGCCTTAAAGCATTATCTGCGAGCCTTCTGCTCTGGCTAAGCAGAAAACCCATTTGGTAAATGACAGCACTGGCACAGACACAGCCACCACTGCTCTGAACATGCTCCTGGCACAAACAGCACCAGTTGTTCAGCCTCAGAAAGTTGAGCTATCTTCAGCCTGGCCGTTTCACTCCTTGCTCAGCATAATATAATGCCATTTTGCAGGGTTTACTTAATAATTCTTTTTGGGCAATCGCTCTCTAATTTTAATTGAGGCTTACTCAATTTGCCTTTGGTTTATGCTGCTACATATGTTTTGGACTGGTGAATGCAGATGATTTATCCCGAGCTTAGAGTAACACAGACAGAACAGATCTAAAGAGCAATAAATTCTAAGTTCAGAGGTCTCCTGGTGCTCAGCTAACCACGACAGACTGCTGCCTCTAGAGTGCAGCAAGGGGATGGCTGTGTGCTGGCTGCAGCCAAGCTCCAGACAAGGGAGTGCCACAGTCCAGTTTTCCTGCAGGGTGCTGCAGCCCCAGCACTCCTCTCCTCTAGAAGCAAGGCAATGAACCCCACAGTATCTACCAGCCAGTTTATCTACTTTGTCTTGGCTTTCTTCTAACACAGAAGACAAAAATAATACCCAACTATAAAGGTCTGAGAGAAAGTGCTACATCTAAATGCAGACAGAGGGGTGCAATCCTCCCTCCCAAGGAAGGGAAAACACGGTGAGAAAAATGAGGAAATCTGGAATTTACAGCTGGCTTTTTTCTCAGGCTGGCTGTTTCCACTGGCTTGCAGGTTTGTAGGTGAGGCTGATCAGAAAAGCTTTCCCAAAAGGCCACTGCCTTCCTAGGAGGCAGTTGGGGATTAAAGAAGTCAAAGCCAGATACTGTGCAGGAGCCACTCTTAAGTTTGCTGCCCTCCCTGCTCCAGAGCCATGTTCATTATTGTTACCACAAACACAAATAAAACTGAGCAAGTGGTGGCAATGCCACTCGTCAAATGCCAAGTGGCTCCCACTGAACTGACCCGTAAGCCAGAGATGGTGGAGAGCAGCCAGGAGGTGACATCCAGCACTGCCACACAACTGCTCAGGCAACACAGAACCTTCAGAGTCTTTTAATCAAAATTACAAAAAGCATAATGAGGTCTGGTTTTAGTTGTCACTGATCACAGACAACTTAGATTAGCTCAGCAATCTAAGCGGGATCAGGCGTGCTCTCAATTTCAGTACATTTTCTTATAATGCAAAACCCCAAGTTATTTTTTTCATAGCTGATGCATTTACAGCAAGTTAAGAGAGAGAGACCACATCATAAACATCTATTACCAAGAATTCATAACTACACAAAAGGCACATAAATGACAATGCCTTTTAGGAACAGCCTCTTGATCTTAAATAGGTGCCTACCAAAAAAACTCCTGCAATTCTGTCACAGTGATTCTTAGTCATCACTGTAGCACAGCCTATAGTACTTTGCTATCAAGAGACTGTGAGCAGAGGACACTCAAAATTAGTTTCTACAATTTCTAGCAGCACTGATGTTAAAGACAGTAAATGCAACAGGAATAAATAAAGTAGGAGTTAAGTTAAATGCTATGAGGGCTTATTAATTTATAATGTAACCAAATTAATCCACTATCAGTATCTAAAGAAAAACTACTGAAATCAAAAGCTCTTGGGGAATTGTTAAGAGGAAATGAGAAATTGGTTTACTCTTCACTGCCACTTCACTGTTTTAGCAATATGGGAATCCAGGCTCCCATTCGACATCTTCTGTTTTAAGCAGTAAAGCTGAAAATAACCTCCTGCTTCACCAGCATGTGCTTTTTCTTCTCTGATGCACCAAGCTAAAGACTTAATATGGGAGTGTTGTCTGCAGACAGTAAAACAACATCTGGCAGCTTTCCGAGCATCCTGTTTGAAGTGACTCTTTACACTGCAAACTGCAAAAGAAGTCAAATTGTCTGAGGGCAGAGCTGGGTAATGCCCCAGGTACGATCGAAGCCTTCACATCAAAATTCGACTTACTAGACATTCAGAGTATTATTGTAACCACTGTACCAGGTGTCCCAGGAGAGGACAGGTGCCTACTGCTGGGTTGTTCTGTACTTGTACCTCACAGCAGCTCCTCCTTGTAACACAAATAGAAATGGAGAATTCAGCTCGGGTGTGCCAGGGCACGTGGGACTTCTTTGATACAACCTGAAGCGATGCTGCTGTATAAACACTACTGTAATTCACAGCATCAACCTTTTACTGAAAGAAGAGCGGTCTTGCAAAGAGACAATAATAAAGCTCCTTTTTCAAATGGGAAAGCTAATAGAGATTAAAGTGATTTAAAAAGCATCTCGAGATCCAGAGCAGACCCCCACAACCAAAGCTAACCCATGCAGGTCACTTCTGCCAGAGTGAATGAGACATTGCAAGAGAAGGCCAGCAGCATGACATCACGATGATGTAATTTTACATAGGAAATTTAATCAAACTTGGAGCAGATCTTGGACTGGTCAAAACAATCAGATTTCAGCACAGCTTGAAGCGTGTGGGACATATCAGCACATCTTAGAAATCTCACTGTAATTATTCATACCACACTTTCCTTATTCAAAATTTCTACATAATCTCCAGAGAGCACTTTCTCCAACAGCAAGTTCTGACTGCCATCTCAGTTATTCAAATGTATTAAGTGATAAACCTTAAAACGTTTACTAAATTATTGAAACATATTTATCAACAGCTTTGCCTTAGATATCAGATTAAACAAGACCTAACATGTAGCTTTTCACCTGCTCAGTGAAATACTGCTCAACCTTATATGCATATATATTGACATCAGAAAAATATATAATATAATTTAGGAGGAGAACCAGTCACCATCAGAGAAACAAGAAAACTTACGGTTAGGGAGAAACTGTAATCAAGTAAAGGGAAGACAGAAATTGTGCACAGCATACAACTTTCTGCACACTAATAATCAGTCACGGTCAGGCAGTTGAAAAGGCCACCTGACACACTTATGTGGAGGCAGCTGGATGGCTCAAGGGATTTGCAAGACATTAAAGCTCACCTGGGAACTGGTCCACAGTTTGATCAGTGTAAGTATCTTGCATGTACACTTAACGCAGGTTAAGAATGCTCCCTGCTGCTGTAGCTGAACTGCACTGTAAGCAAGGGTGAGCAGAGAGAAGGGGTAAAAGGAAAGCTGTTACTAAACCGGTTTTGAGAGAGAGAGAGAGAGAGAGAGAGAGAGAGAGAGCTCAAACACTGCATGTGACAGAGCTCCAGGGTGGCAGCGTGACGGCAGCTCAGGCTGGAAGGTCAAAAGCCACTGATGTGATGTCTGTACAAGGGCTCGATATGAGGCAAGGCAGGTACCAAGGGGCAGAAACAACAGCCCGCCTGTGCTCCCGGCATTCCTCATCCTGGCCAGAAACAGGCTGAACTGACAGGAATAAAACTCCCTTCTGCTGTAACCAGAAGAGACAAATAGGTTTGCTGCAGTCACATACACAGAGCGAGGACTGAAAAGCTGCGACAGCCAAACCCAGGAATTTTTCTTGACACTTATTCTTTTTTAATTTCCAGTCTCTTGAGGGAAAGATAGTTATGGAAGGTCTTCAAGCAACAAAGAGCAAGCAGGTAACGAAAATGGATCACTAAATTTTGTGTATTACGTGCATATTAAAACATGGTCACTCCACTCCACACTTTCTCACTCTGGCAGCCTGTTATTTCTGGGCCACACTCTTATCTCCAGTCCTTCCATGCACTGCCATCTCCCCTTCCTCTGATCAAGATTCCAACTCTTCCTTCTAGTCACTGTATTCACTGCAACACTTTTCATCCTTTGCCCAAAAGCATTCTGATGGCACGAATGAGCAAACACAAACCCTCTACTTGCCTCGTGTCACTTTGTATAATTTTTAAGGGCTCCTTGTATTTGGGTAGATTAAATCTGGTTTCTATTCTAACATAATATTCCATTTCAGTTTTCAAAACCTGAGAGGCAACCCACAAAAACCCAGAAGGCACATTACACCTCTTATCTGCTGCAACTCTGAACTAATGTTACTGCAAACCTTGCATTATTTTCATGATGGGACAAATGGTTTCAGCCTTTTTATTTATATAAAGTCTGCAAAGGCTTTGTCATTCTGTAAGGGAGATGGTGTTAAGAGGAGACAGAGGTAAATCAGCACAGGCTTTGTTTTCTAATGTTAAATTTTATCTATCTAGCAAGATTAGAGTGTCTACGTCAATGAGAAGAGTTTTAGTCTATGGTCACTTTGCTTCTTCAAATAAGTTAAATGCATAATGAAAAATTATCAGAAAACATTAGTTGCTTCTGCAGCTTCCAACAGAAGACTGTCAAAAGTATCTTTTTAGGCTTAAAACAATTTATAAAACTGATTACTGTCATAAAATCAGGTTAAGGAGCAGCCACACATGAAACCCTACTGACTGATATAAGAGAACAACAATACAGAGAAGTTTAAATAAAGTTCAAGTTGAAACAACCTTGCTAGAAGTTCTTAGGTTACACTGTGTTGGTTACTGAAGGGCACAGGATAACAAGCTATAAGGATCAACTCTGTATTCGCATCTTTGTAGCAGAGTTAAGGCTATGCCTTTGCAGTGTATAATTTTTTTTTTAATTTTCCAAATCACAAGTCACCCTCCCCCAAGTTTTTCAGGTGGATGAACTAAAGCAAGATTCACTTTCCATTAAACAACTTCCACTTGCTTCCCTGAAGCAAACTTTAGACAACAGAGAAAGAGAAATATCATGTACGTTAGGGAACTCTGCGTAACTTTGTATTAGTGGTGTTGGAAATTATTTAGTCTGTTGGCAGAGAAAATTATTTATGACCAAGCCAGTGGAAGAAACCACCTCAAATAGACATCTACAGCCTGCAAACATGTATGTGCATCCCTCCTTACAGAGAGAACCTCACGAGTAAGAAAACAACACAAAACAACTGCTGAAAGCAAGCGTTGGCAGAAGCTCATCCCCAGCACTGCAGTGACAATAATAATCAGGTTTCAGAGTTAACAACCCACTGTCAAAAGTGGGAAGACAAAAATGCATGAAAGATATGACGGAGTGTTGGTGACTTCTGTTTTATTATAAAAATAATAAATCAGTAATAATATTCAACTCTTATAAAAGTGGCAATGGCAAAAATGGCAAATTCCTGTTGTTGGGGACTGAGAGTCACCTGTGGGCATGTATGACTGCCTTGTATTTAATCTGTTCTGGGGGTCATTCTCTGCACTCCTTCGCCACCTACAGCAGGTGACAACTGCTGAGCCTTGTGTCCTTTGGGATGAGGAAGCATCAGCAACATCTTGAGTATATTTGTACCATATGACAGTACATTATGGCAACTATTGCAATACTCCACAAGGATTTCCAACATTCCAATTATATGAGGCTTGCCAAAACCTTGGGAAAAGTTTGGTACCTATTTTAAGAAGTCTCTACCTTTTCCTTTATGTGGTTTTCTAGCAATACTCAAATATTTCATGAAATACATTACAGGTCACTGTAAGTCTTCAAGTCCCAAACATTTGCACTGCACTTTCACCATTAATTCAATCCATCCCAAGAGTGGGTTTAGCCACTATAAAGACCTTTCCCCAATCCCAGCTCCAGCCCCCGGCAGCAGCATCCCACTGCCAGCAGCTAATTATCAAACCCATCACAGATGAGGTTCTTCAAAGGACTACAGCCACTTAAAGGCATTTAAAAGCTGCTGTGAAACTTTCAGTGCAAGGCATATTTGGGAAAGGCCAGTTCCAAATTGAAGCCCAGGATTTCTGCCCGACACAGCTGCCAGGAAACACATCCTTGGGGAAGGATCGGAGTCACACAGTGTTTCAATTAATGAAAAATACTGTGAGCGTGTTTAGGTTCCTCCACTTCTATCTCGGAGCGGATCAGGAGAAAACAAACAAGCTCATCTCCGGCAGAAACTGGTTTTCCAGTGGCTTTTTCTGAAAGGATTGTGCCTTTTTTATAGATTCAAAATGCAAATGCACTGGCTGAAAGCTGATTTCAGGAACCTGTTCATTGGAGCAGTGTGATTACACACTGCTCTCTCCGGCTGAAAAGCATAGCTGCTTTTAGTTTCTGATTGCATACCTTTTAATTATTAGTTTTATCAAAGGAGCTAAACTGATGGCACGAGCTATTTTTACAAAAGCTGACAAACAGGACATGAAGTACACCAGGTAAAAGACGGATTGAGGGAAGAATGTTTTTTGACTAAGAAATCTCATTACAAAACTTCCATTGCTTTTTATTCTTACAGTGTTTACTCAATATAAGGAGCAATTTTTTTATAAACTTGAACACAGTATTTGGACAGAGAACAAGATATGCATATCAACTGCTACAAGAAATGGATACTTTCTTTGTAATAATTCAAAATATTTCCTTCACAGAGAAATTTTTTGCACAAAATAATTCATGAAATAATGGTACTAATATTTTATTAAGCTATCAGTCTAAAGTATTAAATAATCCAAGGAAATTGTAATACTTAACTCTGGAGTACTAGGAAAGAGATGGGTTTTTGAATGGCATAAGAGAAGAGCATTCAAAAGACATTCTGAAACCTCTTGACTGTGAAGTTCATGTTCAATCCTGATCTCTATACCCATCCTCATTTTTCTTTTCTCCCACCCTTCCTTCCTCACACCTTCTTCCTCTCCATCAAACCAGACACCATCCACACTTGTGAAATCAAACCACCTGCAGGTCCTGAAGGAACGAGGTCTGAAAGAGGGACAGCCTGTCAACTTCAATTACTCATGTGCACCTCCAGGTACTCATTTCCCACCCAGCTGTGGGAGCAGGTCAGTGTGTGGAAGTGCTACTTCACCCTGCTAGAGACAATCAGAATGTTTCTATCATAAAAGCCAGTCCCGGTAATGAAACGCTTCTAACTCCAGCAGAGAAGGCTTCACTACCAAGAAGACCGGCAGCCTAACCCAACTCCTGTCATTAGCATAAGACTAAGCCGCTAATTAGCAGAGAAACAGTGAGGCAGAGCAGATGTGTATTTACAACTCCGAAGAGGTTTTTCAAGGTCCCAGACTAATGTGGACCTCAAGCCATATCCTATCAAAGGTTTAGGCTCCCACCTATCCCTTCAATGGGAGCTGGACTCCAAACGCTTTGAGAATCCAGCCCCAACCTACTAAACTCTGGGAATCAGCCGCTGGATGAGATGTAACAGGAGAGAACAAGCTGTGCCCGTGCTGCCTTGGGTTCCTCCTGCTGCCTGAAGCACTCGGTCTGACAGGACGACTGCCATTATGTCGAGAAAAAAGGAGAAGCAGCACTTATTTTCAGCTCTGTTTTTTTTTTAAAGAAAGATTAGCAAGGAGTGAAGGAAAGCTCTCCACCAAGCTGCCTTGAGCAGAATGCGTGTGTGAAATCACGCTGCCAGTTACACCGGCAGACGTCATCCCTTTCGCATCCTCTCCAAAGTGTTTCCCCTAGGAAACTAAATCAATAATCTTAAGCAATAGCAACTGTACGCACAAAGCAGACTGCTTTAAGTATAACATGAAAAGGCACTGTTCATGTTGTTTGTAGGATTATGTGTTTTAATTACACCCCTTCACCCTCCTTCTTGCTTTGTAATTGAATTTTCTTTTATCTTTAGAAGGCTAACTTTATTCATAAGAGGCTGTGGATGGCAGAGTTCAATCCTTTCACTGTAGAGTCCTGAGGTCTCCCACTGCTTTCCAAGATTTCATTCGCATTTTGTTTTAAAAGGGTTCCAGCTCAGATTAGCAAACGTGTTTTTAATGGAAATAAATGCATATCTAAAGGAGGGGCACTGTAAGGATAACAAAAAAAATACCATTTCCTTTTCTTATCTGAAGGGGTTCCAGAAATATCAATGTCCAAAGCTCCATCACAAAGGGCTTAGAAGAAGTCTGTTCAACCTGTGTGTATTTGCAGGACACACTATTCTATTTGAAATTACAGATCTGGGTATAGCATGTTTTTTCATTCTACCTCCGAGATCCAACACGTCTCACAAAGACAAGCTGGCTTCAACACGCTGCCATTGTGGCACCAGTACACTCTCCTCACTGTCTGATGCCCTGGCACTTAACTTCTCCTATGTGAAGAGAAAATCCTTTTCCAGCTATCATTGCTGACTGAGCAGAACTTGGCCACTATTTCAGTCCCACTGCCAGCACATCTCAACATTATGCCCAGACATAATAAGACACTAAAAGCACAGAAATACAGTTATTTCTCACCTTACAGACTGAATTACTTCATACACTTCAGGTACTAAAGCAGCACCCGAGCCTTTCAAGTGAACTAAGTGAAGTTTCATAACAGGCTGAGAAAACATTTCAGAGTAACAGGGCTTTAAATGTGGCATTTTAAGTCTAGAAAACTGAGAAAAACATACACACTAGGCTGGCTATAATGCCAGTATGGTCTTACTGGATAGATTAATTTTGAGAGACTTCAGGCATCAACATAAATAATCTTCCTAAGTCCTCGAATATGATCTTGGAACATCTTCAACCAAACATGATCTTCAAACCTTCTGATGGGGAGCCAGTCACCTATTTTCACTGCAGCTCATGAGCTGTTTCTGCATTATCCAGTGAAATGCTGTTTTAACTTGCTAAAGCTCCCTTTGAGTCACTACTAAGACTCTACTGCTCTTTGCACGTACAAACTGTGATGGCAAAACACAGCCCTCCCCTGCATCTCTTCCTCCTAAATGGAATTACAGTATTATGAGCTGTGCTAAATCATGGCATTCTCTCTCTCCAGGCAATGCCACAAAAATATGGCCTTGCCTTTTGTTATTGCTCATTAACTGACATGCTTCCTTCCCATTCCTCCCTTTAAAAAGTAGTGAAAGCTTAAAAAAAGGGGGGGGGGCACAGTGTGGGGAAAGAGTAAGGAAAGAAAGACAACGGCTTTCAATGGCACAAATTTCAAATCACAAGAACGTAACAAGCCTAAAGGCCTAACAATAGTTACAACACAGGGTTTTAGTGAAGAGCTCACAGTAAGCGATGATGTTCTTATTACCCCTACATCAGGAATGGCAAAATTACAAGAAAATCTGTTCTCATTTTAAGATTTTTTTTTTTTTCTGCATGTCTGTTCATACAGAGAGAAAAACAAGACTTGAGCCTAAGGGCTCAAAAGACAGAGTGCAACCGAAAAAGATTGCTCTATTTTTAGGAGTACAATTTCAAAGCTTGATCCTGACAACGCTGGAACATTTACACTGTCATAAAAAGTGTTTTTAAATTCATACTTTTTCCCCACCACTGAATTATTTTTGCGGCTCTATCCCTGCAAAGCTCAGTGTGTATTTTTTCAGGTATCACTCTGCTGGCACATGCAACCTTGTTTCTGTTGTTAACATATAAATACAAAAGAGAGATAATATTCTTCTATTCAAGTTCCACTTCAGTTTTTGAATCAATACCTGCGATTATTAGATCAGAATTTTAAATCTGCAGCAGGATGCATTAAAATCAGTGCCTCAGAAAAATCAAAGGATTCCTTTGTCCTGAAAATGCTACCCTAAAAAGGTGTTTTACGAAATCTCCTGGATTTTCTTTCCCTGTGTCAATACCCTGCACCAAACTGGAAGCCCAAGGAAGTTCTTTAGGGCTGAACCCACCAGAAATACCTGTATGTATCACAACCATGTGCTTCCACTGTGACATTCAATTTTAAATATACTCTTGATTAAATAGAAAACCGTTTGCCTGGTTGTGTTTAAAAAGCACCTCTGCTGACAGCCCAGGTCTGTTTTGATTTGCTCACTATAGATATGGAGTTGCTACAAAACATTAAGTGGCAAAGTGCAGAGCTGGATGTAAATGACACCATCTCACACTTAAGTGCTGCCCTTGGCTGCAACCAGAAATTGCACACACAAGCATTGCCATGATCACTCCAGGAGTAACAAGAATATAAAGAAATGAATTATCAGACCTTCATGCACAGCAAGCACATAAACCGAGCAAAGAACTGGCCCAGAAAACACCCTCTCTGAAAGCTTTCCAGAGTTGAGGTCAACACCTCTGCAACATCTTAACTTTAATTCTTGTAAGGTACTTCGTTGGCCTTTATGGTTATAAAAATAATCTTCTAAACACTAAAGATTAAAAGCTTGTTCTCCTGTGCCAGGGCTGGGCACATCCAGAAGAAGTGAACGGCCACAAAATGAAGAGAAAACAGCTGAGGGACAAAGAAATAATGAATGGATCTTTCTAAAGGGCTGACTTAAAACCACTCATTAACAGCAAAATGAAATCATGTGGAATATAGATCCTTTGGATTGTGGTATATTCCCATATAATATCAATTAAATGCAAAATCCATGTTTTCCTATGCACATCACACAGATGTCAGGCACAGGGAACTCCACAAGGCACTGTACAAGGAGACTGGTATGACCCTGTTCATCTGGACCAGGGACGTTCACTTTGCCATTGCCCAAACTGAAGCATCCAGTGACCTACTCACACCACAGCACGTGGGCTTGGTGGCCCTGGGGAAGTCTGGAATACATATCTGAATTAACCGCATTTTAAAAGCTTCACAACCTGGGAAGTTCAGAATTAAGGTTGAAAAGACAGCGCTAAATTCCATACCGCATGTTGCACAGCAGATCTAGTCAAAGATAACTTCATTTAATGATGTTTCACCATTTAGTGAAGTTAATTAATCAAGAAGTATGAGTTTTAGAAAGCATATGATACAGTCTGAGCATTAAGGCCAAAACCGAGATTAATGGTCACCTCATCCACTGTGACTTGAAATATTTAGGAGCATTTTCTGGAAGACCATCTCATACTTGAAAGGCTGATTTAAAGACAGGAAATAATGATAGAAAGAAAAAGTCGTTTTTCACAATACAAGGAGGACTAATTAGTCTGTACTGTGTCCTGCTTTTCAAGAGAAGCAAACAAACACTAAATGACTTAAGTTTAAAGACAATACAGAACTATTTAAGAGATAAAAAATAAATGCTGTTTGCTAAGAACTGCAGAAGGATAATAGCAGATAAAATTAAAGGCAGAAAAATAAGACAGAGAAAGAAATAATCTCACCTATACAACAAGGTCTTAATTAGCTACTGCAACTCAGAATTTTGAGACTGTTACAACTAATTCTCTTGGAAAACCAATTCCATACTCATTAAAAGCCCCAAGGAATGGAGAGGAAAACAATAAACACCAATGCTACAACTGTAGAAATCCAGAGCCCCTTGAGACAGACAGCCTTGCAGTGCTGGTGTCAAACAGACTAGAAGGCAAGGCTGGAAGATGCACAAAAAGGGTAACAAAGAACATCAGAGGCTTGAAATATTTCTATACTAATGGAGATGGATGTATAATCCAGTTTTACAGCAAGAAATACCCCCAACCAGAAAGAGCAGCCCTGCCCAGTCCAGCACTGCACACACACAGAAGCTGAAGATTGGCTTCAACATCTTCTGTACAACAAAACAGGGTCCTTCTTTGAGCTGAATGGTTCCACTGTGGAGGAGCACAAAAGACGTGCAAGATCAAAACTAGCATGAAAAAGAACAATAAGGAAAGGTTATTCACTAATTCTCCTACCAGAAGGAACAAGAAAACACAAACTGAGCACCTTTTCACACTGCACATAATAAACTGCAGACTCATAACCACAGGAAGTTGTGGATTCAGCAAGGATCAGACAAATGGCAGAGAACAGGTCAAACCACTGGTTCCTACACAGCCAGAGGACCGTGCTCGACTTCACTGATTCTTACCCTCATTTCAGAACATTTCTGAGGTGAGACACAGCACCAGGTGTCCCACTGATCTGACACATTATGGCAATTTTTATGCTGCTCACAATTTTAGATAGACCTCAAGCCACTCTTCCAGCAATGCAGAGAAACCTCCCAGCCCCCTCCACAAGCCATTGCACTTGTATTTTCCTTCCAAATCTCATGGCTGAGGTAGAACCCCAGAAGGATTAATTGTATACAGTGAAGTGGGTTTTGCCATGCTGTTTGTCAGATGCAAGATTTTGCACTGCAGTAGAGCAGATTCTCCCTCTGGGGCAGATAATAAAGAAATCATACACTATTAGTCTTTAAAATCCAAAAACCACTGTTTGATTCAGAGACCCCTCCAGCCTGACCACTGTGACCACTGCGACCCAGCTTTCTCCTCAGAACATCAATGCTGCTATTCTTCCATGAAGACGCCTTTGCTAATTGATAGGCAGTTGTTATTTTGTTCTGTAATATTATCTATACTCACATTTGCATGTAAGAATGAGCAAGACTAACGAAGCATATTCTGATGTCATTATCTATGTAAAAGCACAAAAGGAAAGCATTTATATCAGTTGATTTAAATAAAAGCTTGTTAAGCAACGTAATATTGCCATTTCTCAATAACCTAAGAATAGTTCCCAGTAAGACACGACCACTGTTCGGAAACAAAGTATAAATGCAAAAGATCAAAACTGAGTGTTGAAATAAAAAACTTGGTTTTACTATAAAAAAGATCCTGTACTTCTTATTGGATAATCATACGAATTATAATTTATGTCAAGTTGCTTATAGATGGAAATTGGACTTCAAGTACAAATAAAACCTGCATTTTCATTTTACTTAGCTAATTAATATTCTTACCTTAAAAGCATATACAGAGAAAGCAAGAACAAAGAAAACAATATTTGGTTTTCAAAAAGTAAGAACACAGAGTTAAACCAAGAGACCTTAACTTTAGTTTAAGAAGTCGGGGGCTTTATTGTCACCCTGTCCTTCCAGCTGTTAAGCTCCTGTCTTACTTTTCATACAAAGACTGGAAGAAGAGTCAATCTTCCCTGATTCTTCAGTTTCCACTCAATATCTCTTTCTTACATAAGATGAACTGGCAAAAAAAACCCCAAACCAAACAAACCAACTGCTGGACACACTCCCTCTGCAGCGAGGATAGGACTGGTTTATTATCACAATAAACTGGACTCACACACTTTGACAAAGCTGCTTCCTTACACACTCCAGTTTTAATTTAGACAAGTGACAAAATACGTGTGTAAATTTGCTAAGGAATAACTTAAAAATGTAAGATTTGGCTACAAGAAAAAGGGGAATCCAAAATTCACTTCCTCCTCCCTCCCCAAAAATCTATTATAAAAGTTTAACAGAGTACTTAAGACATAAAATAACCATTTGAGAAAGTAGACTTTTGCTCTTGCCCACTGGACTAAAAAGCCTCACAGCTAAATTGATTAAGTCTTGTTTTGCAAATAAAAGAGAAAAAACTTCCCTGGAAGAGGGGAAGATTTTCCTATGCCTGTGCCCATGGACACATTCATTTAAAAGGAGTTGATTAGCTCGGTTCAATTGGCCAATTAGTGCTCTATATGTAACACTTCTGACTGATCCTGCACTTGCATTTTTTCTTAGGGCCATTAGTTTAACCCTCATGGTAACACTTTGGAGAGCAATGAACAGAGTTAATCCTGGAAGGAATCACTGCCTTCTTTAATAATCTCTTTTTCGGGATGTGCATTCTATGAGTTCTGCCGGCCCAACTGCGAGAAAGCATCCCCTGTTCTCCCTCCCCCTGCCTGCTCAGCATTCCCTACCTGGATTCTTTAAGAATCTAATGACAGATCCTGGAATTTACTTGAAAACACCACCAACAATTCAGTACTTAACACATGAACAGAGGCGTATCTGGAACTGACATTAGGGAAAAAGAAATGCTAATATATATGAGAGTGATATACACCTGTCAGGCTTCTCTAGCATTTCTCTGCACTACTTTGAAACACCACAGCTTTTACAGCACCACGGCCCCACTCTCAGAGCAAAGTTATTGGGCACTGAGGCCAATGTTGGTCTCCTTTCAACAGAAGATGCTTTGACAAGAAAGATACTTTAAAAACCCACTCTAGTTTCACACAAGGCTTTGCAGCATAATGGAGTTTCACAGTCCTTAGATTTAAAAATGTTCTTTTTTTTTTTTTATTATTATTTCAAGACAAATAACTTTCTTTTTTTAAACCAAAGGCCATGGCTCCCCATGCAGAGAGCACAGTGCACATGCTTGAGCTGCAAATGTGCACATTACTACAGCTCCCGAGGAGGCAGGTATTCTAAATGCATTTCCTTCAGTCAAGAAACAAAAAGAAAAAGCATACAAAAAAAAAAAAAAAAAAAAAAAAAAAAAAAAAAAAAAAAAAAAAAAAAAAAAAAAAAAAAAGTCTTCCATTTTTATATATTTTCCCAGGTCAAGAGATCAAGAAAGAGATAAGAAATGCCAGGGCAGCGCTGACTCCAGTACAGAGAGGCAAGACACCCACAGAACTTAGAGCCATTTGTAATAAATGTGCACCCAGCACCAGAGGGGAAGTGCCTTCACTTCCTGACTTGATCGGTTTCTTCTGGAAACAATGACAAACTGAAGGTGCTATTTACAGCTTTCTGTCACCCATGCCCAGAAGAAATAGTGACTACAGCCTCTAAATACATCAGGATGAAGTTCATCTTCCCCAATCCGCTTGATATCTCCTTCAATATCACTGCTCCAGTCCCTAACATCCTTGAAAAAGATTAAGTGACAAACAGCAAAACCTTGCATGGTTCCCCACCACCATCATTACTTTCAACCAATGACCCAATTCTGCAAGACACAGCACCTCTTGAGATATGCTGAGAGCCCTCAGCTCCAATCATCCAAAATGGGAGAGGAGGTCACTCAGCCTACACAGCTTACTCTTAGAGAAAAAAAAAATTCCAAGATGCATCTCTTCTCACTCATCAGTACTCTCAGAGAATCTCAAAGCTGGTTTAATAGCTGCATCATTTTCAGATAACATCACATTCCACTAATCTCCTTCCCAACTCATCTGTTTGAAGAAAGAGATCATTTCTGTAGTGAACAAGAGTGTCCTCAAGTGTAACAGCAAATAAGCCAGTGTAAATGAAGTGCCATAGCAATATAAACAATGTCCCTGAAAACCAGCAAGCTGCTGCTTGGGGTGACTCTAGGGACAATAATCACATTCTAAATGTCCACATCCACTGAACAAATTGCTAAGATTACCTCTGCAGCTGGAAACTCACCTGCACTGTTAGGTGAGCATTTGCAACCTGTCCATGTGCCAAATCCCAGTGGGTGGAAAACCCCCAAACAAAACAAGTATGGCTTCCATACTCTTTAAGTGAAGGGAAAGCTCCTATTTGCGTTATTATTTAGAAGAAGCAACCCATGCAGCACCTTTTATCATTTAAGGCTGTCTGTCTTATTAAAAAATAGCACTGCCTGAAAGAACAGAAATCCCAGTGCTAGAGTCAAGCATCTACAGGAGAGAAGGTTATTTTACTGCAAACCTCACTGAAGTTCTCTTTACTTCAGGCTCTAACATTATTGCTCACCTGGTTTTCTTCAGGAACAGGGCTCAGTGGATTAATTTGGAAGGTGTGCATGTACACAGTTTTCTGCCTACCCTCTCATAACTCTCCCTCAAACCCCACCAACAAAACGTGACCGAGGGGCAGGGGTCTCAATGACACTCAGCTCCTACAAGTGTTGTAATGGGATGCTTATTTTCATAGGGAAAATAAATCTAAACATCACCGTATCCATTGAAAGACGAACAAAGACACTGCAGAGAATCCAGAAGAGGTAAGGAAGGAAAAAGAGGAGGGGGAGGCAGAGGAAGAAAGAGACCTTGGGACACAGGCTTCCTTATTCCCGGGGCTCCCAGGCCTTCCTTATTTGCACAGTTCCCAGCAAAGTGCTCCTCAGTGGTGTCTGTGGGTGATAATCCAACACTTCCAAAACAAACAAAGCAGAAGCTGCCCTGAAGACTTATCGCTTTCCAGCTTCAAAGGTTTTTAAAGCATTCACGTAGGACTCGGTAACTACGACGCAGCTTTACATTAGTTAAAATTCACTGATTTCCCAGAGATGTGGAGAGTTACCTGGAGAGTCCCAACCGATATGCAGAATACCTTGTTCCAGCCTAAGCTCACACCCTCCTTCTCACGGGGGGACATTTAAAATATTCAAACATGTAATTCCCCTAAGAGATGCCCTATTAAGAATGCAGAGTAGAATTCATGTTGTAATACTCTAATTCTACAGACCAGTCTTTGCTAAGAACACTTAAAAAATACAATCTCACCTACAAGATAGGGGCAAAAGCATAATTATAACTATTACGATGATGATTATTACTATTATTATTGTAATTATTGTCATTATTATTCTCCTATTATCATCATAAATCCACAAAGGTTTTCAGCAAAGTCCAGGAAAAGGGAGGGAAAACTGACATGGACACAGAGTAAACACAAAACATATATCTTACACACACCATTCTAACTTGACATATATATATATATACACTTATATATATATATATATATTCTGTATCCTTATTTTAAAGCCAAACGAGCACTCATTAACATCTCAATGCTTCTTTCATAGCCTTTATCAATATAAGGAAAACCCAGAAGTGGAAAGAATTATACACTGAAGGTAGAAAAATATACAATTACATCAAAAACATCATTACACTGATATCATGGCTATAAAAACCATAAGATATTAATATAAAATCAGGACAAATATTTACTCTCGTTTTCAACTTTTGCTGAACTTGGAGAATGCAAACTGCTAAATTTCCCTTTCAGGATCACACACTGACACAATGTTTGCCTTCAGGACAATTTCAACAAACATTTGAATCAAAACAAAACAATCAACACCCTTCCCCTTCATTTTATCCCCTGACTTTTCAAGCAAGAAAGTAATCTTGAGAGGAGGGAAAAAAGCCACAAACAACAACTTAAAAGCTTTAAACAACACCCACCTCAAGTTTAAACCTGTGACCTAAAACCTGATGGACCCTTCCCAGGGGCAGAGGGAAAGAAGCACAAAGTCAGGTCCACTACCAGCAGCAACACTGATGCTCAAAGCTACCAAAAGAAAGATGACACATAAAATCTGCTACTCATCAAGCAAGATGAGTCAGATAAACAACACAAAGATGTTACAGCTCCAAGAAAACATTTGTAATGTACACAGGCTACACTGTTTTAAGTCAGTGACCAATCTACCAGACAGAGAGGTGCACACTTAAAAAGGTCAAGAAACCAAATCAGAAGACTATTCTTGTAGCATTAAGGCTGCCCTGTTATTATAGGAATAATGGATGTGATGTTTTTCAGCACTGGAAGCTTTCTCCCCAAAACATCCCTTGCTAAACACCTCCCAGGTGTAAATTTCTCATGCACTTAAAGGACACTTTTATGAATTTAACGTGAGACATTTCACTGTCAGCATGCTCGTGTAATTAAGCTGCCA
Source organism: Acropternis orthonyx (assembly GCA_035583155.1). Classification (NCBI taxonomy): domain Eukaryota; kingdom Metazoa; phylum Chordata; class Aves; order Passeriformes; family Rhinocryptidae; genus Acropternis; species Acropternis orthonyx. The sequence continues at coordinate 15,889,361 of JAWWEU010000023.1, forward strand.
CGTGTCTCAAGTGCATCAGTTGTAAGACAATTACTTAAGTCAAGCCAGTGCAAAATGACTGTATTGATGTCTGCATCACTGCATGATGATCATACCATGGCCAAACTTAGCAAGTGGAAGCAGAGCAATGATGTTAAAGTTATTTCCAAATGCAGTGCATTCAAAAAGCATGTATGACAGAAAGATTCAGGTCTACAGCTGTCACTGGTCTGTCATGAAACAACGAAAAGCCCCTGTAAAGTATTACCAAAACATACTATGACAAATGTGTTTTTTTGCAATACTCATTAACATCTCCCCCATGAGACAGTGAAAGGGTTCCCAGAATGTAAAAATTACACCATGCAAACTCTATCAGTCATTAACACGTCAGCTTACACTTAATCCACCTTTTCCACACAGCAATTGCTTAGGAGATTTGCCAGGTTTAAGAATCAGATAAGATAACTCAATACCGGCAAATTAACAGTAGAGAGGGGGAAAAAAGGGCAAAGGAAAACCCATACAGGTCAATAATCACAAAGATCTGCCACTGTTTCTCTGCTATCTATCCTGCACTGCTGTCTCCTGTGGAGAACGTGTACATGTAACAGGATAATGAAGTCGCCCAGTGTAACTGCCCAGTACTGACACACCAAACACTGGCAAAGCCATTCTCCCAACACTTCCACGCTACCTCTCAGCTGTAAGTCACGAAAAAGGTAGCGAGCCCTACCAGTTTTATTTGGTTATCTGTCTTGTGGAGAAGAATCTTCCCCTTTTTCCACTCGCATAGGTTTTGGGAAGAACTAGATTTCATTCTTGTCCCTCAATCACAGCAACAATTCACAAACCAAACGCAAAAGAGGAAGTGGCTGAATTGAAGGCAGGAAGCCCACTAAGTCTTGTCCCCAGAGATGTTCTTTTAGACAGATAGGCAAACATTTTCTTACTCTTTTTTAAATTGTAAAATCCATGTCATTAGCATCTACCACACAGGAAACCTATGTTTTCATTTAATTGATCTATTTTCATCCTGACATTGATTTACTTCGCCCCAACAGCTGGCTATTTTCAAACAGTAATCACACACCGCAGCCAGATCAGGAACCCATCCTGCCGGGTGCTGCAGTCGCAACAAGTTAACAGCCCCTGCTCCTCCGAGAATGAGACTACTTGCCATTAAAAACTTTTTCTCTTACAAATCAAACACTTCTGACTAGTTCACATACATTGTAAACATTAAGCGAGTTGCAACAACGATATTTGTAAAGTTACAAAGTCGACTATCTTTTTCTCCAGCACGAGTTCCGCACGGTGCACCTTATATTGTGCCTTAGGGAACTGTTCGCTATGGTAACCTCCTGGGCTACTGACAGCAGCCAGCTCCCCTGAAGGAAGGAAGGAACAGCAAAGAAACAGCAAGGTAGGCCTTTTCTTTTGCTGTAAAACCTTTCCCACCAGAATTCTGAGGTCGGAGTGGGTAAAACTGTCAGACATGAAGGTTACCATGTAAAATCATATTATAATGGCAACAAGTTTCTCCGAAGTAGATATAATTGTTCCACTAAAGCACACATGTGACTGTGAAACAGGCATCACTGGCCTATTTCTGAACAAATACGGGCCTTGTGGAACTGCGATACCGAACGTAGTTAAAAATTCACAATGAACTGCCCGCGTTGTTTTTCTTCTCCTTTCATTATTTCCACTGCGGAGGGGGGGGGGGGGGGGGGGGGT
>JAWWEU010000023.1:15892395-15923903 GCA_035583155.1 Acropternis orthonyx
CGCCCGCGCACCGCCCGCCCGCCCCGCCGCCCGCCCGGCCCCGCGGGGCCCGCCCCGCCCCGCGCCGCTGCCCGCCGACACCTGCTCCCGCCGCGCCGGGGGCTCCACAGGCGAGCCCGCCGCTAACGGGACTCCGCCGGGGCGGGTCCTGCCCTGCCCTGCCCTGCCCTACCCGGCCCGGCCCCGCCGCCGCGGGAAGGGGCGCAGCCCCGCGGTCGGTGCGTGCCCGCCGCGGGATGCGCTCCATCCCCCGGCTCCGTCCCCCCGCGCCCCGGCGAGGATCCATCCCCCGCCTCGCATCCCCTCGGAGCTGCCCGGCCCCGTGCACAGACAGCCGGCGGTGCCCCGGCCCGGGGCGGGGACCGGCGCCCCGCGCACTCGCCGCCGCAGCCCGCGGCGCAGCGAAGCGAAAGAAAAAGGAAGCGGGTTGTGCAACACCGCGCCGCTCCTGACCGTGCGGCGGGGACGGAGGGGCGGACAGGGAGAGCCCCCCGCCCCGATCCGCGCTCACGGTCTGCACCGAGGGGGTGGCCGGTAGCGAGCCCGCCGGGCGGCGGCGGGGGACGGCGGCGGACAGCGGGAGCCGAGCGCGAAAAGCCCCGGCGCTCCCCGGGAGCGCATCCGCCCGGGATCGCGCTCCGGTCCGCTCGCCGCCCGCGGGGACGCGCTCCGGGGCCGCGAGCGACCCGCCGCCTCGCCCAGCCCCGCTGGCACCGCGGGCCGGTCCGTGCCTGGGTGCCCTCGCGTTGTGGCGGACACCAGTTGCTAGCGACCCGAAATAAGTGCTCCGAGCGGAGAAGCGGGCGGATCGAGCGAGCCGTAGCGTTTTGTCTCTGGAGCAGAGAAGTACCAAGAAAGAGGCAGAGCGGCAGTGGCGGAACGGCGGGCAGGAAGGGCGAACGGAACGGCGGACTCGCTCATTCCTCATCCAGCGGGCACACTGCACCCACACCGACCGCTCCGAGCGCGGCGGCACCGCGGGAGACGCGGCTACTCCCGAACGGCGCGCCGCGATGCCCGGCTGGATGCGCCCGGCTGGATGTGCCCGGCCACGCACCCTCTCCCGCAGGAGAAATGCTGCTCTCCACGCGGATGAGAAACCTCCGCTTCCCACCGGCTTGCAGTAAAAAAGCGGCAGCGTTTCCCCGCCAAGCTCGGGAGGGAGCACAGCCCGCCCGGGACAGCGAGGCCGGCGCCCGGGGCCCGCAGGCCGGCCCGGGCCCCGTATGGGCTGGAGCGCTTCTGCCCCGCGGTTCCGTTCCCCGGTGCGGCGCTCCCGTTCCCGCTCCCGCCGAGGGGCGGGCGAGGCCCGGGCCATCCGCTAGAGGGGGGTCTCGCCATGCCGATCCGCCCGGCCCCGCCGAGCGACGCCGCTCCCGGCCCGGCACGCCGCAATTAACGATTCAAATTAAACTGCTGCTGCACCGCCTAATTGAGTCCCGGCAGACACCGGCTGCACAGCCGAGTGCAGCTCGCGGCAGCCCCGGGCCAGCCCGCTCTTGTCCCAGAGTCCCCCCAGGACATCTCCGCGTCCACCGCGAGGCGCGGCGGTCACCTCCTTGCCAAAGCACAGCCTCCGAGAAACTGAGGACTCGTCCTGCGAAAGCCCCAAACTAGTGTGCAACAGGAAGAAAACAGCTAAAGTCAGGTATCACAAAGTTATCAGCCCGTCAAGGGCAAGAAACGTGCCCTTTCAGAACGCTCGTGGGATGACAGACAGCAGCAGGAAACGTGATCCGCACCAGTCTGATCCGTGAGACACCGAAAAGGTCCGTTTTGTCACTGCACACTGACTTTTGTATCCTATTAATCGCCAGTCACAGAAGAGTAGCTGTTTACAGAACCTTCGCCTGACCAGCTCCGTGATACACTAACTTTGTGTCATCTCTGGCGATTTGGAGGTTAAAAAGGCACGGAAAGGAAGCTGAATCTTTCTGGACTTTCTAGTACGCTAGCAAAGCTCCCAAAACACGAGGCTAACACACTGCAAATGCACATTTCATCGCACGGGGATTAAGTCTCCTTATATCCCCTTTGCAGGAATGGCAATACACAAGACACCCAACACCATTCTATTATCCAGTTTGGAGGATGAACTGGATAACTGAGCTGCTGTTCCAGCACTCTGCCTTCAGACAGCCAAGGTGCCTTGCTTCTATCTTCAAGGCTTTTCTAGCATCCACTCTTCTGAAACTAGAAACTTTCTAATTTTCAGTGTAAATGTATTCACCACTGATTTATAGCCATTTGTTCTTTACCATTTTTGCCCTTCAAATTAAATAATTTTGCCTCTCTGATATTTACCTAAAATGTAGTAGCAATTATAAATAGCAATTAGATCATCCTTTCTCAGTCTTTCTGCTGTTTTTAATCTTCTCTCCAAATAGGTTTTCACTCTTCCAGTGTCCTCTATACCTTCTACCCTGTGTGCACTGTTCTAAACAAGGTCTTAACAACTGCCTTGTACCGTGATATTAATACCTCACTGTCTACTGAAAATACTTCACTCGATGCATCCCAGAATACATTAGCATTTTTAAGACCACATTACAGTAGCATCATAGTTATCCGACATCCAATAACGTACCTGGATTCCTCCTCTTGTAATCTCACATTTGATGAACCTCTGAGCTTACTCACAGTTATTCTAATTAATCTTTAAGTGCATGACTTCTTGCTGTTATATTCCTATATTCCAACCCATTTCTGGTACTCCAGGCAATAGATCATCTTCATCAATTGTGCTAGAGCAGTTTAAGATACTATGCCTTAAAAAAATGCCTCTTGTCCTATTTTTAAGATTATTTACCATCCAGCCTGCTCAAAGGTTTCCTCTTTTCCAGCAGCTCATTCTGTGCAATCTGTCCACGCCTTTGGCCCCATCAGGAAGGTGGCAAATGCTGTTCCATAAAGCAGCCTGCTCCTGAGCTTCTGTGAAACTTCCCGGCTCCGGGATACCCACAAACTTCCCAGTATGTCCTATTTCTTCAACCAAAGCTACCACTGGCAACACACTAATCTCCAAGAACCACGACATTTCACCTGTTTCTCTACAACCTCCTACTATATTTTAGAACTAGTTTTTGTTTTGATACAGACCATAGGAGGCCATTTCTGCTACAAAATTAAACTGGAATGCTTCATGCAAAATAAGCCACATGTCTTTTAGGATCATCAGTCTCCTAATAATTAAAAGCTTATTTTCCTTGTTAACATTAAGTGATTAAAGATGGATTCAAAATTTTCTCTAAAGCCTTAGTACTTGAACCAGTAAGTCACATATATTGTTTGCATCACACCACCTTTTTGTTTTGTTGTTCTGTTAAAGAAAACCTTTTTGAGGGTTAAGTGTTCAAGCTGGGTGAACAGTGTTAGATAATCATACCTGGGCTTTAAATGTCAGTCACTTTCCCTAAGCAGGGTTTTCTGCCTTTGTTTTTTGCCTTTGTTTTGCTAAATTAATTAGGACCACGGTCCTATAGACTGCAGGTGCCAGGAAGTCCCTCTGCGTCCACTGAACTTTTTCATGCACAGACAGAAGGCTCAAGCTGCACATCCCTGCACAGGAGTGATGTGGGTTTGCAGTTCTGTGCCTGTGCTCAAATGGAACTCGTAAAGCACAACATTCCACTTCAGTGAAGGGGCATAATTCAGTTACAGAAATATTGTGAGTGTCTGCCCGAACAAAACATAGAGGTGATTGAGTTGAGTTACAGATATATTAGCTGAAATTAGTTACAAGTTGGTTAAAACTTTTTATTCCTACTTCTAGTGTTGATTTGCTCAAGTAAAGGTTGTGAGACTAGAGCTAACCTAGACATATGAGTAACATATACTGGTCTTACTGGAATTACTGTTTGTGTCTTATGTAGGAAATCTAATCTAAGAGTGCTTCTGAAATCCTTGGACGTCTTGTGACCCTTGTCTGCAACCCAACTCCTTAACAGGGCAAAACTGGTATTTGTGAAGGAAGCAGGGGCATTACAAGAGCTGCAGGGCAAACCAACAAGGCCCAGGATGCCCAAAGGGGAGCTGAGACCAAGCCAAGATAGTCTGATTCTCCACAGGGAGCTCAACACAGTGGTTTGAACTCATAAAGTTTTCCATAACTATAGGGACTTTCTCAGCAAAAGCTGCTGATGTTTAGCTGTTAGCTTAGAACTGCGCATCTTCTTCCAAAATATGCAGTATTTTACTACAGTGTTAAAGAACATTTGCCAAAGATTTTTTTAAACTTCAATGCTCTCTGTTCCCATGGGCAACAATGTACAGCTCGTACTTCTGGGATAATAACCAGAGACATACACTGAAGTGTTTGCATTTGCCATTTCTGTGGCCAATGAATCAGACTAACTCTAACCCAGAAAATAACCTCCTGTGGGTGACTGAGTGACATCCCTGGACTTCTGCTTTGCTCTTCCTGTTTTCAGACTTTGGCTAGCCTGAAAATTATGTCAGTTTTAAAGCTGGTGAAAGGCTCAGCTGACAGCCTTGTGAAAGACAATCTGTTAATCCTCGAAGGAACCATAATACAGACACAATGGAAGAGCCACTCGAACTCTTCTCTTTGTGTTGCAAAGTGTGGTCATGGCACACAAGGTAAGCGCAATTCAGACCATCCATCTCCTTCAGTGACCTTGTTAAAGGTGCTCCCACCGTTAGCAGCAGGTGCCAGATGTACTGGTAGCTTATTGTGTGGACATTGGGAATGTTAATAGTTATTGAGGCAACACTTCCCTTTGTTTCAAATATTGAGAGAGAGCTCTCTTTCAAAGACATTTCATTGGCAGGCAGATATGCTTGATTAGGTTGAGCTTAGGATGGAGAGAAGAATCTGAGATCTAAGTGGTTTGCCCCATACCTTCCCTTCCCCAACTGCCAGCTTTTCTGGTTTCAAGATTTCAGACTTGGCACAAGAAAGCTTCAGGGCCTGTGTAACTCCCTTTTCAGTCATTTTTGGAATGAGTGACAAAATAAAATGGCTGCAGGGCCTTTAGCTGGATGTTCAGCTGGCAGCAACAGCAGAAAGCATCTGTAAACTGGTCCCCACAGACTGGGACACCCAGCTTCCACCTTCTCTCCCGTTCAGCTTCTGGGCATGGCCTTTTAAGGCATGTTTTCCACCTGCATTTTTGCTTCTTTCTCTTTTCTCCTGACTGCTGTACACCCAATTTTGTTATTTTCTGTTAGTGTCTATTGTACCTTGCTTGGGTAGTTTGGTTTGTTTTACCCTACAGATTAATTCCCAACATTGTAAGAAAAACATTCATGGAAGAAACCTGACTTTTACCAGCCATGATGCTGTTCACTTTTCATGTGTATTTTTCCCTTGCCCTTTGTTTAGTCTCTTTAGACTTAGCTTTTCAGGGAGGTTTTGCTTTAATGTGTACTTGTTCAATGTCACATGAGGTCCAGTGTTAGCTGTGTTCCTCAGGTTCATGTGTTAATAACTAAGACATTAGGGTACTTTCACAGTTAACACAGGTGAAGACTGCACATGTAAGGCACGTTATATAGGTCAGAACAGAGAGGGGAAGACTTCTCAGGCTAAAGCCTGGGAGAGATGGGGAAAGAAAGTGTGAGTAATCTTGCAGTTTTCCCAAGTCACTTATAAGCAGATGTGGTTGATGGCCTGTCCCCAGCTCACTGTGTACCAAATAAGAAATTACTGCTAACTCTGAAGGTCAGTGATACCTGATAAAACACAAGAAGCGCTATTCCTCTCTAATCTGGTTCCCTCTAGTCCTTTCTTTCTTTTTTTTTTTTGTAACTAATCTCCAGAATGTTACCAGGCCTCTGCCCATCTCCTGTTGCCTCTGGAAGCCCTGTGAGACGGCACAAGTGACAGACCCCATCACGTAAGAAAGAGTGAAGCAGTTCCAGAGAGATTCGGAGAATGACCTCCATCATCCAACTCTGAAGGTAAAGCTGGGTTGGGAGCACTTCTGTTACTACTTCAGTACATTTCTTTTTCCATGGCATCAAAGAGGATGAGAAAATTCCAGAGGAGAAGGAAGAATTTGCTGTCACCTTCTTCCAGTGCAATTTTTGTAGTAGGCACCTGTTGTGGCGGACTGAAATATTGTTTGTGCTTGCAGCAGGCAGAACACGTGAACACTGAGGCACCACTTGCTTCCTCATGTCCCCCATGGCCCTTACATCCCTGCAGTGTGGGCTGTCTCTGCATGCACACTGCTGCAACAGAACAGTGTTGCCTTCAAACCAAATCACAGCCAGCTGCAATAACCTCAGAATAAAAAGTGGAACAGAGGGAAAGCAAGTATGGTCACAAAACAGGGGAGAGTTGAGTATATAAATATTCCATAAAGAAGACACTATGAGAACTATATTTATCTTTTGAGAAAAGCAAAGCTCCTCTGACTATATTAACATTTCTTTCTATCTGCTTTCCAGCTTCTCATACAAGCCAACTTAACACCTGTACACAATGGTTCCTGTCAACACCCAGTACCGAAGCCCCCTTGGCTTCAGTCAGGCCATACCCTTGCTGGTGTTAACTTTCAGATACTGCCAATATTGTCAGTATTTGACTATGATCTCACAATACTGATCAGCAAGTATTTGCAGGAGGAGATACAGGGAATGCTTTGGGGAGTTTTTTAGAGCTATAGAGGGAAAAGAAAGGCAGACAACATGCTTTTTAGTGATAAAGTTGAAATACCACATGTGCAAAAACAATACTAGAATTTACCTAAGAACAAAAACCCCATTAATTTGTTTCAATTTACAGGCAAAGTGATTTCCTCCCCTACCCCCATTAGAAATGTTTATGTAGTTTTGGAAAATCCTGATCAGCCCAAGCACAGAAACCATATTAGGAAGACTGATTATAAACAGCAGTGAAGCAGCCCATCTTGTTTCATTATGCAAGCCAAATGAAACACAGAAATTAAACCAAGAGCGGGAAAACAACTAAGACTTAAAACTGTGTTGGGAATACTCCAAAGACTCATTAACAGATGAAAAAGTATGATTATCTTATTAGGAGTACTACCACCCATACAGAAGCTCTGATCAAAACAATAATTAAACCACCAATAACAATCTCCCTGCATCATTAAATACTTTTGTACAAATAAATTAACTCTGCCAGCCAGAAATATCAAATGGAGATAATTTACCTCAACCCGCTAATAGGTCCAAATATGCAGAAAGCATCTTGCATTCTTACCTGGGAACGTGCTGTCATTCTTCTTCCAAAAAAAAAGCTTTAAATAAATGATTTTGACAACATTGCTATAAATTTCTGTATTTACATCACCACTGATAAATCAATGAACCATGTGGCTTGAGATAACAACCTGTCCCTTTGCCAGTGGTGAAAACTGATTCTCTTCCAGCTAGCACGTGCAGCTGGGCAGGAATATTTATTTTGGAGCAAAGTAAATGGACACTCAAGTGCAATTGTTGATATGCAGAATCTGGCAACAAATCAATATTGACTTTAAATAACGAATTTGTGCCGTTATTTTTAAATACCCATGAATCTTATTAAAATCCCATAGCATGATGTCCTGAAGTGGCACAGCCTACTTAATTTCTTCTGGTTTGTGGGTTTATCGAATGGTTATTTCTGGGTTTATCGAGGCTTTAAGAATCCTGTCATTGGTGAGTGTCAGTTTCTAGCCGTTCTTTTATTGGCTTTCTTTGAAATATCTCCCGAGCTCTTATATCTTCCCTTCAATTTGATTTTTTTCCCCTGTGTCTAAGAAGGGTGCAGGTCTGAAGTTGGTATGTGTGTGTGTTACTGCCTTGACTTTACAGAGGCAACCACTACCCATATTATTTAGGGTTGCAAGGGCAGATATACTGAGCCGCTATTCATGCTCCTTTAAGCAATCTAAAGAAGTGTAAACAGGCATTTTTCCAGATAATTCAAAACTACAGTGCTTATGTAAATGTCATCTTGTAGTATAATTATCAAAAATTTAAGAGTAGGATTAAGAAAATTGCCCAGATTCCTGAGTTCAAAACCAAAATTTAGACACAGAAATACAATGTAGAAACCAGGAGATGAAATTGCTACAAAGCAAAACTTACCCTCCCAGATGCACCACCAAGAATGGGTCAGGGCTGAGATACATCAGCAAAGCAGCACTTGTGGGGAGGTTCAGCCACTGCAGCCCATGTTGGGCCTGTTTAGGGGAAAGCAGAGTAGCACAGTCTCAGAGGTGTGTAACTGTGGGACCCTTCACTGGCAGAAAGCTCAAAAGAGTGTAAAATTACTGGTTTGATATGGATTAGAACCAAGGAGCCCTATGTTACCATGATGGCTTAATATGCATTTTTAGGAGTATCCCACAAGGCAAGTTCAGCCTGTTTATGGAAGTGAGGAGACAGGAAAACCCTTTGGAAGAACTGCAGAGAAAGGGAGCTTTGTTTTCTGGTGTGCTAGACTCTACACCATCTTTGACTAGCTACTGTTTTAGCCTTGATCTGTGAATATATTAAGCAGCTGAACAGGTTTACATGTTTATTCATTTTCTCCCTTAATTTAAGAGGAAGTTGTACAACAAATCTAACTGTACTGCCTCAGGGAAAAATACAGGCTGTCCCATGATAGATGAAGTGATCAGCACAGCCATACACACCAGCATTGTACCTGGGTTCTTTAGGAAATGCCTCCTAATTTTTGGAACACTTGTAATGTACATAACATAGTGAGAATCAAACCTCTTGTTCACTGGTGTAACACAATTATTGCTACCCTGTCAAAAAGCAGGGCAGTCCCTTGAAGTGTCACTGAACACTTAACTATTTTGGAGCTTATTTTGTCCTCTTGTGTGTAATTTGTTAGAAACTGTCTCTGAGGAGAAGACAGTAAACCAGGAGGACCAGTCTGATCCATTCTAACAAACCCAATATTCCTAAATCATGCTCTTTAGTTTCCCAAACTAACTTACTTCACGGTTTTCCCTTTGTGCCTAGAAAGATTTATTGTTTTTATTCAACCTGAAAATCTGCTGGCATTAGATATATTAGGATACCCACAGGTGGTTCTTTTGTCATCCTATCACTGCAGTGGGAAGATAGCAAAATAAATCAATAAAAACAATGTCTTGGCTGATGCTTGGGGAAACCAATCTGTGGTTGAATATACAGCTCAGCAACAGACTGCCCTGTGAGCAGGCAGCACTAGATACTGTGGCTTCCACCCACTGGAGATCTGAAATAAGGCTTCTGGGGTTTATTTAGCATTTTCCCACCACTCAGGTTTCCATCTAATTCATGGCCCTTTTAAAAATAACAGTTTCTTATAATTAATTTTTTTTAGATGAACACCAGGGTGAGGGTTACTTCTCTTTCTGTTTTCTTTCTTTGACTTGAACACTTTTGTAGCAAGAGCCTAGTATAAAGCTGATTCTCAGCTGCCACTCTCCCATGTTTGTTTTCAAAGACTACATGCAAATCATGTCGGTGCTGCTTTCTGCACTTCCACCATTTCCTATTGAGACTGAACATGAAGAACTGCAGTCTATTTAGAACATTGTGGTTGTTGCAGAAAAAAAAACAACAAACCCAAACCTAAACCCAAAGCTATTTCCCAAAGTGGAATTTCTTAGAATCAGTGTATTTTCTTCTCCTTATAACAGAAATAAGTATGAGCATTCTGAGTTTTTAGTTGTCTTCCCAGGTCTGAAAAGATGTGAGGAGAAGCAGAGTGAGTATGGAAAGAAAAGCTGTTGGGTAGTAAATCCATCTATGCTTTGTTAAGGAAGCATCATGTAAACTGCTGGAGTGAAGTGACACAAACAAGTAGCTATTTACCCTCCAGCTCATTCTCCAATGATTTTTCCCTGTAGGCACAGTGGACATGAGCAAGCAAGCAAGCACAGGCACAGGAGAGCAGCGTCTGGTTGAACTTGTATCCCAAGAACCACACAGTTCCAGGGCACACAGGGCAAGGGGGTGTTGGTGGGGTGGAAGGCATTCCCACCCTGTGCAGACCTTGCCATGGCCCTTACTACGCGCGTCTCCTGGAGTCCAGACAAACACCAGAGGAACATGACTCAGAGCCTGAGCTAACCTGAGAAGGAATGCAGCAATGTCTGTCAGGATCCAGCTCTCTGTGCTCTCAGAAGAGCAGTGCTTTGTCCTACTTTTGCCATGGGTTTCGTACTTGAAGCCACAGATAACTGAAAAGTCATAAACCCGTGACTGAAACCATTTAATAATTGAAGCCATCGAAGGACCTCTAATGGGAAGAACAGCTTTGGTTTCCTGGTGTCCTATTAAGGGAAGACTGGCACTGTGTGTGTTGCAGATCTGGTTGATAAATTTCTATTTTTTATCCTGAATACAGTGTGCAAGTGCAGATCCAAAATGTGAAATACATAAGGAACAAACAACAGCTGTTTCCTACAGCCTGCCATGCCTACTAAACAGAATATTTTTTACCTTGTCAGTCAAACATAGGAGCTCTTCAGTGGACGCAGTCACACAATAGAAACGGGCCTTCTGTTTCCCAGAGCTTTTAGGTTTAAATTCCCCTTTCTGCAGAGCCAGGTGTTCCATGTTCCTGTTGCAGAAGCAAAGCTCTGTGTCTCTATGTCAAGGAAAGCATTTGTTAATTGTTTCCAAAAAAACCTAGAGTGAATAAACATTTAGCTAAATAGCTAAAACATGCATAAGGTGCCCTATGCAATTTTCAGCACTATCAGCTGCAGCACAAGATGCTCGTGTAGCAAGAACAGCCATGCCAGATGTTAGGTACGAACCTGCTTGTTTCCACTGCGTTCCCACTGTGGTGGGGTTGTTTTAACTCGGTGGCAACTGTGCAGAGACCTTGCTGGGGCATAAAAAGCCTCCCCGTGCATATCTGAGATCCCTCCAGCACCAGAGCCTTTGTGCATTGCTTGCATCCAACCTGAATGGTCAGGAATAGGAATAGGTGGGAATAGGAGCCAGGGCTCACTCAGCTTATTTGTGAGAAACAGAGTCAATGCAATTATGCAACTAGTATTGTGAAGTAAGAAAAATACTTTTTTTTTTTTTTAATTTAGCATTCACTGCTTGCTGCAGCAAGAAAGAATGTGGGGGGTTGGTTACCAAAATTACTCAGCTAAGACTTTTATTTGGTTTTTTATGTCCCCCGTACAATCCAACTCCTGGCGATCTTTTTTTTGCTGTTGTTGTTGGTTTGGTTTGGGTTTTTTTTTTTTTGTTCAAAAACTGGACAGCAGAGGGTGCCAAACCCCCAAGAGGGAGCGCACCCACGAGCTCTTCCCGCATCACCTCGAGTCCGAAAAGCTCCGCTCCTGCACGAGTGGTCCTGCCTTGAGAGCCGCGGGAACCCCCTCGCTGAGAGCTGTGCTGAAGTGTATTATCGCCTTCGGTTGTGTCAGCACTTCCATTACAGTTTATAACCCCTTTCTTTGTGGATCAATCCAGGCTATTGCGAGCCAAGTTATTTTCTCTCCCATGTGCAATTGGCACTCAATGTTATCTCAGGAATCTGAAGCCACGTTTTGTTATCAGGATGTTGCAGAGATGACTCACTAAATTAAAAGCAAGCACTTGATCGTACAGAGCAGAGCATAAACCCTCCCCCCACCTTTCACATGTGCTGCAAATATGACACAGCCATTGATGAACTAAATCTGTTTAACTTGACATTGCTCGTACACAGCTTTTCACTTTGGACAAGGAAACACGAGATTAAAACATCAGCAGCACTGAAATCCCATTCTCACCCTACAGCAAATTATGAAATGAAATGGTATTATATTAGCAGGCATTTCTTCCTGTTCTAATAAAAAGATACACATTCTACATTTTCTGCCAACACTACTCATGGGAATGAGATGGAAATTGGTCCTTGAGTAGTAACTAGTTACAATAGCTTCTAAATGAGCTTAAAAAATATTCTGACTGTATTTAGGAGCCAAATCCCGAAGCCTCTATTGTATTCAGATTTTTGCTCTTTGCTGGAGTCAAAAATTGCTGCACTTGGTCCAAACAACGTTTCTTTTTCTTGCCAGTCCCTGTCCTGGGGATGAGTACTGTCAGATGGCCAGTTTTACTGTTCACATACCTGATACACATAATCACTGTCCCATTATTTCTACACAGGAATGGGATCCATCATTCCTAACTCAAAACTGTGCAGATAACAATTGATAATTTGTAAACAGTTACTCGCTTTGAATGAGTTATGTAGGCTCTGTTTACTTAATCCAGCTATTTGTCAGCTTTATCAGTCACTTATCAACAGAAGCAGAAAGCAGGGCACACATTACCCATTCATCATTTCTCCTGTCTCTGGAACACGCACAATATATATTGCACATGCCACAGTACTGGTGAAATAGCTCCCAATATAACCCTGCCAGCAGAACTCACTGTAATAGTTACTTTCTTCTCAATGCCAAAAACTTGTGGGGCACTTCACAGAGGGGTAAGATTCTCATTTGGCCCCAATGCTTAGACCTAACAAATGAAGTTATTGCTGGTATGGACAGGAGGGTGGGCAGGGTCTCACTGGATTGGGAACACCCAACACCCCTGTACAACAGCGTGGGAGGATGTTTTATGAACGTGGAGAAGTGCAGAAGACACTGTTAGAGAGGCCCTGTGGTCCCTCGGTGTGCAAGGAGGTACAACATTTAATTGTACTACACAGATATTTGTCCTACACAAAGATGTGCACCACACAAAGGTGTTTTTCTCACAGCTTCAATCAAACCAAAATTATTGTGTTCCTTAACCAAAAAGACTTAGTGGAAAACCAAGGTTAGAAAATCACCAACTCTGCCCTTCTCCAGCAGTAAATAGTTCACTGCTAGAAAAAGGACACACCCCGTCAGCCTTACACAAACCAAGGGCATTGGGCTCAGTGCAATGAGCGCACCAGGAAAGAGGCATTGGCATTCTATGAAATAAAGAGTAACCTTTTAAATAGAGTCTGGCAGGGAGATGGAGACTTAGAAAAGCTTTAAATAAATAAGCCCCTTCTGCTAGGTCTTTACAAGGAAGGTAGAAAGCTGTTGTAAGGATTTGAGGTGTATTATGCCATGAAAACATATTTCTTGAAAAAACCTCATGAGAACACATTTTTAAAAAGCTATTATACTGTAGTTCCCACAAATTCACTATTACCTATCAGATAAATATTTGCTGCTGCTTATTTCCCCCCACAAGGTGTCCCTTTGTTTCTTCCCTTGACTTGGGGAGAATAGTTGTGTGGGTTACTACTGTGATTAGCAAATTCCCTTCCGAGGGAAAATTTGTGCCACTTTTCAATCCAAGAATCCATTTGCCCTTTTTGAGATGAAAAAAATCAGAGCTTACAAATAATTCAATAGTGCCTCAAAATTTAGATAAATCACTCAAAACCGAGGTGGTGACAGTGTAGAAGCTGACAAGCTGAATTGGCTCTGCTGGTCTTTCACTAGCAGCCCCACAGTGAATTAGGAAATCTCCCTGGGATATGTGACTCCCAGGAACTCTCCTTTGGATAGCCAGAACCTCCTAAAAACAATGCTCTTCAGGACATTGCCAAGGTGGAACAATGTTAAAAAATGTTAAAAATCACAGTTAATGTGGCCATGCAGTCTCTGATCCTTAGCTCAGTTCAGACACTTGTGAATTCTGCGGTGTAGACGAGCCCTTTGGAGAGCTTAATAGGTTAAGAGAATCCATTACTTTTTGCTGATTTATTTTGTAATGGCTCATTTACATGCACTAAGAAATGGTATTTTTATACTACTAGAAAGGCACAGATTGCCTCTTTACAGTCATACAGGTTTTCAATTTTAGACAAGATCTTCAAAGAATTGACAGTGTTATGAACTTCCATGAAGCTTTTCAAAGTCACTTAGGTTTTAAAAATCTATTAGGGTTATTTTTTCCTTCATATTCCAAAGGTTTTTATTTTTGTACTCATGGTACTAACAAATCCTCTTATATATGTTGAGCAATATGAAAAATAGGACACTAATGTTTTAAAGTCTCTAAAACATTTCTCAAATTGACTGTAAAATGTGGCATTTCTACAATACATGACTGTTTGGCAGGATATAAAAGCTTACTGGTTCTCATTTGGGTGATTTGCATAACTTGTTCATGGCATCATTTGTAAATATTATGCCCATCCCAAGTTGCCACTGATAAAAAGAATAAGATCCCTTTTGCCAAAGCACATCGTGCTGTAAATGAGCATAAAAGCCATTCTGTCTAAAAAGAGGGGAGTTATACAAAGTGAGTTAAAATTTGATACTGCATTAATCTCAGAAATCACTTTTGATGTCTGTTAGGGAACATGAAAGTGAAAAAAAACATTTCCTTTCAGTGTGCAAAGTGGCTCTACAAGGACTGGACAAGCCAAGGAGCAGTGGTTGTGCCTCAGGAACAGTTTGCTGTGGGTGTGGTTCATCCCAGCACCCAGAAAGCCCCTTTGCCTGTGCATTAAAGGCAGGCTGGGCTGAGCAGGGTTGTTCAGGCTCGCTGAGGATGAAGCTGTAGAGAGCAATTCTGTTGCACGCAGACAGATGACAACTCAGTTTGCTCACTGACCTGTGCTGACTCTTGGATACCAACAAAACCAAGCCACTGCAACAGATCTATTTCACCCGAAGAGACTGAATAGAAAGGAAAAGTTCATCTTTTTAGCAAGGCAGGGCAACTTCCATATGATCATTTTAGAGTGGGATTTAATATTCATGACCATCCTAGGAGGTGGCAATTTTGACTTGTGCTACCGAGCTCCCTGGCCTGCGCTTGCTTAGGAAAGGTCCTCCAAGTGATGCTGTGTTTCTTGTGGATGAAGGCTGTGGTGAACAGGATGCTGCCTGTCCTTGGAGGCTCTGTCACAGTCACCAAATAGATGGATGTCTGGAAAGCACATGTGTTTGTTCGCCTTCACAGTCAGGAATATGTCATTGTGGCTGTTTCATGACCTCCCTGATTAAAAAGCTCAAATGAAGGTTTTTGTCTCTGTACTGAGAGTTTTTAGTGTAAAGCAGGAGTAGCAACTATGACGCAGAGGGTAACCACATCTATCTCAGAGTTTCAAACTCACTTTATTGGCAGCTGTGCCAACATCCCTGTGCTAAGTTTTATGCAAGTAGTTGAATTGGCTGTTGTGAACTTTTAGTTAATAGACCAGGCCCTGAGAGATGCTGGTATCTGTAGATGTGAAGATAACACTTTATCAAGGCACCATTTATACATGATCTGCAGCAGAGCTCTGGAGTTACTCATGTGCTGCTGGGCAGGGAGGACAATATACTGCTCAGCTCCACTAAACCTGACAGTGGGCTTAACTTAAGTGTTTTAGCTGTGACTTCTGAAATCAGTGAAATTTAATGGCTTGCTTTGGATGGTGCCTTTCCCCCTCACCTTGCATCTTTCTACTTTAATTTCACAACCTACCAAAGAATGGCTTTTTTCAATCAGACCTTAAACTAGGAAAAAAAAGATTTTAAGCCAGCAGGCAAGGCAAAGGAATCCCCAGAGAAAGTGCTTGGTGTTATTTCCCGTGGTGAATCTTTTCCTGCCAGGTTGAATTGGGAAAAGAGGCAGAAAAGAAAGTTGGAATTTGTCTTCATCATGAAAGACACAAAAAAAATAAGGATAGGTGACTAATTACAAAGTGATATATATTCTATTGCTTTCATATAGAGCAATAATGCCAGTAATAACCTCAAGTATAGAAGTATTTTTTAAAGTACAGTGCTGGCACTTTTGTAGATATAGCAAATGAAAAGTATTATAGATTGTGTTCTTCCCATCTCAGTTGCAACAAGATTCAAACACAATTTCAAGCCATCAAAAACACAGTGTGTTACCAATGCAAGATACTTCTAGGAATATAATACTGCATATTACCCTTCTTATTTGCTACAGAGCAAGATTAACTCAGGTAATGAATTTATACTGAGGAGTGGAGTACAAAACTACTGATTTTTGAAAGTAATCTGACTATCTGGGCAATAAAATGTGGAGTTATGGAAAAAAAATCTACTTTTTAAGTAAGTGTTCTAATCAATAATGCTACTTTGTAGCACAGAAGCTGCAATTAACTTTTCAACCTGGTTCTTGCAGCTCTCTGTGGGTGAATTTTAGGCCAAAGCTTTTCTTTAAAAGCTGTAGAAAAGATGAGGTCTGGATTGTGAAAGTATGAAACAAGGAAAGATAAGGATTTGTATTTTAGAATTTGCTCTGGATTCAAGTTCCTGGTCTGCTGATCTTAAAGAGGAAATTGAACCCAGGACTTTTACCTTAAATAGCAGCTGCTGGTTACTCAGGAGTTTGATCCAGCTCTGTAGGTTTAATTAGAATTGGATCCAAGAAATTATTCTTAAAAATCTTCACACAAACACTTTGCTTTGATGAGTCCATAACCTTAATGAAAGAGCAGGGTATAAAAATGCTTCTGAATAACTTTTCTCTGTATTATACAAATAAATGTACTTCATGATCCCTACTTAATTACTGCTACACATGCACATCTACGCTGTGTCCAGAAGACTCACCAAGCAGAATTAAAACTAAGTGAGGGAATAAGCCAGCCAAAGACTCACTCTGTTAAGTGATCTTTAGTAAAACCAGGCAGCAGAAAAGCACAGAATCAGCAGTGCTACAGCACTGCCTGTACTGCGCATTTCTGATCTGGCTCAGCAAGACAAAAGAGGTTACTGCCAGTGCGCAGCAAGAGCCAGGCAGAGCAGAGTTATTTCCCAAAGGACATTTCCTCTGTGCTGGAGCTGGCTCAGTGGGGAGCTTCTGCTTCAGAGTTTGAGCATCAGTGCTGGGATCAGTCCTTCATCAAGCCTGGGAATAGGACCAGCTGTGGAAAGGAATACCAGCCAGAACCTTCTCCAGCTCAGGTGGCTGCAGCTTTCAAGGGAGCACCGAAACTTGTCTTAGAGCCTCTGAAAAGAAAGTCCTAAAATAATTAGTCACTGATAGCAAAACTCCTGTGTGTAGGTGCAAAGTTTGAACTTACTGTGCTTTGTCCACAACAAAACACCTTCATTATCCCCAGGGCTTGGCTGGAAACGTGGCAAACTATGAGAGTAAAGCCACCAGAAGCTGTTGGTGACCTGGACTGGCTGGCAGCACATGACAGCTACCAAGTAAACAACTTGATGCCACAGAAATGAAGGGGCCACTATTCAATAAAATCAGAAAAAAATCTGGAGCTCAGAGTGCTCAGATGATACTGTAGTGGTGTACAGACACTTCCTGAAAAAACCCCAAAACATGACTCTCCATCCAGTTCCTTCCCAGCAAAACTTGGTCTGAACAGGCAGCTTGGAACAGATGCATCCCAGTTTGCTCGGGGCTGCCACCCTTACTAAGTGACCATGACATGAAAAACAAGGCTGGCCAGGTGGAATGAGTGATGAGATGATCGTGGCTCCAGCTCAAAGTCATAGTCCTGTTTCTGGAAAAGATTTAAAGCACCTTGAGCCATTCCCAAGGATCAGGTGTGGACCTTTTGTTTGACTAAACCTCCCTCTGCAGCAAGGTTTAAGTAAAAAGGCAGCAGCTGGAAATCAATAGATGGGAGCAGCAGCAGGAGGAAGATAAACATAAATTGCACCTGCTGGAAGACAGTGATGGGTGTGTGTGTTAAACCCCTTCCAGTATATAAATCCAGGAGCTATTGCAATTATCATGCTGAGCAAGGAAAAACAAAACTGTGGTGGCAGAAGAGGCCCAAGAATCTGCTAGATGCTCCAATGAGGATTCTTTCACAGAGTACCTCAATTTAATCTCATTCTTTCTGAACGCAGAATGGGATCTGTTTATTTAAACTCCCCTGGCCAGAATGGAGTCCTAAATTAAGGGAGAAGGAGGCACAGCATCACAGCTGATGCTCTCCCATCTTAAATCAGCTGCAAACACTGCATTTCTGTAACGCTCCTTGGTGCTCACTAACTTTTGGGCTGACTGAGGGACCACAGAAACTGGTGAGCTGTGCTGTGGATGAAAGGAGAGGGATTAATCCTTTGAGCAAGATTAGAAACCTCTGCAGGTCTGTCGTGACAGAGCAGCTCAAAACCCTGGTCATAACACTCTGCTGAAGAACAAAACAATGTGATTTTTTTTTAAAAAAATTCCTTCTTATCTTCAAAATAGTTTGAAGCAATGAAAGAAACTATAAACATGTGGAAACCAGACTGGAAGGTCTTCTATCAGTAGAGCAATAGTTGCTACCCTGACAGTTCCAAGGCTACAGGTTGTATTTTTTATTATGCTTGATTTTTCTGTTCTTAAAGGACTGACCACAGAATAAACCTTGACATAGCCAAAATTGGATGGTACTAATGAAGCACCCAAGAGGACAACACACTGTTCCTCTGTGTGAGCAGCAAATGATTGGTAATTAAATAGGCTGTCAGTGGGGGATGCCTGATGTATTTTATTAACTTTTTGTGTCTATTGCATACATGCTCCAGAGTGCCCAGCTCAGGTAGGCTGCATGGCATTTGAAGCTGAATTTCCTGAGGTGAAAGCCTAATAACCTGGCAGAGCACAATATTCTAAGTGCTTCAACCTGCTCGCTCTCTCGTGGTGGTGCACAATTAATTTTTGATCTGGAAGGGATGACTGACATTTACAGGCGGCGCAGACACCTGCTTTGGAGCAGGGTTTCCTTCTGTTTCTATAAAGTGCAATACACAATTCAGCTAATATCAGATAAATAAGGTTTATAGAAAAGGTTGCAGCTGCTTAGTGGTCTCTTTGATAGCAGAGAATGAATGTACTTGGCACAAAAAGGGTTTGGTTTGGGGATTTTCTCAAGTGAGAGTGTTGTGTAGTACAAGTGAGTTTTACAGATAAATGCCAGAATGTTTGACACTGAAATCCAGAGATTAACTGGGCCCAACCTGAAGGATGTGTTTTAGTTCTGTTTTATTACTGCTTAGCAGAAGGCATAGAATGGTCCAAGAGAACAGAATGGGTACACACTTTTAAAGACTCTAAGTTGTTAAGCAACCTCATTTCAAGGGAAGATTGCAGAAGACACACTACTTTTTAAAAGAAAATACCAAATATTAACACAGTGGCAAGTAAGAAAAGATTTTGATAGTTTGCCAAATATCCTCACCAGGAACCACAGAAAGGCCTGAGTTGGAAGGGACCTTAAATATCCTCCAGTTCTGCCCTGCCCTGCCATGGGCAGGGACACCTCTCACTAAGCCAGGTTGCTGAAGCAAAAGATTTTATTGCACTCAAAATAACATTTGATGACTAAGGGCTTGTAATCCCTACAGGACCAGATACACAAGCAAGGGTGACATGCATCAGGAATCCCTTCAACACTGTGGCAAGTCTTGTGGGCTTTATTAGAAGTGCTGAAGGGAATATTCAGCCCATGGTCCTTGAGACAAATGCTCTACTGATACCCTGCTTTCTCAACAAAGAGAAAAATACAGAGCACCTTAAATTCAGGTTTTGACAGTACTTCTCAAAGCAATGCCAGACTGGGTTTGTCATTCCTCCTGAAACAGGACACAGTGTCCTTTGGTGTGGTTGTTCCAATGGATTGAAGGGGTGGCTCTGTCCAGGTCCTGCTGCTGTGGCATCACTGGAGGGACTGCTCTCAAGGAGTGGACAGCTCTTCAGGATGTACTTTATACACAATTCATTGCACTGTGCAACCTAATAATCTGATGTTGAGCTACTAAGCTGCCACATTTTCAACAAATCCTTGGAGAAATGTAGAAATCCTATCAACACTACTGCCTTATCACTCCTTGGAAATTTCCTGATGTGCAGGAGAGCAGAGGGCATGTCTTCTACTGAAAATAAGATCATACATTTCCTTTGTCTGACAGCCAGCTGTGGTTAATGGGATTCTAATTTAATCAGAGTACAGAATGGGGCAGATGTAATGCTGATAAATTATAACAGGGAACAACATGCAAGGGTAGTGCAGGTAGGGGTTACCATGAATAGTGACAACTTCAGAAGAAACCGCAAGTGTCCAAAAAGGATTTTGCATACGGCAGTGGGGCAGTCCCACAGCATAACGAGCTGAAGCATGCCTGGATTTTAAAACTGCTCTGAATTTTCTTATGTGCTGTGCTCTGTCCAGCCCTACCTGAACAGTCACATCGTTTTTCAAAGATGGCTGAGTTGTTTCAAGCAGCACCACAAGTGCACTGACTTTTTTTAAAGCAGGCTAAGCTGCAGCACACAGAAGAGAGAAAACACGATGAGGAGACTGGAGCTCATCCAAAGCCTTATTTTTCACTTCCCAGTTACCGTTTGCTCACTGAACATGAATTACTCTGGCTTTCAAGGCTTGATGTGTGGACACCTCCTTCATGTGCCTCTGAAAGCAGCCCAAGATGTTCTATAAAAGTCGCTCTGCGCTTTCCACCATGTAACCCCTCTCCTAGAACTAATGCTTCAGGCAGACAACTAGGATAAGCTGGAAGAAGATCCCTGCCATCACTGGGCCTCCTTGTCACAGGAGGTTGTAAATGCAAGTGTATAGGGATTCAAAACTTACTGGGCAGATGGATGGAAGGAAGGCTTTTCAGAACAGGTACAGTCACTGGTTTAGGAACTGTGCTGCAGATGACTGAAGACGGGGGGAGCACCACTGTATGCTTGCCCTGTCTCTGTGCTGTTCACCTGACATTTGCACAGGCCAGAGACAGATTATTGCAGTAAATGGGTCTTTGCCTGACTCGCTGTTTTATTATTTGCTGCAGTGATGGTAAATGTTCCTGTCCAAAGAACGCGGTGCTTTACAGTAAACATCTGTATGTGTTTCCCTTGCAGTGATAATTAGCTGACTCAGCTGCATAAATTAACCTCACCAAACAGCAAAGGCAAGCTGAGTGCTGTGTGGGTACCTGAGAAGTTCAGCGCTGCTGGGATGTTCAGGGAGCTCTGCTTGTTAGGTTTTAGCAAGGCATCTTTAATATATGTAAATAAGCTTTTTACAATGAGTAATGTTGCCAAATTTTCTTATTGCTAG
This sequence comes from Acropternis orthonyx, assembly GCA_035583155.1. Taxonomy (NCBI): domain Eukaryota; kingdom Metazoa; phylum Chordata; class Aves; order Passeriformes; family Rhinocryptidae; genus Acropternis; species Acropternis orthonyx. The sequence continues at coordinate 15,913,361 of JAWWEU010000023.1, forward strand.
CACTGTCCTCCATTAAACTTGGAGGACAAATTCACAAAATACATTATTAGGGGAGGGAGCAGTACTGCTAGTGAGTAACTCTGGTGATGCTCGTAAGCTTGGGAAACAAAGAACAGATATCCCTGCCTTCTTAGCAAGGTCGATGCTATATATTGTCAGCTATAGACAGAAATAGTCCATGGTATTATTCCGTTTCAACAGATTTAGTCAGAACACACAAAGTTAAGTAAAAGCCTAAAGAACACTATCCTAAGGGACAAAAGAAAATATTCCTGACAATAAAACTGAAATTATGTTACTTACAGGATAATGCAAGTGATTCAAGCCAGAATTTCTCTCAAAAGAAATGTTTAAATATCAAATATTACAAAGACACTTGTAGTTAGACCTACCATGAGAAGAAGAAAACATTCAAACTCCCATATCCCTAATGTAATTTATTCTAATCTGGTAACACAATCTTCAACCATTTTAAACATGTGCTGTGTGACTTCACAGGGCAGAGTCAGAGTTCACAGATGTTAGAATTATGTATCTTAGAAGCCACCCTATATGGTCACTTCCCTTCAATTTCAAGTGGGTAAAAAGTGAAAATGTAGAAGAAACTTTTCTGCAACAGTGTAGGTTTTTGAATGGATGAAGCAGTTTCACTTAGTGTGTGAAGAAGGCAGTTTTAGAAAATTAATGCTGTGAGCATTAGCCAAAACAGATTTTGGACCTTCTTTCAACACTCCATTCATCTTTCTTAATCTATTTTATATTTTATTCATGATTTGAGTTCAACTACAATGCTTAACTAAATTGGTACATTGCTAACAGACCTTTTAAAAATCCTCATGAAATCTTTTTCACAAGGTGGTATGATGAAAAATGTTATTGAAAAATAGCTATTTTATAAACCTTGGAAAAGCTACTTAATAACTGCAGAACAGACTCAAGTGTAATAACACACTCTGATTATCACCAGATCAACACACTTTTTGGTTGGCTGAATGTGCCAGGCAAAGCACACACTGCAAAGGACTTGGTCTGGGTGCCCTTTGTGACCACATTACTGCAGAGGCTGTGATGGACATTACCACCCTGTGCAATCTTCCATGACTAGTGACAACAGGGCAATTTCCTAAGAGCACCAGAACTGTCCCCTTCAGGATGTCTTTCACTTCAAACAAATGATGGTCAGCATTGCCTAAAATTCAGGCTGGGCTGTATCGTGGTAGAGTGTGGCATTTCTGGTTTGAGGATCTCCCATCTGTGCAGAAGACATTCAGTAGTTGGGCAGTATTGTGGGAAGGCAGAGCTGGAGGACCACCAAAGTAGTAGTGCAGAAGTGCCCACTAGAAACATCCTGTGACAGGCAGGTAACTAATTTCTGCTGCAGAACAGGAGCCCAGAGTCCTGCTCTCCCCAGAGAGCTGGTGAAAGACAAGGCCTTCAAGAAAGGTCATGCTGATACAAATCACTGCATGGAAAGGAACCTCATACTGAGTGTGAATCAAAACTTCTCCTTCACAAGTCCAAAGTCTGGTCTAGCCCTCAGAAATGGCCCTGTCCTTAACCCCATTGAACAGGGCACATTAGGGAATGTGCTGGTCCCAAGGAAGGAGTTTAACAGAGTCCTCAAAAGAGCTGTGTCAGCACACAGAGTGATGAGCTTTGCCTGCATAACTACCTGAAGAAAGAAATATTTGTATTCTGACAGGCAGTGCCAGCTCAGTGCTCAGGAGCAATCCAGGGATTCGGATGTACCAGGGAAGGAACTGGGACAACCACAACACACCTGCATCTTGACAACCGTGAGCTGTTCTGGTCACCATCCCTCACAGACAGGATGTAGTAGAAGTGGAGAGGACAAAAACCATGGGCAATAATCACGGTTATGGAATGGCTTCTGGGTGTTAAAAGACTAAACGAACTAGGATTGCTAATGCTGGCTAAGATAGGGCTGCAGGGGGTTTAGTCACTCAGTGCACAGTTCAGCTGTGACGCTGTTGCAGAGGCTAAATTGGATATGAGTTCAAACATAGTGAGGCAAATTAACAGGAAAAACATGCACTAAGCAAATAAAGACAGAGATACCATCTCTGAGTCGGGAAAGCAGAGCTGCACCTACTTGGGCATGTGGAGAGTGTTTCAGATGCTTCTGCATTCCAGTAATCCCCCTATGGACCCCGCTGTCAGTCTCCAGTCCTGACAGGCGTTGGCCTGGATGGGCTTGGTTTTACCCATTCTGTCTGGGTTTATGTTCTCCTGCAGCCTTTCTGCATGAGGCTCTACGATCCCAGGCTAAAATACGCTTTCACTCAGTTGCTCCACACCTGGGGAATGGCAGAATAACCAACCACTGTGGGGGAAACCTCCTCCAGCCCTTCGGCTGTACCTCAAACCACAGATTCCCTGCCCAGAAACTTGACAGCCCAGAGCCACACAAGGGGCCAAGCTGGTGTGTGCACCAGATTCCCCCAGAGCAGCCTGGCAGTGGCAAAGACCTGCTGTACCCAATGGAGAGGGGCATTACAGCCCCTGACAGAGAGAAGCACGTCAGAGCCCAGGAGAGCAGAGTGAGGTTCAGGACGCTGCAGCATATGGGCTAGTGTTCTGAATCTCTCCTACCACTTTGTATAGCAAACCTGCAATTTCTCTGGTAGCCATGGAAACTGAGGTACTGGAGTACAATGAAACACATGTATGAATGCCGTTGCCACCACTGAGTGCACATCACTCAACATTTCTCAACGGCAAGGGCAAAAAGGATATCTCTATTATCACAGTTTGGTTGTGGCCACTGAGTCTAGATTGGGCTGAAGAGGCATCAGACCACAGCATCTCTTCTGCCAGGACCAGGGGGTGGGATACCTGCTGGAAGGCAAGGCCAGTGTCAAGGAAGACAGCCTTGTTCACTCTAGAAGAAAAAAACAAGGGATGAATGGGAAGAAATGTTCCCTGGTGAGCTGTACAAAAAAAGATGGAAATCTGCCTCATTTCATGTCCCTTCACATTGCTGATAATCTCCATACCCAGAAAAGTTTGCTTTTTGATGGTTTCTCAGTCAGTGAACTACAGAAGCCAGCGGAGTCATCTCACTTGGAGTGACAGGCAAAAAATACGTCCCTGCCAGTCAATTTTCTTGTGAAAGAAATGTCTAGAAGGTGGTGAGAGACTCTCATTCAATGTAGAGCATAAAGATGTAAAGAACTGCAAACCAGGGAGGCTCATCCTGTAAAATACTAAAAAAAAGCAAACACTATTTCCTTCAGAGAAGTTCTCTGCAGATCACTAGCTTTTGTTTAACCACTGCTGTTGAGGCTTGTGTCACGCTCCTGCCCAGACCCATCAGGTGTGTTGGTTTGAGTGGGCTGTGCTGCTTGAGGTTTTAAAATCACATAGATGAGGTCAGCCTGGCCAAAGGCTGCCCTCCCTCAGGATTGGAGGCAGACCTGAAAATGGACATGGTAGCTTCTCAGGATAGCTTACACCAAGAAACTTGAGCTGTGCAATCTGGATAAGAATTTCAGCAGAGGGAACAAACACTGACAACCCTTCAAACAAGTTGGAGTAAAGCAAAAATGTCCCCAAACCATGTTGCTTAAATACTGCAGGTGACTGTGTACAGTGAAGTGACAAAGGGGCTTTAAAACAGGGCAAAGCACAAATATTCTTTATAATTTGCAGCAATTGCTTGGCTTGCACCTGTAGGCAATCTGACATAAAAAGGCATCTAACAGAGAGGGGATGCAGACCAAACTGCCGAGCCCAGGCTGTGTGAGCAGGCAGGAACAGGCAGCCCCAGTGAGCCAGCTCGGTGGGCAGCCCAAAGCAGGCAGCTGTGCTCAGCACTCCCACCCCACAGCCCCGTGGCACTTTCTCTGAAACACAATTCAGATGTCCTAACAATTTAAGAGGTTCTTAACATTCATCAGGTCGAAGTAAGAGCTGGTAGCAGGGATGCCAGGTCCTTGGCAGGGGAACTCATGCATCATAACGCCTAATTAGGGACTCCTGAGTTCACCTTTTTAATGGGCACAAGCATTGTTACCTTCTTAAATCCTAAAGATCAAACTGTAGCACTGAGGTAGACCTGCAGAAAGAAACTGCTACATGCTCAATTTTCATTTTTATCTTTGAAAAGGAAAGATCTCTGCCACCAGTGCTCGCCTGCAAAATCTAAATCCTGCAGTCTGGAGGTGACATTTTCTCAGACAGTGTCACTGCACTCTGTATCTGTTCTCTAGCCAGTTTGTATTTATGTAGTAACTGTACTTGTACCTGGGCATGAGGTGAAGATTGATCAGAATTGGTTCCATTTCATGCTTCGTTGTACTTTGGGCTCATGAGTTAGTTCACAGATGCCTTACAGGGTGTCAGTCTCACCAGTTGCCTGACATCTGCAGCTTAAGAGGACAGGCCCTGTGTAATTTGGGATGCCAGGTCTGCAAACACAACAGCTCTATGACTGGCTGGTCTCTCCAGCTCAGCTGCCCTAGCAAACCCAGCCAGAGATCGCCTGGCATGTTGGTCAGTGACTGACTGAGGATTAATTTCAGAGTCTTACAGAGGTGATAAATCTGGACACTAAGAAGAAGAGAATACATGCCTGAAATACCAAAGAATTTGACACGGGATCTCTAAGTTGCCACAGACCCCTCCAAATGACTTTATTTCCACCAACACTAATATTCATAAACAATTTGCAATTTCAGAATTAAGCAAAGATTTAAGTTTATAAACAGAACTGAAATGTCACTTATCCTCTAAATTCTGGTCACTTTACTTTCACCTTTCTGCCTCTCAACACTCATTTAGCTGAGCTTTTATATCCCTGAGCACAATACTCACAATATTTGGGGGGGTTGAAGATTGTCCCGTGTCCCCAGAAGCACTTTCCCCACCAGACCCTGATTCCTGCCTGACATTTCCAGAGACACACAATATTAAGCAACCACAGAGAGGAGCAAAGTTTTGCCACAGGTTACAAAAAAATTACACAGAAATTGGATGAGCCAAACTCACAGCTCTGCCAAAGGAAGAAGGATCTAAAGGAAAAACTACAGTGAATATTCACTGGCAGTTAAGGAAGAAAAATGGGCATTTAGTTCATTGGTCTAAGCAGAGAAGCAGAGGCAAGAATCACAGGTTAATTCTGCTCTGAACTTGAAAGTCACAGAAGCAAAGGGGATCATGGTTCCCTTGTTAATCTCTCCTTTACAGCTACAATGTTGTGTGGCTGCAGCAGGAGGGATGTGCTTATTGATAGCCAGGTTAGGCATTCTGAGAACTGCTCGGAAGAGCAATGGTGGGAGGGAATTACATGAAAACAAGCTCCTAATTGCCGTTCCTTTTCTGTTGAGGATCATGTAATGTTCATGAGCAAATTAGAGTTCAGATTTTAGCAAATTCACAGCCCCATTGCAACCATCCCATAATTTCTAAAGTGGAATAAATAATTTCCAGTTAATAACTCTGTTGCATTCTGCCTATGAAGTGCATAAAGATCACTGTCCTCAAATTATTCCTGGTCAATTAAACTTCACAAGTTTGACTTTACAGGCTGTGAATATTTGAAATTTGAGCTGCTGCTCAGGGCTGATATTGATTCTCTTCTTTCCCTGGCTGAGTGCACAAGCTTGTCTACAAACACTTATATTTAACAACTGAAAATTCATCTTTTACAAATATACAGATGTAACTGAAAATTGTTTCCTTCATAAAATTTGGCTACTGAAATTCAATTACAGAAGTTAGGGCTTAATTTGTTTTTATTTTTGTGTTACAGAAGCACCTAGAGTCAAGTCCAGCCAAGGTTAAGGGACTCTGGGTACTAGTGAAGCAGTCTGTGTCTTGCAAATAAATTCCTAGAGCCACATAAACATTTCAGAAATGGCAATACACTTACACACAGAATAAATTGAAGAAATCTGGAGTATGTGCATTTCTTCACATATTTTATGGCTACTGAATAGTCACAGAACAATTTTGCATACCTAGGGAGACTAATAAATTACAGCATGACACAAACTCTTCACCAAAGTCTGTTACACAGTGCTCAACAGTAATTCAAGCCTCTGCTTAAGCAGTCTCAGCCCTCAGCAATGACAACAGTATTTTGCTATTGTTGGTAACCAGTTAGGCATTTTAAACAGAAAATATGAGCTCAAATGGACTGCGGTTGACCAAACTGTGATATTCAGTGAACTGTGACCACTGTGACATTGTGTACTTTTGTAGTGAGGCTGCAAAAGTGAGAAGCAGATTAGCTCATGAAAACAGGCAAACAGCCCATGTGGTAATAGCAGTACCTGGCTGCAGCATGAGGAGATCTCCTGGGCTTGTGGCCAGCAGGTTGGAACTGCAGCATCTTGGGAAAGCACAGAGCTGGTACAAGGTCAGGAGAGCAGCTCAGCAGGGATTTCTTTCTTGCAGACACTAAGGCATGGCTCTTGTTACGTCTCTTGAACATGCTGTTTCAGTTGAAAGCAGGAGGCTTGGAGTGTCCCTCCTGGATTTTCTGGAAGGAGGGTCCCCCTCTGGGCAGCTGGCACACTATTTCAGGGTGCAGACGCACGTGTGGCCAGGAGATGTGAGCTCCACTGCAGTCCGTGGTGTCACTCCTGTTTTTCCAGGACCACAGTGTTTCTCAGGCTGGAAGTTTCTGTATTTGGAGACAAATTCTGCAGCCGGCATTATGTACAACGGGAATGTCAGGTCTAGCCATAAATGGTGTTTCTCAGGTAGGATGGTCTCAGTAATTGCAGCAGTACCCCCTGCCATGAGGATACACCAAAACAGCTGGGAAGTGCTTTATGGGAGCAAATCTGGAGCCCCTCTTCTTCCGGCTCATATTAAACTCAGGAGAATGTCAGACTGACAGACTCTGAACTCTCCCTTTAAAACACTTTCAAGGAAGTAACACAGCATAAATGTTATGTTCTTCTTGCTTTCTCTCAAAAGAAAACCTGTTTCTTCAGAGAAGTGACATGAAAAAATAACCAAGCCACTTCCACTTTATTTCTTACTTTCAACTTACACTTAATTTCTTCCCAATGTCCCTGTTTTTTAGCCTGCCAAAAAGCAATCTCTGGGCAGCATCTCTCAGTGAGATGTATGTCACAGCTTGCCTGTCACAGGTTTTTGACCTCATTTAGGTAGTGCACATGCCTGAGCCCAAGACAGTCCCTGCAGAAGGGGACTCCTGCTGCAGTTCTGCTGTGCTGCTCTCCTGCTTCCCAGGGCAGAGCTGCCATCGGGCTGTCCTCACACAGCCCCACAGCCTCCCTCACATCTGGTTAGATTAAACTCACCCCATAGCCAAAACTCTTCTGCCCTTTGAATTATTGCCTCCCAATAACCTAATACAAAGAACATCTGGCAACCTTTAGGAGTTTAGATATGTCCTGTTTGATTTACTGCATGAAGGAAAGAGGAACAGGACTGAAATAATATGGAAGACTGGAAAAAAATACATGGATCAAACTTGAGAACTGCAAAGCCCTGATGTTAACACCATGTCTGAGCAGCCCTGGGATAAAGAAGATTAACATAAATTTTGTATTTCTTAGCATCTCCTATCCCTTTTTCTTCAGATTGCATAGACCATCAGTGCTCACCACACCCTGGTCAATACGCAGAAACAAAGCAGCTCCTTCACTGTACAAAATCATCCACGTGCATTTAATGCTACCTGCAAATTCCTGGATCCTGGCCCCTGTAGTGAATAGGCAAAACAAGTTTATGGGAATAGTGGCTCTGTTGGATGAGAAACCAGCTCAGAAGTGCTCCCTACATCTCCAGGCCCCCCAGAGAGCACACAGAGCAAAGGAGATTTCTGAAGAAAAATGAATCCTGGGCCTGTAGGAGAGCTGGGTTAGGAAACACTGGGCCATCCAATCCTGTGTGTGCACACACACCTGTTCTGGAAATACAGGCTCAGCTTCAAATACAAAGGTCTGTAGCTAGTGAAATCTTCTGCCCTTACCTCCTGATTTATTATAATTACTTTTAATACCTGTCAGTGAGGGAAGCTTTACCAACGATTTGGACCTTCTCCTATCATTTTTCCCTAAACCCACTTGTTTTTCAGATTCATTCAGCCCTGCAGTTACTGCACACTCTGAAAGTTGATAAGGTCTTGCACAGGTTCCCACAAATGTGGTCTTTGTAAGGTGTTTCTCTCCTCTGTCATGATTGAAGGTGCTCAACTTTTGTATCTTTTCCCTGTTTGGTCTGGGAATTGTGAGGTTACCACCCTCCCAATTGCTTCATTCTTACTTGCTTATCTTTTAGTTTCCCACTTGAATGAGAAGCTTTTGCACATACCAATGCAAGGAATAAAGACAGGAAAAGTAGCTATACTTGAATTTTAAGAAACATCATAGTACACTGCCTGCAGTGGAGCTACTGTTCAAACATAGCTGTGTTTGCCAAGCTGTGTGGCAAGGTGCCAGCAGAATGCTCCAGCTCCACACCTGAGTAGGAAAATGCTTTACTCAGAGATTCACAGCTTGGAGGACTCTTTTCCCTCTCTAATTCAAGTGCAGCTGCAGTCTTCTAATCTGCACTGTAGCAGGCTGTGATAATTGGTAATAAAATATTCCTGAGCTTTTTTTCCTAATTCATCAACAGGATTTTTGTTAACGTGAGGAACAAATAAATTGTTAATATATACTCTCTGAAATATAGCAGCAGAGCTTTGGAAAAAAGTCTGTGCAACAATAAGGCTGACAAGAACAGTGGCTTTGCTGTATTAATAAACTGTTCTGACGTGTGGTAGAGATGAAGTTCAGAGAAACATGACGTGGCATGAGCTAAGTAAAACTCATATATCTTGGAAATTGAAACCACATTATATTTTTATATAAACAGTAATTAACTGCTGGTACTTTCATTTTCAAATCTTGAGTTTGAAACCCCAATGGGACCAATTTTGAAGTGCCGAGCAACTGACCACAGAAAAATCACTTTATTATGTCATAGGTTGGGAACTTCAGTCAACAGATATTTTGGAGAAGCTAATCAATGAAGCTATACCAATTTTCAGACCAAGAAGACCTCATTCTAGCTGAGAGATCAAGTTACAGCTTTCTTTCATTGGAGAGTTAGAATTTTTATCTAAGTGCAACGTGAAAAGAGAGATTCCCTGTCACTGAAGGAAAGGGTTTAGAGTTGGTTACACTGCGATGAGTCCAAGAGGAACTCCTATCAAATTCACCAAATAAACTTTAGTCAGAGACTAACAATGAAACAGGAGATGTGGCAGATTGTGGTGCTCACGGAGCACATGGTCCTATTTACCTTCCCTCCCACTGAAAGGAAGCATTCAACAATTTAAAGGAAGAGGGCTCCAGGCAATGGATTTGAAAACTTCTTAGAATAATCTATTTAATATAGGAGATACAGAAGAAACATTTCCAAACTGGGATTTGATATTTGCAGTAGAAAGCATAATATCTCTAGTAATACTGGGGAGTTTGAAGATACAAGAGCTGTTAACGTTTCCATTTCAGTACACAAACTTGTCATCAACTGGGGGTAAAGAAATCCCATCACACTTAATTAAACAAATTAGGGAAAGGGTACAAGTGGAAGGAGAAAGGGGGAGGGGGCAGGGAATGAATCATTCTTCTTTTCCCCGAGTCCATCCATCACAGGTTACAGTCAGCAACAAAAAAAATCAAATTAGTTGCACCAGTGGTCTGTTCAGACCTGACAATTTCTGTATTTCTAGTTTAAATTAGAGTAGAATCAATGGAAGTTTTACGAAGATAAGTTAAAGGCAAACCTTACAAGGCACAGCGTTCAATGTGCCTGGCAAGACAAGGTTTAGCCTTGCAGGAGTCATTAAGGTTAATGCAATCTATACTGATGTGACAGGGAGATGCTCTGTTTTCATTAGCCCAGAAAGCAGCTCTGATTCACTGTGGTTAGGGCTAATTGACAGTTTCCAAATCACACAGCAGTAATTGTTTACAGTTGTAGAAAGGGAGTATATTGTTTTCACTGCTGGTTTACTTGATACGTTTATCCACTTAATCCCTCTCACTTAATTTTCTTTGATAGGTGGAAATAAGAAATAATTTAATTCTAGTATCTTTTGACATCTACTTGTCAGCTAAGAAAGTGGTTTGTTTCTCAAGCAGGAATTCAGATCAGGGGAAGAGCTTGAACACAACTGCCTCTTCCTTCTGAGAATGACCACCTAGCCCAGCTCCCCCAGCACCCTGATTCAGTTTGGACAAATCAAAAGCATATTCAGAGAATTAAAAGATGCATTCAGACTGCCACAAGCTTTCTTACTAACACAAGCTAAGTGCATGCTCAGCCTGCTGTACGTCTGACCCACCTCTTCTACCTCCTCAGCCTGTTCTTCACACCCTTGCTTATAGTGTTGCCGTAAGCCTTAATATAGCTGTAGATTTTTATATAGTTTTATAGTCTTTTGCATTGGAAAAATAGCTTGTAACCCCTGTACTACATACTTAAGCAAGATTCTAACCTCTGTGTTACATTTAAGTAGCCTGTTTTTGTGCTAAGGGAAAGATATTAAGTT
>JAWWEU010000023.1:15924003-16006281 GCA_035583155.1 Acropternis orthonyx
ATGAAGATGAGGGTGGGGGGATGAAAAGGTGGTCCTTAAGACCACTGACTCAATTTCAAAGGGGCGTGTAAGGGGGGGTGGTTTGGAGTAGTTTGTAGGATGGGTTAATTAGACATTGGCTATGTTCTATAGATAAGATAATTAAGTAGAGCTATAAATGTGTAGAATGCTGTATGCCTGGCGCACGTGCGTCATTGATTGCTAAAGCTTGAGCCGAACTTTCAGTAACAGACCTTTTTCTGCCTTCACCCTGTCGTGGAAGTTTTCTTCCCCTGGATTTAAGGCAACAATAGCAGCCTCTACGTCGTGTGCCTTCCTCACCCATTGTTCAGCTGGGAAGAAATCTGGTGCTCTGTTGCCATTACTGAGCCTTAGAAGACCCTGCATGTACAGAAGAGCCACTTCAGGGCAGCTCTTATGTGAGGACAGACTCAGGCAGGGCTTGGAGGAGGCAGAGGGTGAGCTGGGGAAAGCAGCCCAGCAGAGGCAGCCCCAGGATGCTGCATGGCTGAGGTACAGCATGAGAAGCCCCCAGGACCAAGCCCAGCTTCCACTCAGGGTACAGGCCTGGGGTGATCAGCAGCCTCAGGGGCTTTGCCCACTCATTCCTTGCATTTGTGGTGCAGCAGCTCCAGGAGCAGGTCTCTAAGCAAACTTCAAACCCCAGCAGTTTAGAAACCATTCTCCTCAAAACACCCCTTTTGCCAAGCTCACGCAGGGTATTTGGTAGCACAGCCCCAGTTAGGGCAGCTTTCTGTGCAGAGCTGAGAAACCCTTTCACCAGACTATGCCCTTTGGAAAGCTTTCACAGACAGGCACATCCAGAGCAGGTTATTTAAGTGCCCTGCTTCAGAGAGGTTTGCTAATGTGGCCTGCAGATCCTGCTGACAGAACTTTGTTGATGAGAGATTGTCTCATAAGGCTGGTCTGTTCCAGGGGCTTCTATAGGTACACACAGCACATGTTTAATGAAGCTCATTTTCTGCAGGGGAAATGCAGGGGCATGTGTTCACCTCCAGGACAAATGATCAGATAATTACAAAAATAGAAGAAAAGAAAGGAAAGGAAGAAGTGAAGAAAAGAAGGAAGGAGGAGTCTATTTATACATTAATAGCCCACAACACCTGGGTGACAGGGAAGTAAGACTGAGATAGTTTAGCAAGGCCATGGTGGATATGTGGACATAACTAACACAGAAAGGAACTTTTAAAAAATATATAGGAGTTATCTTCTATGAAGTCAAATATATTTATTTGACTAGTGTAAAATCCACTGAAATACAATGAATTCCAGCATGAACTAAATAAAAAGCAAACATATTAAAAGGTCCCTGAGCAAACTTGAGTGCTTCACGGTATATAGAATTGACCATACTGATACTTGATGTGATGGTGATAACTAGTTCTGACTCACATTTAGATGCCAAGCAGTGGTGTGATGCTTTGGGATGGATAAACCTGTGGGTGACCACATCTCCTTATTCCCTCAATGTCTTTTATAAATTTCAAAACTAATTCAGGAAACCTCAGCTATTGAGAGTGGTGTTACACCTGCTGAATCAGGTATTTCATGCTGCAATAAATCCCATCTAGAGTCAGCTGTTTCTAAATTGAAAAACAAAGGGGTAAGAGGAAGTGCACATGGTCAGGTCTGTGAGGTACTACCCTATATGTCTAGCCTGAAATACTAAAAAACCAATACACTGTCAGATACTGGAAGGTAAAAGATGAACACAGTACCAGGGCCCGGCCACTAAATCCAGTGAGAGCAGCTGAAGAAGGTGATTAGTTTGGGGGAAGATAGTACATATCATAGACTCAACTCTGCAAAATAAGCCATCCCAGAGGGTGTTTCAGTAGCATTGGTGATAGCAGTGAAGTGGTTAAGAGAAGCATTGCTGAAGAACAAAGTTAATTCTGCTTCTAAATCTGTGAGTTAAGGTGTTAGTTTGCACAAGATGTCTCAAGCATCTGTAGACACTTCCTCCAGCTACTGCTTTATGAATTCTGCAATTTTCTCTCCACATGAGGCTGCAAACCTCTGTAATTCACTGTCTTTCCCTACATGTGTGAGTTCAGCAACTTCTCCTTTCAGAGTCAGTGATGGAGTTTGCCAGGGAAATTCAGCACAGAATTGCTCCTTCGAAACACAGGCACTTCCAGACTCTGTTTTGAAGCAGTACTGAAATGGTAGCAGATCCAAACCACTTCAGGACTCCACCAAATCAATATCTTGTGGCCACATTCTCAGAGCTGCAAGGTCTCAAACTGTACCTGTCCCTCACCAAGGCTGTCTTTTAACCCTGGGTTGTTTGTCTGTTGTTTTAGGTCCCTGAATCAATGAATTTTTCAGAGGGTTGCGAGGTATGAAACCTTTAAAAATGTCAACTCACTCAGTTTCAGTACCCAGGACTGACAATAACTTCCTTCCTCTGACTATGGGTCTCATTTAGTCTTTTATGTCTTTTATTTGACTCACTTAGCAAATAACACGGTGACTAATCCATCCTTTGCATCTCCCACCACATCACATCTCTTGGCTGAGATTACTCAGTCCCACATTATTATGCTGTCTTGACTAGGCAATACTTGAAAGGTACTTCATACTGTCAGGTTGCTTTTTTCTCCAGAAAGTTTTGTTGTTAAGTGAGGAAAGCATTTGTTTCCCCTTCCTTAACACATTTTCCTTCCTGCTCCCATTTAGTTAATTGAATGCCACTGATTTTATTTGTAGCTGTTTTTAGAATGTGAAAATATCTGATATCTGTTAGTAGAACTCAGACTGGTTTCACAAATCACTGTTAGGTTGAGTTGACATGGTGGTGTTTGGTCACAGGTTGGACTTGATCTCAGAGGTCTTTTCCAAGCTAATTGATTCTGTGATTTCTCTGAGATATTATCAATCAGAGCTGGTCTCTGCCTTCCTAAGGTTCCAGGTAAAATCTACACATTTGCAGAAGCTTTTGGGGTCTTTGATACTGTCCCACACTAAAATCCAGCCATCTGGTGGTAATTAGACCTGTCAATAATTGCTGGAGTTGAGTGAACTGGGAAGATGTAAACAGAGGCTTGGAACCACCTCCCCTGTCACAGCAATGGAACACATAGAGGTATCAGCTCTGCAGGGGCAGGGGCAACCTGAATGTCCCAATTTCAGGTGGAAGCATGAAAACACAGTTCCAAACAGTGATGTACTGTGATCTGAAACACAGCTTTGAGGTAAATATGCAAAATTTGATTAAAATTTAAAAGCTGAAGCCCTGGCCAGACTCTGCACCTTTACTGTGGTGTTTCTGTCGGGGGTTAAACAAACCTGCTGGCAAAGCAAAAAGCTGTTTTCATACTCTTTTGCCAGCTACTCAGTGGTTTGCTGGAGCCATCCAACACCCAGGTACAAGCAAGAGAGGAACAGTTCAGTCTTTGCAAGGTTCATCATATTCTCCCCTGATGAACTCTGTCTCTCAGGCATGAGAAATGCTAATCCTGTGTTGCTCAACACACATGTGGTATCTGCAGAGGCTGCTGTAGCTAAGATGAGCAGTTCAGCAGCTCATCCTCCTCCCAAACCATGTAAAACTTTCCAAGCCTCTTAGGTCTGGCTAAGCACAACGTGTCACATTTTCATTTTGACATCACCACTTGCCTGGCCCTGATACACTACCAGATAAAGCTGCTTTTCTGAGTAGAGTTTCACTCTGAATTTTTGCAGGTGGAGACCCAAGGACATTTTTACAGTGCAAACTAAGTAAGTTAGAGCCTTAAGGGTGCCCCTGCTGGGTTTTACGCAGATCCATCAGGCTTTAATGTTTAATGCTTTTGCTGTCATTATTCAAAAGAACTTGTGCTGTACATTACAGCTAATCAAATGCAAATGCAGAATACACCCCTCTCTCATGTTTATAAAAAATACAGACTGCAGGCACATTTATAACCTTGGGCAAAAAGGTGTATATGAAATGCTGCAGTGGAGAGCTCCTGTAATTGAGGAGGCCTCACTGAAATTGGCCACGATCAAACTGCCTCAGCAATCTGGGCTGGGCCCTGAGAGCACTGTCTACACGTGGGAAAGAGCAAAGCTCCTTCCTGTGTGAAGCCCTTTCATAAATCCTTTTCGATTCCATCCTCTGGGAAGTGAGTACGTCTAAGACAATTTGCTTACGCCGCTTTGTCAGCAAGACTCTCAGTGTGGTTATGGAGATTTCAACCGTCAATCAATAAAAGAGGAGTAAGACTTGCTTATCTTTGAAAAAGAAGGAACTAAAAAGCAAATCATACTGTATTCAGCTAAATAAAGATATTTGTGTTGGGTCTCATGTAAAACCACCAGCAACAACAAATAGGCACAGAAATACAAGAGGTGAGGATTTTTATAATTTCTTAAGCTATTTCTGACACACTGATACTTTTGTTGACAACTTCTCTAAGAGGCTGAGAAAAAAAGTGAATAGAACTCCACACTGGCAGCCGAGACACCAGTGTGGGCACAGTTTGGGTGATGAGAGCCTGCAAGGACACATCATGCATCTAACACATGGTCTGTATTCCTCCCTGTGCATATGAGGAAAGGCTTTGGGGCTTTCTTACAGCACAGCTCATCTGGGCAGCCACAAAACACAGTAAACTGTGACTCAAACTGATACCACTGTTAAAGAGAAAGGTGTGTGTACTGGCCAGAAAATCAGATAATCAATGGAAAAAGGACTCCTATAAGATTTCCAATCAATGATCTTTACTCTTTCCCTCTAATCATGTTGGCCTTTATTTAAAACCTTTATTTCTCCCCAGATCATACAGTCTCCATACAAGCTAAATACTTGTCTTTCCCTCTATTTCCCTTCCAAAATACAGCACACTGATTAATAACAGGCCATTTGCCCCTCTATCCATGCAAAGAACATCTTTACAGTAGCTTTAAACCTAAAAGATAAGTTTTGGAAAACACAGAGTATTTGCATAAAACTCAAGGGGAAAAAAAACCTTCTGTGTGTTTAGAGCTACCTCTTGACAAGATCATTCAAACCTGAAAATGCAGATAACTGGAGACTCCTCTCAGCCTGGAAAGCAGCAACCACACACTTGGAAGGCTCAGCCTCCTGGGTGAGGAACTCACAGCAGCTTTGCTTGGCTTCACTGATGAGCTCCAGTCGTGCATCCCCAACACTTTGTGGAGGTCCCACTATGACTGTTATTGTTTTGTTCCTGTTTCAAACTTGGTTGAGGCTTTCAAAACAAGAAAATAATGAAGAGGTAACATTTATATGCAAATACACACATTCATATATATATTTACGTGTTTGTACAAAACCAGGTGTTTCCTGCGTGACATAAAAACCTCCTTGTAAACAGACATTGTATATTCTCATATGGAGAAGTGCTTTGTAGTGCTTACAAACACAGTCAATCTGAGGATAAAATTATATTCAATACCTAAAAAATGATATTTTTCAGAAGGTGGTGAAAAAGAGCTGCCATCTCCTTTAAATAAAACTTTTAAACCACTCCTCATCAGAAAACCTACACTAAAAACATTCAGCCTAAGTATTTTTAAACCCGAGCACTTTCACTGACCCTTCCAGCCTAACTGATACGTAATTCCTGAAGATTAATAGCCCTCGTAAATGAAAGGGTACCATGCAGGCCTGCGGGGAGCTAATACTCCATATGTGCTTTTTTTTCTGTCCTCTGTAGCCCTCTCTGCTTTGAACATGGTTTTTCTTATTGCTCTGTGAGCATTTTGCACCAAAGCATTGGCGTCCACTTGTTCTCTGAGCTTGGAGTGGCCACGCTGATTATATTAAACCCCTTACAATTTACAAAGTGTTTGGATTCATTTGGTCTATCCATTTCTGCTGCCCAACAAAAGAGTTGAAATGAATGAATCAATTTTTAAAACAAATAGGACTTGACAGCAGAGACACAGATTTGTGTGAATGGCAAAAGGTGTCTAATTAAGAGCTCTAGGGATGACGAGGCTTTCATTTCTCTAATGAAAAGGAGCTCTGTGAGCTTCCAAGTGTTATCCAGCTCCAGCAGAATGGATCTCTTCTCCAGGGAGAAAAAGACAATTCATTTTTCATTTTCATTTAGTTACTGTTACAAATTTTGCCTTCTGTGTGAAACTTGGGTCAAAGCTTTCAGGTGACCATCATTTCCAAATGCTGAAACAGGTACCTCTGGAAGGGATGTTTTCAATTTCCAGGCAGCACAGAGTGACATTTCTAAAATCAAGCTTGCTCACCGTGTCCCCTAACAGCTTGCCTTAAGCACCTGGTATTTTCTCTCTGAAAAACCAAAAGATCCCTGTTCTTTACTGTGTGTGTTCCAGTTATAATGGCAACCCCAAGTCTGGATATAAATAAACCTGATTACCCAAGCACACTGGTCTGCTTATTGTCTTCCATAATAAAAATATACAGAACATAAAATAAAAAGTTAATAGGCAGGATTGCATCAACTACTGCACTGCTATTTGGAAACCAGCTCAGAGGTGGCTCCAGACAACAACAAAGCTTGCCCTGAACGCTGCAGCTCATTGAAGGTCCCCCAAGGGGAAAAGGCAGGGTGTTTCTAAATTTGATTACTCCTTGTAGGATTAAACTGGGCTTGCTTAATGCTCACCCACAGTGCACCTCATGCATCTGCCTTCCAAGTCCATTTGTGTATTTTAGACAGTGCTAAAACTGAAGAAAGAGTTCTTAAAGCAGCAGATTTACTTGTTTTGTGGTTTTTGTTTGGTTAGTTTGTTTTTCAAATAAAGAAACAGGCCTTTGTGTAAATTGGGGAGGACTTAAGGCTATTTCAGCCCACAACTGCAGAACTTTGCAGCTGCAATTACCGCGTTTGTGTGGGCTCTGGGCAAGCACCAGGAAGAAGCCAAGCTGCTGGGTTTCCACTGTCTTTGCAGTACTTACACTTTCTGGAAATTGTAATAATACCAGCATCCAAACTGAGCCCATGGTCTGCAGAAAGAATTCTGTTGTGTTGTTGCTTGAGCAGCAGAACCCTGGGGGCAATGTAATTTACAGCCTCTGGATGAGGCTGGACTGCTTCTTATCCCAGGAGAGTACTTTGACGTGCCTTCATCAAGTTACTCACAGTCTTTTTACTGAGGTTGTTCTTTAACCCTCCATCACTTCTCATGATACTCTGTCTTCTCAATTATGCTGCTCTGAAATGAGACTATTGCATAATAGCAAAACCCTTTTGTCCCCTAAACGTTCCTTGGCACAGAGCTGGTGAGGTGCCTCTGGCCCTGTTTATCCAGGAACGGCACTGCAGGGACCCACAGCAACACCTCCAGTGTGGTTGCACCCATGATAAATCAGATAGGCTGAGGAAACCAGGAGCAGAGTCAAAAAATCTTCTATTCCTCAGAAGAGCCACGATTTAGTGACAATTTGGGACAAGCCACAGATCTCCAGTAACATCTGAGTTTGACCTGCCTACAGGGGAAGGACCTTGTTCTTGTGAAAGAGCATCCCAAAGTGCCTGTTGCCCACCACGACACCGAGCAGCCAGCCAGCCAGCCTCAGGCAGAAGACAAACAGGGCAAACCCTGATGCAGAACATTTATGCACTGTGGGCATACTTGTGTGGACACATTAGTCCATGCAGGTGAGCAACATAGAGCATTTTGTCCATTGTATCCAGCAGGAAAGGTGGATCAACCCTGACACCTCCTCCTACATCTCCACAGGCACCAGGGAATCTGGTCCAGTAAGCACAAAGCACATTTGTACTTTAAGTCTCACCTTTATTCATGGCCTAGGAGAGAAATACCTCAGTTGTGCCAAAGATGGAGAAGCAAAGACTAAAGGCAAGTGGGAGAGAAAAGCATTTCCCCCCTATTTAAGCAGGATGGCTGCTGAGGCTGCAAACCCAAGCACAGAGCTTAGTGAGAGGGTCCCAAAGGAAACCCTGTGAGGGTCTGAGCACAACGGTGGATGCTCTGCGTCCAAATAGGAGTCACATGGCAACTGCTCAGACAGCGATGCTTTGAGCTGAGAGCTCAGGTCACAGGAAACAGAGCCTAGCTCGGTACCTACTTACGAAATATTAGAGGTAATGAACTTAAACAAAGCAACTCGCTCTTCCTGGCAAACAAAAAAGAAAGTAATTTTAACTAAACTGGCTTAAATGAAACATGAGGAGCTGCTGCCAGCAATCCAATTTAGGACTTTGCTTTTTTCCTAGTTTAATTCATAACCTTTTGAATGTACTCACCCATTGAGGCTGACTTTCTGCTGAGTGGGACTGCTTATTTCACTGGCAGTCTTTACAGCTCAGTGGGGAAAGTTTCTCCTCATTTTCTCCAAGATAAAACCAGTCAGATGGGTGGAAATTTTATAAAATTGAAGAGGACAGGCAGATTTGCTTTCTGAACTATATGTGCAGCCACACACCCCACAATGGTACCAAAAAATAAAGACAAAGGAACCTGCCTGTGATTCCATTCTGCATATAAGTTTGTCCTTAACTGGATAAGAAAAATAACAAATTAACTATATGACCCCAGAAATTCATAAAGATTAAGATTTGCTGTTTTGTGAGCGCAAATTAGAATCATGCAAGGATTTGGGACCCTAAAGACCATCCAGTTACAATCCCCTTCCATGGGAAGAGATGTCACCCACAGCACTTGTTTTGACTGAGGGTAAATATAACACAGAATTGTATTTCTAAAATACAGCCTGACAACTGATGTTCAAAACGTTTCAGAAAAGGGTATTTTTGAAGATCTCTGTAAATATGTGTGCAGTTAGAAATTTATGAGGAAGAAATACACCAACCCAGGAATCCATCTCTTACAGATATCACTATCAGGTCTTGGTTCTGAAATGAGGTCTGAAAACTAAAAATTATAGCCAGATTTTCATCTATGTATGTAAACGCTTGTACTTTTCAGTAGTGATCTGGAATTTTTGTAAAAACCTTCAAACTAAAGAAGTTTGCAAATCATATTAAATAGCATATGAACTCTCCATGCCATGCTCAGAACACCAAAGCCAAATTTACTTGGAAATACATCTTGAAAAACTTCAAACTGGATTGATGTTAAAAATGAAAACTTAAAAAGTTTGATTGTGCTGGAAAGGATTACCCTTGAGAGCAAGCAAAGCAATGGTCTGTGGGGAACAGTGCAGAGCAGCCTCAACTTCCTCCTTTCAGGTTTGGCTGTAACTGCTCATCTCCACTTGTGCCCTCTGGAAGGTTTGATGAGACCTCCCACTTTTTCAAAGCTGATGTTGGTTCATCTATGTTTTAACAAAAAACAGACATTTTTGCATGTTTTGGCAAACAAGTGACTCACATTTCAGTGGTGATGATGGAATTTACGATTTCTCGGGCTGACTTAAACTGAAATCCCCAAGTTCTGTTTTGATTTTCAAAGGATTTTTTCAAGAGACTGTCCAAAGGTTGTAAGCCAACACCATTTTTCAAACCATACAAATCAGCCAGACCTTTTCTCCTTGTGTGCATCCTACCATCACAGCAACCTCCTCTAAGGAACTTTACAGAGTGTCCTGTTCCAGTTCTGCTGAAGTTACAGAAAACATGAATGGCATCATATGGAGGAAGAAAACTGGGATGAAATTAAGTAGGACAATTAATATGAAATATGGAAATGCCACATGGAAGTTGGCACCAAAATAATTTGAAATCATTGGTGTATTTTAATATGACTTTGTGTGGGTTGTTTCTCTCACAAGGCTCTGGCTGCATCTTGCAAACAGTGCATGGCAAAGTCTGACTTCTGGCTCTGAAGTAACCAGAATCTTTTTACTCTGGAAAGAACGAGCTTGAAAACAGGAAGAAAAAGCCCCTAGCTCATAGGACATATAGGCAGGGACTAGCAGGTACTCCCAGGCAAATCTAGAAGAGCTAAAAGGAAAATGAAAAATAATGAGTATAAAAAACCCCAGACAACTTATTTGACTTCTTCCAGTATCACAGAGTGTTTACTTCAGGCTCAGCAGCCGTCTTGGGCCAGAATTAACAGCGAAAACTCACAGAACTTACTTTTATCTTCCTTATTCTCCCACATAGTCATTCGTGGATTTAAGAGCACAAAAAGCACTCAAAAGGCTGAAGAGCAATAGTTACTATTTATTTGCTTCTAACTGAAATTAAGGACTATGGCCTTGCCTCCAAGGGCAGCATAGTTTTTGATTTTATATCCACACCCATTGGAACAATCAGCTTTCCAAACAATATTTCACGAAGTTACAGGCACTGAGCAATGTTGTAATAAAAGGAATGATCTTCCAACATTTGGCAGTCTTTCATTTTCTCCCCGGATTGTGGACATTGCTCATGAACTGCGAGAGTCGCTTCCTCGAGGGACAGTTCCAGATGTGCAGCTCCCATGGCTGTCTGTCCCCTCCTATTCCTGACAGATAACACTTCCCCTGTGTTTGCTTTCAGAGTGGAAAAATTTGTGTAATATTGTAAATTTGGGAATAGTTCACTGTGCCAATTATTCATGAGCTCTGCATTATCCATGGGGTGCTGTAATGGTGGAGAAGAGTTGCTTGTAATGTCATAGTTGTCTCATGCACACAATTACTTACACACAGAGGCCACTCAGAGTCTAGTTTCTTGTGGGAGCAACATCCAGGCATTCCCTGAAATCTGGCATCGAGGGGCACCAGCCACACAGCTCAGGAGGGTTGTAATATGGAATGTGTTTCACCCATGCGTTATGCTGAGCTTTATTTCAGCATTCAGAAGGAGGAACTTTTCTTAAAATGGAATGTGAAACTGCTTTTCCTTTTATTCTTTTCCCAGCTTTTTTTGCTAAGCACAGTTATACACATAGAGTGTTGCAAGTAACCCAGAGCACAGGTTGGAGTTTCCCCTTGGAGGCAGTGATTGAGGAAGCAGCTGATCATGACAGAAAATAGAACAGATTGTCAAGGGAAACAAATCTTTTGGATGTTTCTAAAGCAGTATCTCATTAGGCACAGTCCTCATTTACTCCTTGCACTTCTGTTCTGCTGGGTCAGAATATAAAACTTCCTTCAGCCCTCACCAGAACTTCAGAGTTTTTATTAAAACCAAAACCTCCAAGTCAAAGGCTTTTTCTTTTCCTCAGGAACTGTAATTCCTCATGAAAAGCAGAAAGAGCCCACCAAAGTTTGCATGTCATTAAGAATTCCCTTTCCCAGTGGAAAGAGCAGGTTCAAGCTGAAATTAAGCAACACTTTTCCCTTGGCAGGCATCTCATATGCTATAAACACACATTACTTGGGTTGTTTTTCTGTCAACAGAAGGACAAGAAAAATATTCTTAATGGACACAGTTATCTTTTTCTGGGTAGAATTTCCAACAGTGCAAACCCCCTTTGGGTCCTCATCTGTTTAATGGGTGTGCAGGGCTGCCCTGTGCTAATAGACCCTAATCTGTTCAGCACAGTCCAATTTCTCAAATCTGAGAAAGCAATTCATTTTATGGTAAAATATAGAAGTGCAAAAATCTGAGATTATGACATTTCATGCTTGTTCATGCTCCATTACTGACAGACTGAAACAGGAAAAGCAAAAAACTTTCCATACCTATCCCCAGTCCCACAAATCAGGTGCAACATCCACCTACACAAGTCCAGATACACCAATCTCTAACTGCATCTTGAAAACTCAGAAAACATGGTATTTTTCTCTTTTCTGTGATAACTTTGTCTTCCAGGAACATGCAAAAGAACTTTCCATATCTTGCTTGCTTCTAGCGCTGTAACAAGAGAAATGACTGGATAGAGAGCAGAGAACACCCCAAATGTAACCCCAGTTACACAGGCTTGGCAGTCCAAAGAGTACCCACAGGGAAAATTTAATGTCTTGATCTAGTGACTAACCTTTGAACGTTGACAATTACTAGCAAACCTCATTAAAATTATTGGTCATTCTTTAAGAACAGAAAGAAGGATAATGACATCATCTGCCTCTGGACCAACCCAAGGCAGTCCCAGTTTGGTTTAAGGAAACCAAGACAGTCCCAGTAACCGGTTCTGGATTCCTTTACCTGCCAGTGTGAACTCAAGCAGCTTTACCCAGCTGCGGGGATGACTCCAGGAAACAGGCACGCAGCTCCAGTGGGTCTCTACAGCAGCACCTGTAGCACTGAAGTGTTCTGTTTGGCCAGTGGGAGCACATTTCTGCATGGACAAAGCAGTCCTTGGCTACAAAGTTGGGAACTTGAAACTGTGGGCATTGCAAAGGGCTGAGAGAAGGGGAGAGAAGGGCTGTTCCACCAGAGCAGCACTGTGGGAAGCTAGACAGCAGACTCCAGTGTGGTCTGGGGATACAGACACAAGCTACAGAGCCTTAGCAGTGCTCACTAAAATTCCTATTTCTACTGTGGGAAGAATTATGAACTACTTGTTGTACAGCAGTTAATCCAAGTATGCAATTCTGAATAACTTGATTTTGTATTTAAATAAACCAGCATTCTCCCTGCCAGTGATTCCTTCTTCTCTAATATAATGTAAACAACACTTGATACATTTCATTTTATGGTCTCTCTGATTGTATCTTACACTTTCCTTCAACAGCAAAAATTATTCATAAATAAGAATACATTTTCCAAGTAAAAGCAGGACAGTTAGATTATTTTTTCCTCCACCTTTATAAACACCTTTACATTGTGTGACAATTACCCATTCACTGGACTTCTACTGCTGGAATGATTTTATGATTTTATTTCCTTGTACCTCTAAAGTTCAGGGAGAGAGAAACCCAGTGCAATGTACAGATACTTGTGAACTCAGTTCTGCCAGTGGCCAGTAAGGACAAGAGCCCTGTGCATGGGAATTGTGCCAATGCAGGCTCCTTCCCAGGGAATGCTGTATGCATAGAGCAGGACAATATCAGAAATTAGTTTCCTGGCAATTCCAGAGAGAAGCGGGCCATTATTGTGAATAATTATGAAATTTGAGGCCACTCTGAGCACATCGGGCCTGGAAGGACTCTTTATCCCTAATATTCATATGTACCATTTACCAGTACAGTGAGTACAAATGTTCCCAGAGACAGATGTCACACAGAGGCCTCAAGCAAACATTGAGTGGCAGCTTCATCTCATCTAATTCTGTGTGAGCAAACACCTTACAGTTGTGTACAATTTTTGTGCTAAAAAGCATAAAATTAACACAGAACTAGAGAGCACTGTGCTATTAGTACCCACCCCAGTAATCATTAGTTTCTTTAAAATTCTCTAATACCAATAGGCATCTTTCAATTTTAAGTGATCACTCATTTTCATACCAACATACATAATGTTTTAAGAAAGTGTTACATTAGAGGATGATGGTGAATTAATTGTGCTGAAAGCTTCTCTGGTCACTGCACAAAAACA
Source organism: Acropternis orthonyx (assembly GCA_035583155.1). Lineage (NCBI taxonomy): Eukaryota > Metazoa > Chordata > Aves > Passeriformes > Rhinocryptidae > Acropternis > Acropternis orthonyx. The sequence continues at coordinate 15,937,353 of JAWWEU010000023.1, forward strand.
CTTGCATGGGTATAAAAAGACAGACTGGAAAGACAAATCTTAACTGCTGCAGGCAGGGCTGGAAAAGCCTGTAAGAGTAAATAACGGAGAGATGTGGGAGACACCAGCACCCCACAGTCTCCCAGGTGAGATGGAAAAGTGGCATTTACCTGGCAGCAGGGCAGGTGACCTTACAAAAACACTCTGCTGAGTCCTGGTGAGCCTCAAGTGACCATTGCTCAGGGAGCCGGGTCCCACCTAACTGGTGGGGTCTTGACAGCACATACCAAAGCCTTAACAGGAGTTCTCTTTCCACCTCCTGCTGCAGCACCTCCCTAGCAGAACAGACCTGGGGAAAAAAAAAAAAGGAAAAGAAAAAGAACAAGCTCTGCTATTAGTGTAGCTGCAGAGACATTTATAAACCAGCACAGAAAGGGGAGCTGCTTTTGAAGCTTGTTGTCTCTTGCAGTGCTGCCAAGAAGGGGGAGTCAGGAAGGGCTGATCATATTTATTTCCACAAAGAAACCCCCACCTGCCCCAGGCTGAGTGTCTTTTCAGGAAACCAAACATTTCCTACTGCCAATAATGAAGCTTACATCTAAAATCAGAAGGGAATAAGAGAAAAGGCTTTTCAGTCATGTGATAGACAACCTGCACTGCTGTCACAGCCCAAACCCAGTGCTCTGGTGGGCACAGCAGTGGGATGGGTTGGCTGGCCCGGCCAGCCCCGAGCCCTGCAGGGTGGGAGGCTGAGCTGGAAGCAGGGAAGGTGAGCTGGGAGCCAGGGAAGCGTGTGCCGGCTCCACGGGGTGTCTCTAGCCCAGCCCGGGCATTCATTCACTGTCTCGGAGAATTTTCTACCTAATTAACAAACTAGATCGGGGTTTTCTTTGTTTTCCAGACCACCAGGTCACAGACCAAAGAAGCTTCCTTTGCCTGACTCCACTCCTGTGGTCACTGCTATTCCCAGGAAAACATCGAGCATGTTCTCATCATCCCCAATGCTTTCTTTATCCCCCTGTGCACACTGGCTTTATCCTGAGGTGGCTGTTTTCCCTGGATGAGTGGAGGGCATGTCTACACAACACAGAAGTGTGCAGCATGTCGCATGAACATGATCTGACGGACCAAAAGGACTGTGAGAGAAAGGCACAATGGAAAAATGCCTACATGGAAGGTCATCACTTTTCAAGAGAAATTGAGGCCAGCTCCAGGTGCAGGAAGCTGCCTTGTGTGCAGGAGTACAGACCAACCCCTGCAGCTCTTCCAAGGGGTCCTCTGCAGGCAGAAGCACCTCCAGCTGCTTGCCCATCGTGCCCCTGGCTGTGCTGCTGCCATCTCCTTCCTGCACACCCATAAAGACTACAAGGCAAAAGGACCAAAGGGTTAAAACTGCCCCAGCAGCAGCTGTGTTGGATAAAAGCACAGAAGATGTTCTCACTTAGATCAGCGTAAATCAGAAAAGCCTCCACTGACAAAGAGGCAGCCAAGTCTGTCAGGGTGAACAAGGATGGAATCAAACTGACAACAATTAGAACTCTCTTGCTATTTTTCTCCTCCGCTCCAGTTGTTTACCTCTGCCTCCCTGCCTGCTCCCTGCTTTTGACACGGCAACTAAAACATGTTTGTTCACAGTCTCATGAATCCCTTCTTCAGAGCCTTCCTTGAAATGTTCAGATTTCAGATGGTCACGGGGTTTTGCCTTTAGATTTCAAGCTCCTCAGGGCAGAAACAATGTCAAATCAGCGTGAGGCGTCCTGCATGCTGATGAGGCCACAGGAACAGTAACTGTACATATAGTTAACACGTCTTTCCTAATCCACATCCTTTAAGCATTTTGTAACCCAAACTGCCAAGAATCAAGTGCAGAAAGAGCAGGGGTGTCTTGCTCCTTCCATTAGATTTTACAGCTAACAAAGTACTTTTTCTGGTGTGCTCCAGCATATCCAACCCAAGCACGGCCGTGTGCTGTGCTCTGTAATCAAGAGATCTTTCTTCCCCTCTGCCACACATCTTAAATCACTGGCTCCAGTCACTTACAATGTGTCGCTCCCTGGAAAAAGTTGGTAAGACTCCATAAAAAGGCTGTATTATTACAGCTTCTGGCAGTGGCCCATATATACCAATCACCTCAATACAGGATTTTTGGCAGGTATTTATGCTTAATTTTCTACTTAAACAGCTATTTTATTAGGAATCCACATGTAGTTTCTTGACATTTCATTTGACCACAGGTGCACTTTGGACAGACACCTCCTCTTGCAGTGGGTGTTGGGCTCAGTGTGGGCACATGGGACGGCAGCAGGCAGATATCACAGCTCCAAAGGGTGGAGAGCAGGAGATTATCCATGGGGCTGCACAAAGTACATCCCAACATGACATCCTGACTTTAGATGGACGTGGTGAGCAATACTTCACAGAACACTTCAGGATTTAGGGATGGACAGCTGAAGCCTTGCAGCCTCCCAGATGGCAGACGTTCAGCAAGCTCGTGCTGCTGAGGTGACCTTTTCTACTCCCCTGGGTTCATCCTCACAATTTCAAGTGTTAGCACTTTAATATCAAAATCTAGCACACGCCAACAGTTCAAAGGTGAAAAGCATTTTACAACAGAATGAAAATCATAATGGTGTTCAGGAGACTCAAAATGACTCATTTCCCAGGGGGAAATTATCGGTATTCCTTCTCCAGCAACTCTGCTGGTGTCAGTGTCATTAAAAAGAGGGAGTGGGAAGACAGATAAACAAAGTCTTAAAAAGCAAATATGTTCTAACTAGTGGTTGTCACCACACTTAATAATTAGGATACTAATTAAGAGGGTAAGTAACACACTAGCTATTAGCTTCTAGTAATTAGTGTTTTTCCTCTAGATAATAACAAGTCAAAAAGAAAATAAAAAGACCTGAATCCATTTCACCATTCACCCTGTCTGCATCATAAAAAACTATTACACAAATTAATCATGAGCACCACTAAACAATAGTTTTTGATTCTGCAGCATCCTGTATTCAGCATTTCAACATGTGACCTTTTACATGCACAGGCTGGACCTTGATAGTGTCTAATGGGGTAACCTTTATATGCATAAGGACCACAACTTGGGAAAGCAATTAGCTATCTAGCTGGGTTTGATTACTTACACAGGAAAGAAGATGCTTGAATAATGAGAATTGGGTTAAAAGTAACTAAGCAATAAAGAATTTGAAATCTTGCATTTCTGATTTTATGGAGGGAAATTATCAGATGTCTATTTGCTTGTACACGTTGCTTTTCTTTTGCTGGTTTCAGGGACTTTATTAAGACGATAAAAATACTTAATGCTGAGCTACACTCTGTGTGTTTGCTTTTAAAATAAATCTTTATGTGGGTGTAATTTAGACTGTAGGCAGATTAACATTCTCAGATTTGCCTGTAGATAAGAATATCCATGCAGCTAAATTAGCTACAACAAATCAATAATGCAAAATGTAGTGTCTTGCTAAAGCACCTTTCTCTTTCCCAAAAGGTATGTCAAATTACTGTACTGCTGGACGCGATGTAGAGGTATTAGAATACCACTGAAACAGTCCTGCCTGGGGTAAAAGAAACAACCACTCTAGCTAGCAAAGTTACACAACTGTGATGAAGAAAACATTCCGTTTCATGTTACCTTTAGCTTTACCTCTTACATGTATCTTCTCCCAAATGGCTAGAAAGCCCAGGAATGGTTCTCGCACTGCTTTTGTCTTCAGTGAACTGCACTTTCCTTGACTTTTAGAAAAAACACAACCCTTGAAACAATGAAATTGAGAGTTTTTATCTGCTAAGCCACATTTCTGTGCTCTCACACATTTCAGTACCATTTTATGAGCAGACACACACACTTGCACCACATGTTGATCCCACTGCGGAAACAGGGTTATTTTTAAAAAAACCCACATAACTAAGAGCAAATATGAGCCTCTTAGAGGTTTCTTTTTTAATTGGTATTAAAAATGCACCCGTTGCTAAATTTAAAATTGTTGGTAAGCAAACAGTAGGTAGCATCACAGAGACCCACTTCATAAAACTCTAATTATCCCTTTCCTGTTTGTTGTGACATGCCCTCGCTCAGATTATGGGCTTGGACTGCTGCCCAGTCTTCTACTTGGAAAATGCAAAGTAAGCACGAGAGGTTTGTGTAACCTCCAGTCGGCTTTCTGTGTGTGGTGAGGACATTTAGTGAAGCTGCTGCACATGAAGAGAGCTCAGGCTGTCTCACCTGCTTCTTCTCACCCTTTCCTCACCCCAGAGCAATCAGCATTTCTCCCCATGGCACTGTCTGCAAAGTGGAGCTTCTCCAGATGCTTGTTGACAGGCCAGCGGTGATCCCTACAGAACTGCACTCTAATTCATAAGGGGTTTTTATCTCTGGTTACACTCTATCATACCCCATCAGGATCCCCTCACTCAGACCTGATGTCATCCATGTGAGGCTGTTGGGTCAATGCAACATTATCCCAATCACTGTCCTGCCCTCTCATGGGAGAGCAGTTCCTGTTGGTGTTCCCACTCACTTTCTGGGATGTTGGAAAGTGAAAACAAGACACCCCTCTCAAGTCTTCAGAGTTTCAAGAATGAAGTAAGGAAGGAAAAAGCACCTGTGGCTTTGGGAACATCCAAATCACCAAAGTTTCTTTGAAATGAGCATGTCCCAGTGTTTTGTGTCCAGAGTGTAAAAGACTTCCCAGTATGTTGTAGAGACAATCTCCTCTCCACTGCACGAGCTGAGGAAGCCCAGCAAGCAGGAGCTGGTGGGCACAGGGCTCAGTGACAGGTACAATGTGATGGGCACTCAGGGCACACACGGCAATAACCACCCTGCCAGCTCTAACCCAGTGTTGTGTATTTAATCTCGAGGCTATTACCATTATCCAGCTTAGCCAAATGAATGTAGTAGAAAAACATTTACAGTTGCTGGAGGATTAATCTTCTGAATGATGCATGGATTTTAGAGAAATGCCTTTGATTTATATAATGCTATACTAGGGGATATAATTTCAATTAGTAATTGCTAATTTTGATTTAGTATGTTACATGCTGGATACAGCAGGTTTATTATGGTTATAATACCTAATTTATTATGATTTATATTTACTCTAATGGGAATATATATTAATCAATAGATGCACTGATTAACTAGGGAGTATTAACTATACTGCAACACTGGAATAACACTATCAAGCCAGTAGCAGACACAGAGTATTGTCAGATGTTGTGACTGATATATCTAATTCTGAATTTTACCCCAGAATAAATACAAAAGTAGGCAATGATTATCAGCTTCATAAATGAATATATCTGTTGTAACAGGCAGCATGTCAGATGCAGTAGCTAAGCTACTTGCCCAGAGAGTCCAATTCTTCTCCAAGTGGATGATTTATATATTTTAATATGAAATGTATCACTCACCAAATAGCTTCTTTCACTATGTGATATATAAATTCCACCTGTCAAGTACATTTTGATATTGTAATATATTCCATTGTCTTGCTTCTTTCAGGGGAGTCTGTTTCTAATTCTCTACATGCTTCCTGTGTCAGAATGATATCAATAGCATCTTTCATAGTGTTGGTCTCATGATGGCTACACAAAACCTCTGCTTAGTGCTTTGCACAGAGGATTGCAAGCAGATGAGGTGCCCTGGAGAAATCAGGACCTGGCAATGATTCCTTTCCTGCTCTGCTCCTGGACAGGCCCCATGCTGCTGCCTGGCACCATGGGAAGCTGCTAAAGGAATAAGGAATAGAGAGTTTTATCCAAAAAGACACTCATTCCCCCAGTCTCTGACGAAAGGTGTGGGAAGTTCTAAGGCCAAGGCCAGAGAGACAGGACCTCTAACCCCTCACAAGCCCTTAGAAAGGCTATTTGTGAGCTCGTTCTGCTGTTAAGGTTATGAAAACATGTACCAGGCTAATGTGGTAATAAAGACTCAGTTTGGCTCTTTGGTCTGAAAGAATACCTGCAGAGCTCCAGCTGCCTTTCCAGAGTTTAGTTTCAGTGGCACTCTGCTGCCTTGATGGACAGTCTCCTGTGCTGAGAGCTGGCAAAGGCCTCCTGAGATCAGCTGAGGACCCCTCGGTGCACAGGCAAGACCAGCATCCCCAGACCCTCCGTCTTCTTCCAGCCTGTGAATTGTTTCACACATGTAAGTCAAAAGAGCAGGACATTCCCAGTGTCAGATGGAAGGAAACCAGCACTCAGCTGTAACAGCCACTGATGACTCCAGTCACACCAGTAAGGGAAGTGTCACCCCCTCTGCCCCTCTCCCTCCGGTGACCTGCTCACAGAGCTGCCTTTCTCAGGCACTTTTCTGCTCAGCACCATCCACATGCCCACCCACAGGAGCTGCAGCCCTCTATGGACCTCCTGCATCTACAGTAGTCTGAACTGAGACAGCCACTTTCCTCAGTCTGTAAGGGCTCAAACAACAGTCCATGATCCCAAAACCTGTTTATTTAACTGGTCCTCTGAAACCTTCACTACCTGCCTATCCAGCATGTTGCACTCTCTCAGTCCCCAACAGCCAAGAAACACTCCTAACATCCACCTTGCATTTTCTTCACAGCAAAATTTATACTCCTTGGTGTTGCTCTTACGGAGGAGGCAGGGACACAAGGGATACAGTCCCTTCACCTGTGGGATGATGACTGTCAGAGCTGAGACTTTTCTTTCCTGTGCTGAAACTCTGCTTTTGCTCACAGATCATTTTTTTCTGACCTCTACTCTCACTGCTGTCTTTCAGAATATCTCAGACTTGTCCATATCTTTCTCATCCCACGTTGCTTAGAACTGGAGGCAAATTCAGACATAGACCTTACCAGTTTCAGCTGAAGCAAAGTAACATTTTGTGACAGAGATAGGATACATTCAACGGCACATCCCAGGATGACACATGCCACCATGCACCCCTTTATTGGTCTATATTTAGTTTGAGGTACAGCTTTTCTGCCACTCGTGTCTAGTAGCATTTCTCCATTTTGTGCTTGGGAGCTGATATATCATTTTTACCTCTCCAGAGTCAACCTCAGTGCCCCATGGACAGCATTGGTGCACTCTACCATCAGAAAAGGGATGCCAAGAAGGTGGCCAAGCTCTGAAACATGACCCAGATCAAGGTTCCTATATACACCATTTGCTCCCCACAGCAGCAGAGCAGCAACCCGCACACTCCTTCCCATGGCAGGTGCTGTGGCTAACGAGCATCATTTGGTCTGGGATGAGAGGGGAGAGCAGACATTTGGCTGAGTCTTGGATGATAAACAACACGCAGAGGACCTACCGTACCAAAAGGGGAAAAGGAATTGTCACCTGTGGACATCAGCGATTGTGAACCGTGTCAATGGCAGAGAGTCTTAGCCAGCCGAGACCAAAAACACGACTCCCAGCTCAAAAGGAATTGGAAAACTTTGGAGACATGAAGAAGAGGGATTTTTCATTACCAGAATGAAACTCCTCAACTCGTCTTCCCCAAAGCAGATCTCGGGAAGATGAAATGTGTTAATCTACAGGACTCCCAGGGCCAAGTGCACCAGAAATGCTGCTGTTTGCATAGTAAGTGAAAGCATTACTTAGCATATGAAGAGCATATGCAGCAGAGCAGGCTAGTTCCAGCCATGAAAAACATAAATACCAGCCCCAGTGTAGAGAGTTGAAAACCATATGCAGGTTTTAAATAACCAGCCCGATTTTTCTGGTGCGTTGAGGGCTGACTAGTTCTCTCTGAAATCAATAAGGGGATGTTGATTGCCTGGTACTTTTGAAAATCAGGCCAACTCTTCAGGAGCATACGCAGGGGCCTGAAATGCCTGATTATGCCCCATTTGAAGTCTGAGCCTCGATACACAGCATTGTGCCTGCTGTTCAGAAACATGTCTCTCAACGCGAACATCCTCTGCAAGGATGAAAGCGGAACCCTCCTGCCACAATCAGGCTGGGGAGAGAAACCTCTTTTTCCACCAGCACAAACTCCACCCCCCTTATTAAATTGAATATACCAGCTGCAATTATGAAAGAGGAAAAACCTTTCATAGATGCTGTAGCACGTCATCAAACACTGTACATAATTCAGAGATAAAGTAATGGAAACTTAAATTTGCAGATAAATAAAAGCTGCATTTAACTGTGACCTGTCCTAATCTACTCACAAGCAGAAAGTAAGCCCAGGGGTGAGGCAAACAAAGTTAAATATAAGCCTGACAGAGTACTTTCCAATTAAATAAACCCTTCAAATATTAGCTGTGAAGTTTTATCTTTCTAGTGCTGGGTACTGACGTGCTTAAAGGATCCCTTTGGATTTGGGGCAGGTCCTCTACTCAGCCATTCTTCCCTTTATTACCATTCCATGCCCAGTGGCTGCACTGGAAAACGTGCTGTGTCCTTCCATGAGCACCTTCCCACCTGATGCAAGCTCTGGCACCCACAAGCAGTGATTTAGTGCCAAATCATGTAGCAAAACTGACTCTACCCTTTATAAATTCATAAATCCTGAGTAGGACAGTTTTCCCATTATGGCTCAGTATTGTTTCAGTGTGTAACCCCCATTGCTGAAGGAGAGACAATAAATCCTGAGGCTGTGAAATCCATTGTATTTATATATGAGGCTGCTTTTGTTCTCCATTTCCCAGTCACAAATAAACTGAGATCTTTTGAGTTTTCCACAGGGATATTTATAGATTGCAAAGGGTGACACATTAAATCAATTGACTCCTATATTTTCTCTTGGACATTTTACTGTTTCCTGTACGATAACAAATACTTTTCCCATCCTACAGGCTGTTTTCCATGTGGAAAAAGTCTGGATAAGCTTAGGTTTTCTTCACACTGTTCTATTTTACTCATGAGGCTGTGACTTGTACATGCACAGTCCTGCCTTTCTTGCAGCAGACAGAAACTGCATAAGAAAATAATTTTATTATCATGGCTTTTTGTTTGTCACTTTTCTGTCTTCTGCCTTCTAGTGCCTCTCCTTGAAGGTGCTTTGATAGTATAACCACAGGAATCCCTATTATGCACTGCTAATAATGAGTAGTCAAAGTACTTTTGAGAGTTTTGGGCAGTACCATTGTATCTAGGATGTGGTTCTGGCCCAGGACCAGAGATGTTAGACACAGTCCCATCACAAAATGAGGATTTTCCCAAATCCAGCCACTATACAGTTTATATAAACCTGCAGGTTTTACAGGAGCTGCAGCCAGATACTTATATACACTCCTCTGGAACCCAGAAGTTAATTACCAATATGAGGGAACACCTCCCAGTATAAAATCACTCCAAAAGCTAAGAAGAAAATGAAGCCCATGAAACTCACCTGAGCTGTGTGCGAGCTGAGCGAAGGGAACTTCACCCTTTCCAAACCCAAACCAGAAAGTGTGGTGGGGAATGGAGTCATCTGTAAATCTGAAATCAGACAGAGAACGTATAAGCAACACCGTGTATCAGTAGTTAACTTGATAGAAACAACAGCAAAATAAATTAATACCTTTTCTTTTCTCTCCTGGCAATTGTGTCTGTACGTAGTGGACATTCAAAAGAGAGGCTCTGTCTGTACACTGGGTATCCTTTTGGATACCAGCATCAGTGTCAGTGTGCATGGACTGGCCTGTGGTAGTGTGGGTCATATACAAGTTCCTGAAGAACAAGTAATTCCTTTGGACTATTTTACTTTTTTTCCTGGTGTGGCCATGCTGCCTAAAGGGTGTATCAGGATTTTCCCTAAGTTCAGCTCCATACTGGGGCAGTTTTGCAGCAATAATGCCAACTGCAGCTATATCAGCAAGACTAATTCACTGGGTGCTGATGGAAAACTGAAGTGTTTGAAAAGTGACCCTTTTCTGGTTTTTTAAAATTTCTTTTCATTCATGTGCTCAAAATGGCAATAAAGGTCCCTGATTTTTTTTCTCCTGTTTAAGTAAATGCATTTGTACTAAAAGCCTTGAAACAAATTTTGCTTATTGCTGAAACAGCTTTATGTTCAAATTATTAAAATAAGATAAATAAGTTGTTGAATACTGTAGCTTATCCTTCCGCTTTAACTTATTTCCTACTTTCCTACAGTACTTTGCAAACCTTACAAATAATTCCATAACTCTCGGCAATCACATTTCTACATGCAAATTTTGATGTGGAGATCTTGCCTTTTCTGCAGGATGTCTAAAGAATATCTAGAGCACCAACACAGACATATCTCTTAAAAATATAAAATAAAAAAATAAAAAAGCAAAAATCACTATAATTTCTTCTGCATCTGTCAACCAGAGCTCCACATTATACAGGACATTAGTGACAAGAGCAGGAGGCGGAATACAGGGTGCAGTGTGTGCTCAGGTTAAGTGAGAATGATTAGCATGTTTTCCCAGTCAGACTCTGACTGGTTTGAAGCTCTAGTAATCTTCTGGTATTTGATTAATCTCTATTCCTAGAGCAGTGGCTGTAAAGATCAGAATGTAGACAGGACTACAAATGATGCAAGATTAGCAGGCCTGGAACTCCTCATCTAAAGGGTAAGCTGCTAACAGGGTATAAATAGGTGCAGCCACACAGGAGGCTGAGAGAGGCTGAAGGTACTGAACAGGGAGCAGCATCACACATCCAACAGACTGTGCCACAGCAGTGCGGTGTAGAGGGCTCCCCTTATCTGGCTAGAGGTTCCCAGCTCTGCTCTGGGAAGAACAGCAGGGAAAAAAAGAGGGAAAATAGTAAAGGGGAAGTTGAAACAGCAGTCTGATTGACCAGGTGATGTTCTGTGCTGTAGACAATGTGGTTGTGCTGTAGATTAGTTTAGCCTGGGACAAGAACTGCAGGGAATGTCACCAGAGGTTGTTCAGAGGCTGCCTGGTTTTGAGTATCCAGCAGGAAGCCGGGAATACCTGGACACATTGCATCCCTTTTAAAAACACCAATGGCTCTAAGAGAGTTGTTCTGACTCCCAGGACTTCCTCCCATCCCATGTCTCCTGCAACCACCTTCTGTCCCACATCCAAAGTATCCAAAGTATCTTCCATTCAGATCCCTCCCTCTGTCCCAAGTGCACACAGAAACGTGCAGACAGCAGGGGCTCAGCACCTTTGCCTTTCCTGTTGCCAGGGCATCTCCAGTTGCAACAGACACACAGAGTAAATATTAGGCCCAGAAAGGGAATGCAGTTGGAATTTTGGACTGGCTTTTTAGCCACATCCTTCCCAGAGATAGTGCAGGTACCTTCAGGTCTTCTTCTAATTGCAGACCCAAACCCCCTAACCCCGCCCTCCAAAAGTCATGTGAAATTAGCTATTCTGTAAAGCTTAAAAATGCAGCAATTAGGCTGAACTCATTTTCAAAGCCCCCAGTAGTAACTGATCTCCAGGAAAAATGCCTGTACTTCCCTCTGATTTTCATGTATTCGTGGGGGACAACAATAGCACTGAAAGGCACAGGTGCTTTCTACCAAAAATACTCTGCACATGCGCTGTGTTGTTCAGCTCCCACAGAAATCCCATGTTTAGATAAAGATGTTTCCACAAGGAGGCAAAATGATCTGTTGCAGGCAGAGGAACACACTGCTGGAAACACAGGGAGATGACAGAGCCGAGTGTCCCGAGCTGTGGTGCTGTGCTTGGAGCACGACCCCTTTGCCACAGGGATGGGGGGGAGAGTTGCTTCCCTTGCCCTGCCTCCAAGCAGCTGGTTTGAACACCACTGTGTCTTTTCATACGAACATGAAATTAGGTCGAAACTTTCTAGGAAATTTCTGCTGCCTGTTTTAGAACACGGTTCAAAAGATCAAACCAGAGGAATTCTATAGGAAGCCATATGCAATGTGGAAAGGGAGCATTAACGGGAAGAAATCCTGTGCCTGAGCACTGCTGAGCTGACATCCAGGGGCTTACCTGGAACAAAACCTCAGCTCAGCTCCGCAGCAGCAGAATGGGAGGCAAACAAAGGAAGTAAATTTAAAACAACCCTCCCATCAGCGCCTGCCCCAAGGACAGAAACACCGTTCATTCCGTTTGCTTATGGAATCATCCCTCCCTGCTCCCAAACTTGGCTCCAAGGAGCCTCTTCAGGCTTTTACCAAGAGCAACAAATCTTCCCCGAGCAGTGGAGTTTTTATCAGTAGTTAGAGCTCCTCACTCATGTTCAGTATTAAATTGTTCTTCCTTCTAAAGCACTATTTTGATCAGGTGATCTCTTCCCCGAGGAAAAAAAAAAAACCACAAAAAACACATTTAGGGCCAGATTTAAAAAAAGCTATTAGACGCCTGCTTAATTTAAATGCATAACAGCAGGCACCTCAGCCTAATTCTCTACTTGAGCACACAGTCTCCTGATTTATACACACAAGTGGAATAGCTTTTGCCGACGCATATTTTGGCTTTTGCTTTATCTTCGTTGTGTTTTAATAACTTACCTTTTCTTACAGTTTTCTTATTTCAGACTTAAATTAGACAAACAATCATTTGGGACACCGTCTGCACTCACCAAATTCCTCCAGTGGCTTTGAAAACAGAGCTCATTGGACTCCTTTTATCCCAAGTCACCCTGTGGGGTATTGGGGCAGCCCTGCATTAGAGAGAGAAATCTGGGTCTTGTTGTGAGGGTGGGGAGAGCCGAGGGTTTAACTCCACACTCAGAAACTCCTTGCAAACAGCCAGAGGGAACACTGAATCGCACACTAAGACAACTTCTACTACTGATGCATCTTCTTGCAGTTTCCACATTGATGTCTCCATAAATTCCTTCGATTTATGAGGTCATTTGCCTGTTGACAATTGATTGAATTAACTACTCCAGGAGAGCATTTCTGTCCCAGAGCAGGAAAGGGTTTTAAAACTCTTTTTTGATAGCTGTAGTTGAAACAAGAGGTTGGATATGCAGCTCATCTCTATATGATGGATAAATTTCAAAACATTCCAGAGACAACTTTCAAGATTCAAGAGAGATGAAGAACTCCTTGATCCATGAATAGTGATTTTTTGGCAGAGGAGAATATCAGGTTGCAGGATGTAATATTAGATAGCATTTCCTAAGCATACAATTACTGCTGATTATAATTTATACTGGAATAGAGCTTGGCTAACATCAGTTTCCAGAACATTTCCACCTGATCATGCAATTCTTTCTGAAAGAACACCAGAAAATTAAGCTCTTATTGGGAACGCAATTACCTCCCAAGGATACAGAAAGTGTCCCTGCCCATAACAGGTGGGTTGGAACTAGATGATTTTTAAGGTTCATTCCAACCCATTCTAGGATTCTGTGAAATTATGTTATTTAAGTTTTTATTTCATTTTACATTCTATTACCTCTTTTGAAACATCAGTTGTATTCTGTCAATATTTTCAGTGCAGTTTTTTCTTGACACAGAAGCTTTGCAATATCATGTTTTTTTCTAGCATTGATTCCCTGATTTTTATTTTTTTTTTCCCACAATTTACTCTCAAGGCCAATACTCCACAGGCAGGATTTCTATCAATTTTAGCTGGAGTTCTCACCTGATTAGAAGCTGCAGCAAAAGGTTTTATGATCACACCTGGAGCGTGGGGTTTCAGCTTCTCCTGACATGTGACTATTTCCAGATTTGAGTTCAGTCCAAAGTGTTCCTTGCCAGCTGGAATTAAACTCCAGTTCATTTTCAAAATTCCCTGTAAAGGAGTAGACATTGAAATAAAAATGGTTTTTTAAAAAAAATTCCCTCATATTAATACTGAGGTAATTTGCAAGATTTTTTTACTTAATTGTTTATATTTCTAGTCTGACCTGACTATGACACAGCAGTAACAGCATTGCTTTCTAATCACAGCATCTAATCTCAGAATAAAAATATTTCTTGGTAATACATAACAGTTTTTCTGAGCTGAAAATAAAAAGTAATGTTCACCTGTCTACAGCATTTAAAGTAAATAAAAATGAAATACACTATAGGGATTACACCATGTGAGATGATTGGAAATGCTGGCGTGATCTGACATGGAACAGCCCACAGTCCTGCTATTAGCAGGCTGTGAAATCATATAAAAATGAAAAGAACCCAGACGTGAAAATAATGAGTTTCAAAAGAAAAAGACACTTTTTGATCATATCTAAAAAGAAATTTTCTGTTCTGTATTTTGTCCTCCACCACCACTTCTAGGGCTGTTAAGAAGGAGCCTTTTCACCAACAGCACTAATTAGCGTTGTGGTTTAACCCGGTCGGCAGCCAAACACCACAGAGCCCTTCATTCCCCCATGGGATGGGGAGAGCATGGGACAAAAAGGTAGAATAGTTTTTTAGTTTAATAGGTCAGAAAAGGGAAGAAAAACAATAATACTGATAAAAGAATACACCAAACAAGTGATGCCCAGTGCAAGTGCTCACCACCCACTGGCTGATGCCCAGCCATCCCTGAGCAGCAGCTGCCAGCCCACCAGACAACTCTCCTGGTTTGAGGTCGCTGTGATGTCACATGGTCTGGAATACCCCTTCGGCCAGTTGGACTCAGCAGTCCTGGCTGTGTCCTCCCCCAGCTCCCTGTGCCCCCCTGCCTCCTGGTGGGATGAGGAGCTGAAAAGTCCCTGACTGTGCAAGCCCTGCTCAGCAACAGCTAACGTTATTCCCATCCAAAATCCAAAACACAGCACTGTACCACCTACTAGGGAGAAAATTAACTCTCTCCCAGCTAAAATCAGTACATCAGTCACTAATAAAACCCTTTGCAGACCAAGCCTAGCCAACCCAAAATCTGGCAGGTAGGTCATCCCTAGCTCTATTGGCTTCTTCAACTCCCACCTGTGTCAGCCACTGCTCGGTCTCTGTCCAAGCTCAATGGGTGAAGTTTTGCAGCAGCTCCAACCATGGTTTAGCTTCACCACATGCTCATGTTGTGACCAAACTGCTGACATTGTTCCACAAGCCCTGGAGGCAGCCGAGATGCTGAGGTTCAGAAAACCAGCCTGATGCATTTATTGCTAACATCCAAGGACAGCAGTATGAAAACATCAGCCTGAGCAGCTGTTTTGCACTTGGCTTCCTGTCTGTAGTGATACCTTTCAAGCACAAGGATCTCAGGTGGGTAACATTATTGCTTGAATAATTTCATCAGAACTTCAAAGTATTTGCTTTAATTAATGTCACAGTCTTATAGGCATCATTGACTGAAGTAACTTGTTAGCCTACAAAACCTGAATGCATTTTAGAGAGATAAGGCCTTTAGACACAACAATTTTTAAAATTTGGGAGAAAAACCAGAAGAAAACAAATAAATAAACAAACAACACCCTTCTACACACAAAAAACCCCTAAATCCCAAACCAAACATTGTGGGGGTGAGGGCAAGCAAGTCCACACGGTGCTTTACTTCCAATTCAGGAGCCACATGGAGCACAGAGAAAGGTATTTTAAATTAGGACTTTTAATGGGACCAGTTTGTTTTAAAGGCTTACAAATTTTGCAGTGAGCCTTCCCCACAGTGAACCTGTGTTCCTTGGATGGATGGAGGAAGCTGGGGCTGCCAGCTCATGCCCAACATGAAAGCACAGGGGGGTAGCCAAGCTGCAAACAGCAACACCACAGAGCTGCAGGGCTTCCATCTCCCTCCAAGGACTGCAAGATTAAGAGAAAGGACCAGCTGTAATTTCATGAATCCTTCAGAAATTCTGGAAATTAATTCAAACCGAATTCCAGATCTCTGTTTCCCAGTGGACCCACATCTATGTCAGAGCTCAACCTAAGGCATGAAATTCTTTGATACAACCCCAAAGCTGTAAGGGAAGGTGCTGCTCAGGATGCTCCTGCCCTGCCAGCAGCCTCCTCTCCCCGCCTCAGTCCTCCTGTGCAATTAAAAAGAATGACTGGACTGAAGCAATGTCAGGGCATAGAGAGAAACCACTGCTATGTTCTGCTAATAAACCACGAGCCAACTGTCCTGCAGGTGCACATGTGAGTATTCCACAAAGGAAACAGGAGCACCACGCTGTCAGAGCTCTCCTTTGGAGAGGTCACCAACCACTCGCCTTTCTAGCAGGTGAAAACCACGGCAAGAGAAGGGGGCTTAGCACCTGTAAAAATACTGACTGCTCATGGTGAATATGTAAGAATTTGTTTTCATAAGCCAGATAATTGGGTCCTTGGGAAGCAAACTAACAAGAGGAAGAAAATATCTAAAATTCAGATTTTCTTTTAAGCCACTCACTTT
Organism: Acropternis orthonyx; assembly: GCA_035583155.1. NCBI lineage: Eukaryota > Metazoa > Chordata > Aves > Passeriformes > Rhinocryptidae > Acropternis > Acropternis orthonyx. Next base: position 15,953,501 of record JAWWEU010000023.1, read on the forward strand.
TTGCCAGCCATCATTTTATATAAGAGCAGTGACTCAATACAGATGGAATCGTGGTTGTCCTGTCAACCAACCAGCTCTATTTCTTGGGTCCTATTCCTCTCTAAGGGACATCATTTCCCAGAGATCACGGTGTCAAAGCAGTAGCACATTTTACTGTAATCTCTTTTTGTTGCCTCTTCTTGCTCTCTGCACCCACTGAAATCTGTGTGAACACCTAAAAATATGTATGACTTGGCAGATCTACGCTGGGGCTCCTCACACATCAGCAGTCTGCCTAAGGCATTGTGTCCAAATGCTGAACATCATTATAAGTTATCCAACTAGCTCATAAAATGTTACTTCATTTTTGTTTCCAGGCACTGATTTCCCCCTTGATGTGACAGCCCAGTCTCCCACTCACTCACTGTCAGCCGCTGTTTTAGGTTTGATGCTGACATTCAGCCACTCAGCCTTTTCAATACACACCTTCCTCAGCACTAAATGTACGCTTGCTGTGGGTTTGGCATGCTGAAATTGGCTCAGGAAAACTTTCTTTCTTTGGTTTAAAAATAACCTAAAGTATTTCTTCATTGTTTAAGGAAATAATTTCCCCTTGGAGAATGACAACATGCTGTCTTTTATACGTACGCTGAATATTGCAAACAAATACCTTGTATGTATTTATATTATATATACACACACCTGTATCTCCTACTTTTTGTATATATAATGCCAAAATCTTCACGACCACATGCAGTCACTATGGATCCCCAGGCACCCATTAGAAATCTGCACTCAGTTGTTTGCCCAGGTCCCAGTAAGGTAAATGCCCACCATCATCCTTGATGTCTCCAAAATTCCCCAGCAGAAAAGTTGTGTTTTCCTTCCTCAACTAAACTGCCCATCCAGCTCAAGGCAGGTATTTTTGCTGAGATTCAAGCTGGCAAATGTGGAGTCACTGAAAATCACCTGCAGGTAATTGCATCTTAAAAGAAAATCAGCATTCACAGACTGAGCATAGTGTATTTGTTTGATTTGATGTCTCAGTTCTTTGCAGAAAACTGGGAATGTGTAAAGCACTGATTGCCAGGGCTGACTGTTTTCTGTGTTGTAATGTTGGTCTGATATGTTAAAGCATCATAACCAGGCTTTTGGATGATGAGTTTTCTGCTAGTGATTGATGGTCCTTCCTTAAGCTTTGTATCTAAGTCAAGCTTTTGAAAGGGTCTTTCTTTCCACACTCCAGTAATCCCAGCCCAATAATCCTCTGAATGGTTAGAGCTATCCCTATTTTCTATACAAGGCAAGGGTATGGGCATCTGAAGACCAGACTCAGCTTGGCTGCTGAGTTCAATTACCCACCACTGAGAAAGCACCAACAACACCTGCCGTCTTTAAAAAAAACAAACAAAACCAAAAGCAAACAACATCAACAACCCCAAACATTTTAAAGAAGGAGCAGGTGCTTCCGCTTCCTTGCCCATCTTAACCTACCTTATAAAGGTGCATTTCTATGGATAAACACTGAGTCAGTTTAAGATTGTTCATTCCTTTATATTGAATTTTCTAAACCTTTTTTAACACTCAGAAATCTTTTTCAAGGAAATGAGTAAATCAAACTTTTTCCTATAATCTCGCAATAGATGCTTTGGGTGAGTTCTGATCACTCTTTGCTCCTTAAGGGGCACTTGTCACATCCCAGTGATAACTCCTACACACGCTTTTCAAAATAGCGAAAGATAAATAGTGCCACGGTGAACAAACAGTAAGTATGACTAGAAACAATGGTTAAAGTAACTGGCAGGTCTGCAGAGCATCTTATTGAGAGTCGAGTTACAAGTATCTTCATTAAACAATGACTTACCCCTGAAAGAGCCTGTTTCAACATCTCTATCTGAAAACACTGTCAAAATGTTACGGTTCTTCTTGAAAAGCACAGATGAAGGTGTAAGATGTTGTCTCAGTGTTTTGGTTTTTTTTTTCTTTTCGTTTGTTTTGTTGGGATTTTTTGTGTATTTTGTGGGTTTTTTTAAGGTTGAGGAGTCAGCACTTAAAATGTACTTGGTTAGAAGGAAAAAAAAAGGAGGACAATTTCCCTGGTACAAACCTTATGGTATTTTTAAGTAAGAACACACTTTGTTGTACAGTTTGAATTTTGCATACACACCTCATTTGCATCTTCCAAATGATGTGATATGCTCGGTATTACTCTTGTACTACCTGTAGTCTGTAGCTACAGGTTGTTAAGAGAGAGGAAATGGCAACAGTCAGGCAAAGAGCCAAGCAGTCAAATGCAATCACAGTAACCTGCTGCTGCTGCCTTGCTCTCACACAGAAACAAGTGAGGATGAGCACTGAGGTCACACTGCCAGGACATGTACAAGCAGAGAGCCCTCTGAGAGGTCTTGCAGTCTGGACCTGATATTTACTTTAATCCAATATAGCCTCAACTATGTGGCATTTGGCATGTTAGAAAACCCCCAGGTTTTATAGAATTTTGTACTGGAATATCCTTCCTGTACAGAGACAGAGGATGAACAAGAGTTCCTGTCACTGCTGCTGGCAACCAAGTCAAGCAAAGGACGTGCTTAACTGCAAAAGAGATTTCTAGCATGGCCCTCTCAGCCTAAGGAAAATTGTATTAAAGTCTAAAGCAAAGGACTGAAGGTCAAACTGCAAAACAGCTGGTATTCCTAATTGTAAACAGATTTTAAAAGAGCTCCATGTATATGGGTCAAGTACTTCTGAGTTTCTGACCACAAAACCAAACACTAAACTTTTATAAAAAACTCCAATGCCTCAAAGACATGCTACAGCCTATATTAAAATATCTTTTTAATATTTCAAGGCTTTCTCCGTGCCAAACTATTAAATGTGTAGACTGATTTCCTCAGAGCAAAATCTTTCCCCCAAACCCAGACAGAATGTCAGTCAAAATAGTTAATTACTAACCAAAAAATCCCAGTAATTGACTGCCTGGATTTTTAATTTCATGAGATAGCATTATCCTTGTGAGAACTCTCTGAGCAGAGGTTGGAGAACAATAACTCCCTGAACACAAAAGCAGTTCCCAAATCACAGCAGAGATGGTAAGGTTAAATTTGACCTTGCTTGCTCCAATAAAAATTCAGGTTATGTCCATAAAAATGAGTGAGAAAGAGGTAACAAAAGGGGTGACAATGAGAAGAGAAGGGTCTTTTTGAGGGGAATTTGCAAAAAGCTACAGCTAAAACTACCTTGGGCTTTTCATCAGAAACGCTCTCTAGGAGGTAAACAGTTTAGAAGACTCTTAGCTACAAAAAGTCACTACAAAGGCACCTTAAAAGTGGTTATTAGATAGAATTCTTGCATATTCTTTCTTCCCTGCCCAGTAATAATTGGTCTCAAACGAGGAACAGTGACAATGCAGGACCTCCACCCCAGGTGACAGGTATTCCCACAAAGAACAGCAGTGCCCATTGTCAACATTTTATCTCAAGTTTCACACCTGCACTTTTTTCTAGAGGCCCTGCATTTATGTAAGAATCACCAGGAGTGTGTTTTAAAACTATTATTAAGGCTCAGAGTTGTGGGGGAAAGCTCTAAAGTGTAACACAGAATAAAACCTGCATTGCCAATGCTCAAAGCCTAAAGACAACTTAAAAAGCCCCACCAGCTCCTTCTGCAGAGTCTGCCAACAGCAACTTCACACACACAAGGTTCCCTCTCACGGGCACAGTCCTGCTCCGTGCTTTGGCATCCAGCCTGATGGCAGCTCTGGAAGGGGGGACACCTGGGAGAGCAATGCTGGGATGTGCACCCTGTATCCATTGCCCTGGCACCAGCAGTGGCTGTCCCTGCTGCTGCTGCTCCAAGAGTCTGGCTGCGAAGCATTCCAAAGCTGAGAGAAAACTGCCATACTGAAGGTAAACAGATTCTGTTATGGGAAAATGGCAAACCGTGGCACTCCCATATCAAATGGATAGGGAGGGGTCTTACAGCAGTTACTGGAATGATGTTGGACACTCTCAGCTTCAGCTGGTGGGGGCTCTCAGGCAGATTTTCTCCTAAGACAGGACTCACTTTCAGATACACCTGTGCACTGCATCCAGCGCCACCGTCCTTTTCTCACAGAGGTGTTTAAAGATGAGTGGGTTTGCCCAGGTGTCCATCCAGTAAGCTAAGCACATTTCTAAGAACTAGACTCAAAAGAATCCAGAGGCTGGACAAGCTGAAACAGCTCTTGGTAGAAGCAGCCTAGTATCTTTAAATTTTTGCTAGTCCCAGCAACATGTAACTTCAAAAGTGAGAGGTTGTCTATCCCCCTCTTGGTTGTGCTCTTTGGTTCAGCATAGGTTTTGATTGTTTCCTTAACAATCTGACATACACCCATGAGTTAAAAATAGCAAGCAGTGCACGCATCTTTCCTAGCAAAAACTGCACATATGGACCATTTGAATCCTATGCAGTGGTATGCCAAGTGTACACCTTGTCCTCTGCTGGAGTATGACTAATTTTGCCAGCTTTACTTTTTTTTTCCTGTTTATTGAAAACAAACTACTAAAGCACACAAAAGTTTTATTACACCAGTGGTCCTTCTCTGTGTGCAGTACAGCACACCCCAAGCCCATGGATAAAAGGCTCAATAGAGACTTGCAGTGTTGCCTGCACTGAGTGGAAACTTCAGATGTATTTTAGGTCTGAAAGTTTGTTTCTGGCAATTTTCATGCAGTCCTTACCTACAGACAGTAAACAGCTAATGATTATTCTGTATTATCAGCACTGATGTGACTGACACACAGAGATGTTCTCTGAACTGTGCAGTTTCTCCAGCTGGAAGCTCACAGCAATAAAATTTATATCTGTGCTAGATGTCAGAAGCAAATGAAATGATGTGGGGCTAACAAGTGGCAGGTTTAACTGCAGCTCAGTTACCTCATTAAAATAGCTGTTAATTCAAACTGGAAGGAGAATCCACTCTTTTGGCTGCCCATCAGAAGAGCTCTCCACAACAGGAAAGAAGCAGCAGTTCTGCACATCAGCTCAAAAGTTTGTTTGAATGATGTACAGGAGAAAACTAACATGAGGAAATGCAAAGGAGATCCCGTTTGTAGCTGGTATCACAACTGGATTCCATTAGGAAAAGACTGACATGAATATTTTAAGCTCCCAAGAAAATTTTAAGCAGAAGGAGAACATCTTGAACAAATCACTTGAAATTTTGTTTGCAGCTCTCCCTGCTCACACTGCCATCCAGGTGGCTTTATGGTTCTGTACATAGTGTTACTGTTCTCCTTTATGACCAAGCTATATCTTTTAGGCAGTAAAGCAAGTAATAGTTCCCCTCTGTTGGCCACTGCAGAGCATTGAGAGAGCTCCACATAACATTTACCACAGGGTGTACAATTCAGACATGGACACTTGCTCAGACAAGAGACTGAAGGCAGAGAGACACCCCACCGATGTCTCAGAGTTTCTCTCTTCTGCTTTGGCAGCATATCCAAATAAAAAGCTTTCAGGTTTTTGATGAAAACAACAGGCTTAGAAAAAGGACGAGGAAAAACCCCTAATGAAGTCCCACTGAAAACATGCAGCAAAGGACACTTTTTGACCAGAAAACTACAAAACACCAGTACCCGCCAGAAAACCCTGAAAAGCTGTTGTGTTCTGCTGTAAATTAGAACACTGGTAAAAATTCCTTCTTGTTTGTTCTCACATATACACAGAGTTTATGTTTACGGGCAATGCCTATGATGGCACTGCAGTAGGGCCAGGAATCTACCGCTCTGGGGTAACCACTGGCCATGAATCTGGGATCTCTTGCTTCATTTCCCACATGCTGCAGAACCCCCAGGCTCTCGAGTGGAGGCTGGGATCTCACAGAGACAGGTTCCACTCACTACCTAACCACAATTTGTTCCCCAGTTCATCCTTCATGTGCAGCAAAGGAGCAGAGATCCCACGAGGAAACAGCAGTGATTATAGAACAAGGCTACCAGAGGATAATCTCCACCTGCCAGGAAATAAAAAGACAGTTTTTTCACATAATTGTTCATACACACAACTACATTCAGCTAAATTTAAGCATATGTGAGTTGAGTGCTCCAACCCTTCTCAAACAGTACAAAGATAGCAGGAGAAAGACTGAGTGACTCAATTACCCAAAGGCAGATCTTGGCAGGGCTCAGCCTCCAATCAGAGGGATTAGACAGGCAGGAAAAGAGTGGTGTAGCAAAGAAAAACAAAATGAAAGCAAACAGGGAGGAAACAAGATTCTCCTCTTGATTTGCACTGAAGATGAATTACTTACTTATCACTGCAGTTGTAAATGAAAGCTGTGCCAAAGGGGTGTAGTTTCTAAAAGAAAACAAATTAAATACATTTTCTTTCTTGCTTTGTGTGGAGAATGTGCCTGACTTCAGAAAGATACTGCAGCAGAAGCTAAAAAAGAAGAAAAACAAAATAAATATGTCCTGCACAGGACACATTTGAGTGTACGACATTACACTGCAATACACATGAGAGTGTATGACTTCAGCAGACCTGCAGCCAGAGTCATACACTGCTCACACCTCGGGCAACACCAGTATTTCCACACACAAGGAGGTTTTCCAATAGAAATCAGCAATGTTGGCACCTCAAAGTCCAGACTGTTGGCAGGTGCTGAACCTCCTCCTTACACAGAACATCTCCCCTGAGGACCTGCCAGTCTAACACCCAGAGCTGAGCCACGTGTGCAAGATCCTAACCCCGATCTCTGAAACCATGGACAGGCTCTTCTGTGGGTTAGAAGAGGCGAGACCCAAAGGAGAACAACTTCTGCAGCACCCACAAGGGCCAATGCCAGGGCAGGATTCCCACCTCTCACTCCTCGACCTGCTGTTCACATTGGTGCTGCAGCACAGCTCCAGCACTGCTGCTCTGTTCTGTCACTGCTCCTGCAGAACTTTTAATAAGTGAAGCCAGATACTTTAGTGATTCCAACTCATAAAACACATTGTACTCTCACAAATGGTGTGAGAACTATGCTGGCTTTGGTGCCGATCAGCCTTCCTGTGGCTGAGCAAAAGCCCAGCTGATGTGGTATGCAGGGAGTCCTCTCTACAGGAGAAAAGAAGTTTCTAACCCAGAACTACAAGATAATGGACTTCAAAGTTGTGGGGTTTATGCATGGAAAACCTGTCACTGGTGCAGGACTGAAACCTGCTTATCTTGGCCTTTCACATGGTGTAATTTGACAGGGCCCGTAGCACATCTAAAGGGAAGGAGATGGAAATGCATCTAACTGTATTGAATTTATTTACTTATTTATTTTCAAACAGTGGCAGGAGTTACTCTCTTCAGCTCATGAGCAGCCCCTGTAGAAGTGGATTAATACATGGGGCACAGCAGGTGGATAGAAAGTAAAATCCTTTATGAGGTTTGCCCACACTGGTCAGAAATACATTTGTAAGTTGAAGAAATCATTACACTCCTGAGAGTCCTTGGGTAGGAAACGAGTTTATCATTTCCTAGCAAATGATTTTGACCTTTCTAGCAAAGGTTAGAGGACAAAGATATATTAACCAGTGTAATTTAAGTCAAGTGTAAAATAACTAAGAGTTACATGGCCTTGGGGAAGAGTCTGAAGTCTTAGTTGGTGAAGATGTTTCAGCATTTGGCGGCATTCACTATTTTAAGAACAAAATTACCACCATAAATTTCTGGGCTTTTACCTGGATGGGACTGTGATGACTTAAATCTCTGAATAAAGTTTATTGCCCACTTCATCTGTGTCTTATACCACAACACTGACCCAGGCTGCCAGGGCTGTGTTGTCAGCTCTAATGCAGCTCATCTCGGTGAGCACAGAGGCAGCCCTTGCACTCCACTACAGTCTCCACAGGTGCAGCTGTAATTGAGTTTATGCTGGGCCTGCATAGCAGCATCTGTTAAGGTGCATGAAGAACTCAGGTCCTCAGGTGGCTGGATGAAGAATGTCAGACAGAAATATTTCAGTAGATTCCTCACTTTCCCCTTGTAACCTAAGGCTTGTTACAACAAGCAGGAGCTCCTGCCATGGCCTCCTGCCACCTGCATGTCCCATTTGCACGTGACCAACCTGTAGGCTGAGATAAGAACTTGGATGATTTGACTTTTAATTTCATTAATTCATTTCTGTTAGTTTTTTTCAAATGGCTTTTATTTTTAGCAAACCCCCCCCCCCCAAAACTAAACTCAAAACAGCCTCACTACAAACCTCTCCCAAGACCTAAGTTCCTCATTTCTCGGTGTTTCCTTCTGCTCTCAAATAATTCTAAGTGCATTAGGAAACACATGCAACCAGATTTTTACCTGACCTCCAATAGTTACGGTCTGGACAAATCAGAAGCTATTTTTACCCAAATGATCAAGAATTTGCTTCCTGATTTTATCATTTTGCTACTATAGAAAACCAAAACTTATGACTGAGAGAGACTTTACTTCAATACCCAGGATAAGGGCTTGCTGAAGCAATACCTAATTTCATCACCTTAAACCGTAATATCATTGCTTTTACAAATCTCAATGAAAAGCAAAAATCCCTGCTGTGCTCAGATTCATTGAACTTTACTAATTCTCTACATGCTACCCAGATTGTTGCTCCTGATGTCAGGCATGTTGAATGAAGATGTGGACCTCTGCTCTCACTCTGCAACATAATGAGAACCAGCTTATCTCTTATCAGTTTCTAGAAGAGCTCAGCTATCTAAGGTTACCACAGTATGCTGTATTTTCCGCTGCTAAATTAATATTTGAGGGGGGAAAATAACATGTAAGATATGCAAATTACTGAAAAACAACCAGTTGGGAAGTTAGCCCTGTATAAAACACTGATGATGTTTGAAGGCAATGCACAGAACAGCTAAATGTTCAGTCCTGCTAACATGTATTTAGAGTTATCTTGAAATAGAAAAGGCAGAAAGAGAAGCTGGAATGTAACTACTCAACTGTTACCCAAAATATCAGCTAGCCAAGCCAGGGACTGACATTTCTTCCTAATGCTGAGAAAAGGCATCCCAGAGAAGGAGGTTGTATGCTGATTTTTTAAAAGGGGCCTAAGTTCCCCCACAGTTTTCACTTGAATGATTTGATTTTCAGGCTAGACTCCCAGAATGGAGGAGGACAGTGAAAGCTTCTACCCAACATAATAAGGACATTTACACAGAATATGGAAAAACCGACTAATTCTCTGCCCGTTTCACAACAGGGATTTAAAACAAGTCTTCCCTTTTCCAGGAAGCGCTTTCACTACGGAACAGGAGTATGTCCCAGGGGTGTGCTGATGCACTGAACACATCCTCTTGGTGAGCCTCTAGAGATGCCCCAACAAGTGACTCTTCCCGGGCAGCCCAGGGAAGCAGGAAAGCAAACTTCAGAGCTTCTCTTCCAAGGCGGCCCGAAAGGCTCAGCCTCTCTGCCTGGAGCTCATCCAGTTTGTAACAGAGACTAACAGTGGCTGAGCTGGCGGTGAAAAGAAGGTCTCCCCAGCCTGATTAGAGCACCTACTTAACAGGCAGGACACCGAGGTGTCAGTTCTGCTTCATGAATATTCAAGTTCTTCAGGCAAACTGAAAGAGTATCAAAAGACTGAGAGCAGCCCTGCAGCCTCTGCCACGTGGCTTGAACACGGAATGCTGAGGTTCTTTTAGGAAGGTTTCTGTCATATCTTCAGCAAAGTCCATCACCCCGAAGTGCAGAGTCTGAGGAAGAGGAGTATCTTCACTGCTTCCTACCCCTCTCCCTCACATTTCTGTGTAAATCCAGCTTTTTATTTCCTTTACTCCTCTGATGTTAAAGAAATGTTTTGAAATACATCAAGGATTTGATCCAAATTAATTTCTGCTTTGTTTTTTATCTTACTGAAAAGCATTTGTTAAAAATCAGACGGAACTGACTTTTTCTTTCCTGCTATAAAAAAGGTTCAAACAGGACTAACTCAGATTTCCTGAGACTACAGAGAACACAGAGACAAAGAAAAATGCTTTTATAATAGTACCAAAATGTACAGTTTAAAACTACTTTTTGATCTTGGTGTTATTCAGAGTGAAACTGATGCCCCATTCACAAACTCACATGGAATCCCACGGAACACATCCAGGAGTCCAACACTGTAGATGATGCTGCCCTTAACACCATTTGTCAGTGCTCAAAGACTTTTCTGTAGTCAAGTACCAGCTGAAGCACAAACTACATCTCATGAGATACTATCACCGTATCTTTTGACAGTTTACAGAGTGAAAACACCTCCTTTTTTTTCTGTAACAAAGTAACTTCTCCTCAGAAATGTGTTAAATCACATTTTTGGTCTAAAGAAAACTCCAGCTCACATTCAGTGAAACACCAGTGGGAAAATAAAGAGTTTTCAGGAACTGCATCGACATCTTGCCACACATTCCTCTACTTCAGCATTCAGCATTTTTGAGCAGCCCTTACTGTTCCTCTAATCATCTGAAAATCGACGTCAGGTGGTCTATTGAAAAAGTGGGCTCTGATGTTACCAAGGCCCCAATTTTCAGTTTTTGGAAAGTATTATGAATGGGGGGGAAAAAAGAAATCACATCTTTTCCCTGTGATCTCTGCAGCAACTGCAATAATCACATCCACCTCAAAAGTTGCCTCCAATGGCTTTCACCTTCTCTCAGAAACCATGAACCTTTACCTATCTAGATGTTCACAGAATAACAGAATTGTAGAATTGACCTAGGTTGGAAGGGACCTTAAAGATCATCAACTTCCACCCCCGTGCCATCAACAGGGACACAGCCCACTATCCAAGCCCTGTCCAACCTGACCTTGGGGCAGCCAGCGCTTCTATGGGCAACCTGTGCCAGGGCCTCACCACTCTCACAGGGAAGAATTTCTTCCTGATATCCAATCTGAACCTGCCCTCTGTCAGTTTGAAGCCATTCCCCCTTGTCCTGTCAAAGGTAGCTGCTTTAGAGCGCTGAGCAGCTCCCTTGCTCCTGGCAGGATGGACATCACAAAGAGCTACTAAAGACAGAGGCTGAGACCATTTTTTTAAAGACAGAAGGAAGAAGGAGTATTGCAGTTCAGCTACAGCACAAAAGATCACAAAACTAACAACCTGCCAGGAATTAGGAATGCTGTGCTCTAGCTGGGAGCATACCTGCCTTCACTCCAAAGCAACAACCTTTCTGACCACCCCTCACTTCTGAACAGCCATCGGGATGCAAACCCAGGATTCTCTTCTTGGCTTGGTCATAACGACCCTGAAACTCCCCGGCAATTCCTGCAGCTCCCACTCCAAAGGAGCCGAGCTGCCCTCTCCCGGGAGCAGTGCAGGCAGCAGGGCAGCCTCCCACAGCCAAGCGCATCATTAGCCGGTGGGGACAGCCGGTGGGATGGGAAATTAACGCATGGGGAAGCCACCTCCAGATGGACCGCCCAGCCTTCCCATTTACAGTTTCACTAAAATTGGACTTTGTGGTTAGGATTCACCTTAAGTAGCATTCCTTCTGCAGGCTTCAGAAATGGTCGTTTTGCAGGCAGAGACATACATGGATTGTTTGATTAAATCAATAGGGCAAAGATCAAGTGAATGCCATGTCAGAACAAGAGCTCACAGAGGAGTTAATGGGACTGACATAACACAGCCTGAACAGGTACCCGCTGCTGTACATGGCAGAAGCATGTTTGCACTTAGGATTTTCCCAAATCTCCTGTTAATTTACTAAAAACAAAAAGGGTCTCAGGTCTATGAGAGATGAAGGGAAGGAAATCAGCCTGCACCTGTAACCCAGAACACAGTGAAAACCTGAGCTCATTGAAAACAAAAAGAGTTTTCATTGTTACAGGTTTTTATTACACCAGACTTGAAACAAAGGACTTGGAGCTGGGGGACAGATTAGTGACAATATGATACAACTTTAGCAGCATCAGCCTGCCCTTCCAGGTCCTGCTCCCCATTTGGGAGATACTAGAGTAGATAAAATGAGGAGTTGGCTTACAAAGGCTGCTGGGTATATCTATATAACCTATACCTATATATCTATCTATACAATATTATTTTGGGGGGGTTTTAAATATACATATATGATGGGTTTTAAGTAGTTAGAGTGGTAAAAAGCTGGAATTTCCAGGAACATTTCTCCACTAAATTGTTGGGCAGAAATCACAAGGTGGGTGATTTCTGCAATTTAAAGAGCGGGAAATTGCAGTCAGCATGCTAATTAGGAAGAGTTCTAGGAAAAACATCTAAGGAAAAGTCCACCAGGAATAAGATGGGTATATGCTTTTAAGATTTTAAAAAAAATATTTAAATTGCCTACCATAGCTTTAGATGATTTTATTTCTTTGGGGGATTTTCTGTTTTGTTTTAAAAGAAAGTTACATTTTTTTCTAAAAACTTCTGCAGGCACTTGGGATAAGGATGATCAGGTGAGTCACTTCATGAATATTCCTGCATCCATATGGCATGTACAGGAAATCCATTAGAATTAGTATTTCTTTACATGGTTATTTATTCAAGTAACCCTCCCTTCAAAGTGCTGCTTCTGTTCTCTTAACATAATAATTCTGATAAATTACTCTTTCTTCAATGCCCCATAAGCAAGGAACATAAGGACTCAGTGCTGCTACATTAAGATCCTTTACTCTGGCTCATTCCAAAGAAAACAGCATATTTTTAAGCATGTTTCCCCCAACAACAGATGCCTCTCTACATTTTAAAAGGTGCAAATGCCATTTTTAAGTAAGGGGGAAAAAAATTTCAGCCATCACTTGCAATTATTAAAAATTCATTTGTTTCTCATGTAAATTTGGGACAAACTGCCATTTGTTTCCTGACTAACCATAGCTGCTTCCAGACTTCCAGTCTGCCTGGGGCCTCTGACAGGGCTCCTGATGAGAGACACACATAACTGGTGAGTATTTGACATAGAACTGGATAACTTACTAGATCCGCACTTAAATTCAAGCCAAAGTCACTCTGCTGAGTACAAGTCAGCTAAGAAAATTGCTGAGGATCTCCAGAGCTTCCCATGTACAACTTTCTCATTTTCATTTGATTCTATTTGAATTAATTTCTCTGAAGAGAAACCATGTGTTTTATTGTGATTTGTTCGTAGTCACATCCACTAAAGAAGATAAATAAATAGGTTGGTTTGGAAAAATGTCATTATGCTCTACTTTTCATATTTAGTATCATTTTTCTGAAGGACTACCTGTAAGCGGTGGGAGGGAGCCCAATGAACATCACATGGACAACCTGACTTCCTTTCCAGGACCAGCAGCTCTGCCAGACACAGGTCACACTCACAGGGCCAAGGGACTACAGCAATTTCTGACCTTTTTCTTTAGTATTCTCTTTTCTCCCTCTTCTCCGCCCCAGGCTGGCATCCTCCATTAACTGGCCATTATAGCCCAGAACTGGACTCTCCAGGAGGGGAAAGGATAGAGAAAAAGGCACAGAGCTGGCAGCTTAAGCAGAAATGGCAGAGGAACCTGAAGACCATAAAGCCTTAAAGAAAATAGGATCTTACCGTGCCTGCCAGTGGCAGATGGGATACAGTGCTGCTTACAGGAGAGAGAGGGAAGGAGAACCAGAATAATACAGTTACTCTCTGTGGACTTCAGGAAAGTAGATAAAACTGTCTCCTCCTAATCTTGCACAAAACAGACTCAGTGGCTACGAAGCCTTTCAAGGAGCAAAGTACCATCAGCAGGTGGTGCCACCTGTCCCACTCTAATTCCTTCTCACTCAAACGATTTATGTCCCAGTGAGAGAGGAAGGTAAAAAAAACTCAACAGCAAAAAACAACCTGCAGCTGCCTAACAGCCAGGGAGCAGGAGAATGGGATGCAAGGAGACAGAAGGCTAATTTTAGCTGAATAACATAAAATAAAAATACTATTAATAATAATAATTATTTAAAATGTAATTGCTAAATGATGCCTCCTTTTTATGATTTACACTTTTGCCTCTGTGTCTGAAGAGAAATGATTAGGCAGAAAATCAAAATGTGGCATGGTTTTACCAATAATATTGGTTTTCCTTCAGCGTGAGAGGGTTCTGAGGCTGGGGCAGGACCACAGCCCCAAGACGCTTCTCTGGCAGCTCTTTGCTCTGCACTAGAAGGAATGTAACTTCAGGAATGATCACCTGAACATCTCTTGTGCCCACACCTGTGTGCCCAGGCTGGTCACCACTAGGCAGAACCAGGACACAGACTCTTCAGGAATATTTTCTGGAATTCTGCACACAGTGTGAAAGGAGAGAGAAGCGTGAGACAAGCACCTCCTGGGGTGCCATGTGTGCACCCCAACACACGCTGGTATTGCTGTGCTGAAGGACTGGAAAGGCTGTGCTGGTGCACCAGGGTGAGGTTTCACCTGCACGTGGGTGTGTTCTGCTGCCAGGCAAGTTTGGCTCTGTGAACGCTCACCTCCACTGACTGACTTCCCTCCTTCCCCTGCAAACACCAGAGCTCAAACCAACAACTCTTCCCACCTGCACGGAGCAGCCTCTGTGCCCTTGGAGTGCTGCACACCCTGGGCAGGGCAGTGCACAGCAGAGTCAAGGGCTCCCTGTCATGCCAACACCAGGGTGCACCAGGAGACAGCTCTCACACTCCCGCTGTCACCTGGAAGTTAAGATAAGTATTGACAACCCCTGAGCCGAAAGGCCAGGGCAGTCTTGGGAGAGGCTGCAACACATCCTGCCCTACTGTGCATTGCTCCTATCACTGTCCAGCTAGAGGTTCCCACCACGGTGCCACCTCCATGTAACATGTGTAGACACTGCCTGGCACATCCAGCCTTCCCTCTGTCACCTGGGGCTGATGGACATCAGCCAGGTTTGCATCATTTCCATCAGTGTTGCTTTACCTATGGGCAACATAAGGAATTTTCCCATCAAATCTACCTTACATGTCACAGGCAGTATCCTTTCCTATCTCTGTTTTGATATTCACCCATGTATTAAGCTCTCTGGAAGATACCAAGCAATAAATATCAGCTCTGCACTATAAGCAAGACCCCACTGTGAAATTATTCAAGAGCTGGTGTGCTCCTCAGTTCCACATTGCATGTAGCAGTGGAGAGCAATTTCTTCCTCTTGGACTAAATCAGGTTGAAAGAAACACCACTTCATTCTCCTGAGCTCAGGACTAACCTTTTGAAGCACATGTCAAAACAAACACTTAAATACAAGGTAAAATTCATGTTATAACAAAGCAGAAATCCCCTCTCAATTTATGAACTACAAGAGTTGGAACTAAGTTATGAGAAAAAATAAAGGGATTCACTTGTGAATTATGAAGAAAAAATATGAGAAAGTGTTTGGCACAGTTTAAATGAGTGTTATTTTGGAGCCATTCAGAATTTCGACCTTGGATGAATATTCTACTGAGGCAAATAAAGAATTTGCTGGCACAATGAGGAACAATCTCCTACCTCAACAACTGAAATAAGGTTTGATTTCATTTCCCCAATGGTGCAATGTGTAATATTCTTCTAGATCTGTGTTTCCACTGACAGTGACTGTGCTATCACTGTGCTTCCATAAGGAAGAGTCACTGAATACTGCAGAGATGCCCACAACTGCCCTGAGGTTACTCCTGTGCTGCTGTGGTATATGTGAAATATGACTGAAGCAACAGGGGGATGTTGCACACAAGTTTTTTAATCCTCTGTTGGCCACACCACAAAACTACTGAGGTCTCTGACCAGGGTAAGACAGTGACAAGTGTCAGGACCCTCCATATTTGCTATTCCACATTTTTCACTCCAAACATCCATGGCATTCTCAGTCAAAAGTGGCTCTGACACCTTCCAATAAAACAGGAATATAATGCAGACCCTCCGCTCATAATAAACTTGGCTTAATCCAGCAGTTTGGCATTCCCAGCAGCTTTCATTCCCTAGGGGATGCTCTGCTCCCTGTGTCACAATCAGAGATGCAGCACTCAGCATTTTTACTAAGGCACAGGAATGGGACCTGTGTGTTACCTCTGGGAAATTCTGAGCACAAACACTTCCAGTTCTTCCTCCTCACCTTACGAGTAAAACGGTTTGTGGTTCATCAGCAAAGGCATGGGAAAAGGAGGCTGGTGTAGCGCTCATGAAATAATAAAAAGTTGCTAGTAACCAAACACATCTTATTTCCAAGCACTGCAACACCCAAATAATAATAAACATAAAGACATTCCCTGTTCCATCTGTACTGCAAGCACTGGAGTATGAAAGCCTCAGGCCTCCTTTGAGAGTCCTCTGGCAAAAAGAAGTGACCCAACCTACAATTGTTCTATTCAAGAGTGATGAAGCAGGGATAAGACCACCTTTTCCTTTCTGTTGTCATTTTGAAGTCTGTTGACTTGCAATCTTAAAAGGAAGTGAATTACCTCCAGGAGGAAAAAAAAGCAGGAAAAAAGGATGACTGCCTAGTCTCCATAGAACACCTCGATACCGATAGATGTTTGTCTTAAAGAAACAAGTATTAGAGTCCCTGGATGGCATCTTTCATTCTGTGAATTGCCCAATTACTTCAGAAAGATGTTGTGGCATTGCTGAATGCTGATAGAAACTCATTGATCTGTTCACAGACTTACCAGTACACAAAGGATGGAAAACACTCCTGGCTCTGAGTTTCTATAATGTGCCTTATTGATTCTCTGAAATGCCAAATTCTGCACTTATTTACACACATGCTGCACTGTAAAGCCCCCATGCATAGAAAATGCCCTGCCCAATTTTTTCCTTCTTACTGAAGCATTTTGTATGGAAAATTAAATCAGCTGTAAGTAATAGACATGGATTTTTGCTTATGTTTACAGTGCAGTTTTACCCAGAGAGAACTAAATGTGGATTTGTACAACACAGTGGTTTTTCAGCTCAGACTAGCATAGGTTTAATAAACTTGTTCAGACCTGTCTTAAGAATGTTGGACTCCATGTGGTTTATTGATTGGTTTGTCTGCCCAGGGCTCCAGAGCTCTCCCTTCACCTGCAGAGTCTGTCCATACAGGACATACAGGAAATTGTGATCCCTGTGTTCCCAGACATGCAGTGTACAATCACTGTGGTCACATACACACAGACACAGAGTTTATTTGAACTTACACAAAAGCCACTTTTCCTGCAAAAGCCCAGGGTAACAGGAGTCAGGAAAACACTCAGTTGCCGCAAAAAACTTATCACTCACTTTTAGGGCTCTTTCAAGCTACTCTAATGCCTTACAAAGCTTATTGTACCTAACACTGTAGTTGATCAGTAGGATTTCAAGGTCTGGTTTTGCTCTTTTCACTGAGGCAATTGCTAGTCAGAAAGATTTTGTTCTCTAGCACATGCTTGTTCTCTTCGCACTCAAAGTTTTCAGTGACATTACTTCAGCCTCAAAGTGTGATTTTTTTTTTCCCCAACACAGTTCTGCTGGGACTGTTTACCAGTTCCCTGCTACTGCCTGTCTTAGGAGCAAGATTACTCAGGGCAAGTAAAGAAATGACTTTTTCTAAGAACTTCACTTATTTAACCATTATTCCAAAGCAGAATAATGTCGTTTCATCTATACTAGACATAAAATACTTGTGTTCATCAGGCTCGGTGAGACACTTCTCTGAAAAACCACAGGAAGCAGATCTGACTAGGAACATATCATTTTCCATAGCTGGCTTTGGAATAGATCAAGATTTGCCCCATACTAATTTTTATCAAATTAATAGATATCACAGCCTGCACAGTACCCCCCTGAGCAGAAAGTTGCCCAATGGGCCACATTTGCTTTCATTACATCTGCAACAGACTGTGCAGAAAGTAAGGCAGGAAGCAGACATGACATCCTAATGGTTTTATTTCAGTGTTTCCGTGGTCTCTCAGCTAAACAAAGAGTACTCTGTAACACAGAGCAGGTACTGTTCTCTACAGGGTAAACAGTGATTTCTCCTGCCTTCCTCCAGGGTGGAGAGTGATCCCCAGGCTGTCCTGGGATAGGTAGGCTGTTTGCTCCAATCCTCTGTGGAGCTCAGACACTTCTGGGTGTTGCCTCTGCATCTCCTCCTTCCAAGCACACGGTGCTCAGTGTCCCCCATGGGACCGTGAGCAGCCCACAAACTTCCAGAAAGCAGGAGTGCAGGGCACCAGCTCTCCTGAGCAACTGGAAGGAGAAAGACAGTCAACAGCAACTGGGTAATCACAGAATGGTTTGGGTTGGAAGGGACCTCAAAGACCATCTCATTCCAACCCCCTGCCATGGGCAGGGACACCTTCCACTATCCCAGGTTGCTCCAAGCCCTGTCCAACCTGGCCTTGGACACTTCCAGGGATGGGGCAGCCACAGCTTCTGTGAGCAACCTGTGCCAGTGCCTTACCACTCTCACAGGGAAGAATATTTTTCTAATATCTAGTCCAAAGCTGCCCTCTTTCAGTTTGGAGCCATTCCCCCTTGTCCTGTCACTCCAGGTCCTTGTAATGAACTGATCTTCTGGAGTTTGTTGAAGAGGAACAGAATAGAGGAGGTAAAGGGGAGAAAATCACCCCCAGTCCTAAAGGTCACCTTCCTCCTGCACATGTCAAGGAGTGATGATTTGTTCCCCAATGACCAGAGAAGCAAACACTCATCCCATACATGTGTCTGAACCAGAAGAAACAGGTCAATGTGCAACTGATTCATAAGCCATGTGCTTGCCCTCTCCCCAGGGATGTATTTCACCCTGGAGTTTAATTAAACTCTCCTCCTTAAGTAAACAGTATATTCTTGAGCAATTCTGAGGACAATTTATTATTCCCAGTTGATTTTCCTCCGTTATTGCATGTAGTCATTTCTTATTTCTATCACACCTTTTGTGTATTCCATACAGAAAAGCTAAGTACCATACCATTAGCATGCTGTAGCTGCACAGGCTCCTTCCAAAAATGTACAGTTCCAGGCTCATTCCAGTGAAGTACAGAAAATAAAGATCAATTTTGCCACATCTGAACTACACTGGATTTAATTCCATCCAACACATTCAAATGACAGGCTGGTAAACACAAGGTTCTGTAAGGTCCTGAGCTGAATTACAGACAGTATTAAAGCAGTGGACTGGAGATGTCAATGGTGGAATATCCTCCTAATGTTTATTAACTTCTCTGTCAATGAGAATCACTGCTCCGACAACAGACTGGCTGGTGAAAAATCATTGTCCATCTGCTCCCAGCTCACATCTGAGGGTAAAGGACTTGCTTTCTTTGCTGAAGTGTAAAATGTCATTTGAGTTTAAAAAGCACTAGAAATGCCTCTGCTATCACACACAGCGAGCCACAGAGCTCAGGCTGTTTTACAGGGGCACTGTCACAGCATAGCAGGAAAAATTAGCCATTTAAGAACTCCAAAATCTCCCACTCCAGAGCCTGGGCTGAGGCTGCTGGAGCCGAACGAAGGTCAGCTTCTTTCAGTGTTGTGTCACCGTGCCAGGCGCTGCCACAGCCACTCTGACACACTCCCCATCTCCCAGGCTGCCTTCAAAACTCCGGTTCAGCCAGTGCCATGTGCTTTTGCTTGCCAGTGCATTAAGAAGATGCTGCTTCAGCATCCCCACAGTGCTCTTTGAAATGCTGCGCAAAAACCACACGGTGGCCAGAAATGAGTCATTAAGGACTCCAACTTCTGATGTTTGTGTTATGTACAAATGAGTTAACCAATATCCTCCTGACAGAAATCACTACTGAGAATCCTGGTACACGTCTACATAATTGACTGGGTCCACAGTTCAGAAAATTATTAAATTAACCGTATGCTGCACTACCTGCAAACCTTCAGGCCCCAGAACTAGGCAGGTTGCATCAGGTACATGGCATGATAATACTAATTAGATAATAAAACTACAATGTAAAACAAATGATGTCGAGGTAAAAAAAATACAGTGGGTGTTGGAGGTTTACTCTGTGGGGAGAGCACAGGCATGTGCATTATTCTGGAGAAGTAAGGAATGACTTGTCTAATTGAAACTACAGGGGTGTAGAGGGAAGGGGGCAAGAAGACAGACGGTAATTATACGAGCTGGAAAGTGGCCAGGACACTGGGGTTAGCAGCTACACACTTTCCAAAACCATCACGAGATCTTATGTGATTACAACCCATCAAGAACCTAGCTCTAATTCTTATCCAAGTTACATTTGGCAGCAGAGCAAGGCAGCAGTCCAAGGCATTGCCTTTGTTTGGGCTGAAGGACAGAAGTCATTTAGAGTGCCAACTTCTTTTGGAGGTTTCTCGTCTAACACTAGCAAGGCCTTGGAGGGTGAGCCCCTGCTGACGTATCACATCGCTGGAGCTGCAGAACCCTTGGCAACCATCCCCTCAAGCAGGACCTGCCATAAACAGCTGTGGAAGGGTTCATGAGCACACCCTGAGCAGCCAAAGCTCTGCGAACAATGCTGCAGAGGGTGCCGGGCAGTCATCTCTGCCACTGGTATGCCACCACATTCCCACATTTGCAGGTGCCCTTGTGCAGCCTTCTCTGAAGGATGTACACTCATTAACACCTTAGGGGACCAACAGCAGCACCACAGCTGCAAACAGGCAAAAATTCTCTTCCCCAAACCTTAAAAAGCCGAGTCCCATTTCATCAGGTCTACCACAGCTGCAAGGATCCTTTTGATTGGTGCTACTCCCAAGGTATGGTGCTTGTTTCTGCTTCTGGTGCTCTTATTACAAATTATTCCCCCAAGTTCTATTCGGAAAGGACATGGCTCTCAGTTACACTTACAGCACTTTATTGTAAGTAGCCAGGATACCATTAGTGTTAGAACTGCAAGAGACTATGACAAGAGCTAAAATGAAATGCCAATACCATGATTTGCTGTTTACAATACAGGGCATGGTATTTCCAGACATGATACAGAAGTAGCATAAATGCTTAAGTATATTAAATGTACCATAAACATCTAAATTGCTGTTGATGTTTTTTAAAGGATCAAAGAGTTTAAAGTAAATGTCATTCAACTTAATTGGGAACAATTGCAGAATGTTTGCCAGAATCTCCAGAGACCACCTAGATCCACAGCCCCAGCTAACTGCTGCAGGGGTGAACCAGAGAGAACACCTTGCCCAGCAAAGACCCTTCTCATTACATCCCAGTACATACAGGATACACTTCTAGAAATAATACGATGAGGTGCAGGCCTAGATTTCAAAATACAGCAACTCTTCGAGGCCACTCTCATAGCACTCGAGCTGTCATTGTGTTTTCCCCCCAGAACAAACCATTAGCTTTAACTGTGTATATGAGTATGCTGAATGTTCTCCTGCTGGAGTGATGGGGAGTTTTAAGTGTGTACTTCCTCAATCATTAGTTATTAGCATATTTGTTTCCCTTTCTGCTTCAAAAGCATTTCTCCCTTATCTCATAAGATCAGATTGACTTTAGAACAACTAAGATTAAAAAAAAAAAATAATAATTTTTTTAATCTACAGTTACACTATTCTAAGCTTGAAACTTCCCAGCTGCTACTCCTTTATATTTGTTTCCAAACTTCAGCCTCATGCATCATCCACAGGAATCATTTTACAACAGCTAACATTAAAGAAACACCAAAGCTGCCATGGAAAAGGCTCTTTGGGCACCTCCTGAAGTCCAGTGGTTTGAAGCAGAACACAATTTCATACAGGCTTGGTCAGGAGACTGGTTTTGGCACTCTCAGTACCTGAGGTACCAACAAGGACCAAGGTTCACTTGGCCAACCAAATGGCCCCAAAAGGTCCCGTGAGCCCTCGCTGAGGAAAAGGATCCAGACCCCACCAAAAGGGATGCACATTTTTGCAGTGTTTTGTGTCCTGAATGCAGATTCAGTGACACTTCATTTGGAACATTATATTCCAGGTTAGTATATGGAGGAACAAGCAAGAATTTCAGGGTACTACACCGGATTTTCCCTGAAGGAAGGGTACAACATCTGTTATTCAGCACTTCAGGAGGTGTCTGCCCTTGAAAGTGCTATTGAGAGAATGCCAATATTCAGGACAATCCAAATGCTGGGACATTTTTGACCCCACATAATATTAAGGAGGAAAAAAAAAATTGAAAGGCAAGGACATTCTCTTCTTAATAAAAATTTTCTTATCTCTTCTCTATAAATTCTTGCTCTCAGGGTTTTACATCTTGGTCATTTTTAAAATCACATCAGACACCAAACTGCTACAACACAAGTAACAAACCTCCAGGCAGTTATTATTCGACAATGGACTTAAAATTAATGTAGCAATTTTTAGCTACCTCCAAGCAAAACAAAAACACATTTCTTAAAATTTCCAGCATAAAAAAAAAGTGTCTGTCTTCTTCAGGAAGCAGCAGAAAGGCAGCACACAAGTTGCACTGTGAAGGGAAAAAGAAATCAACATAGAGATGACAACTTTTTGTAGCACTTCTCACTGGCTGCAGTGGTTTTCACTTGGCTGAGTCCCACTTTTTGCAGCCCAGAAGCAAGGACACCTCCAAAAAGTGCAGCGGCCAGAAAGAATAGGATTGCACATGGCCATCAAAAAATGCCATAGAAGTCACAGAATCATAGAATACCCTGAGCTGGAAAGGGCCACCAAAGTCACAGGACAGCCCCAAAAATCCCACCACGTGCCCAAGAGCATCGTTCAAATGCTTATTCAATGCTGGCAGTCTCCATGCTGTGACCACTTCCCTGGGAATCCTGTTCCAGTGCCTGACCACCCTCTAGGTGAGAAACCTTTTCCTAACTGAGGGACTGCCAAGGGCCAACTGCCCAACAGGCATTCTGTAGAGGTTGGTGGTTTTTTCCAAGGTGGAGGAAGAAACTGGGCATATACATTTAAAGATCAAAGAAATAAAAAGAAAGAATGAGAGGAGAGGATCTGTCCAGCCCACATCAGACACTCGCTGCTCAAGAAGGGGTTGTTGACATTCTTCTACTCTGAGACTGGATGCAATTTTCACTCCTTCTCCCAGCAACACTATACTCTCCTTTTGTGTTTCTTTTCAGGATCTGGTGCAGCAAGGAGGTACACACACTCTGAAGGAGGCCAGAGATGGCCAGGGAAGGGAAGGGCAGCTGCTACAAGTGACGCTGGCACAGCACTGAAAGCCAGCGAGACACCAAACCTCCTGACCTGCCTGTGGTTTGCTGCTGCAACATCTCTCCACACAGGGAGCTGGATTTCCTGGGATCACCAAGTGTGCAGTGCAGAAACTTTTGCACTTTGGGTAAGTCCTGGAACACCTTTTTTTTCCTTTTCTTTTTTTCAAATCTATCATATCATATCCAAGGTTGATCTGAGGACAAAACAGCATTTAGTAGAAAAAAAACTTTACTGCAAGAGTGACTTGAGTGATAAAAGAGACACCTGGGATTTGCTCATCATTGCTCCCAAGATGAAATTCCTCTACAGATGAATCCCTTCCCCAACGGGAATGCTCTGGGAAGCAGAGCCTCTTCCCTAGCACAGGAGATCCTGTTGGTGCCGGCACCAAAGAAGGCACAGCTCCCCACAAAACTCCCTCAGATGGCAAAATGAGTGTCCTTTCTGTCATGTTAAATATGGGGAAGGTGGCAGCCCAGGAACACAAGCCTCAGCAGATGTCAGTGTGTAGCATCCATGGAAGACAATCTAGTGGAAAAAGCCCTCCCTGGGCTGTCCATTTAAGTTGCTGCTTGGCTCTGAATCTCCCTGAGAACAGATTAACCCGAGGCAGCCCTGCCAGAGCGACAGATTGGCTTGAGAGGAGGCAGACAAGCGACCCAGGTACCACGAGCACAGAACACAGGCTTGCTTTGAGTCGCACAGTCCCCAGCCAGGAATATTGTCCTTGCTGGCTGGCCTACAAGACGCTACATGCCTTTTGCTGTGCCAACACACAGTGACATTTTATTCAGAAATTCAGCAGCATCTGCTGCTTCAATGGCCAAGTTTCTGCCTCAGCAAAACTTGGACTGATTTTAGCTGAGTGGCTGGCCAGGTGATAACACGGTGAGGTCTCCATCCTCCTCTCGGTGTTGGGATTTCACAGGGATGCAAAGGGGATAACACCTGGTTCTGTGGGTGTGGAAAAGCTGTGCACTTCAGCTTTCTGTATGTGCCACAGGCACCAGAGATGATGTGCTGCTTGACTTCAGGGAATAACTGAGTGTGTGTGAGCAGTGCCAAGGGCAGCAGAAAAGGAAAAGAAGGAAAGTCAGAAAAGGGCCTCAGGCACCGTAAAGGTCCATAAAAACTGGGAAAACTCTGGGTGGGAGAATGTACCACCCTGTCTCCACAATTTTTTGTTACATTCACTCTTTGCACACGGAGAATGACAGAAAATCCAAATACAGCAACTCCTCTCCACCAAGTTTTAGGGGAAAAAAGGGGAGAAAACAGTGTCCAGAGCCATCCAGAGCACTATCAGGCACAGAGGTACAAGCAGTAGGAACCCAGTGCTACATTCCCACAAAGAGATGTGGCTCACAGGGATGGAGAAGTATACAATAACTGTGCTGGAAAAGGTTTTCTCCAGCTACACAATTTTACTAAGCTTGGACCGTCTTAAAATCAAGCAGAAGCTATTGAGAGAAAAAGGCCTGCAGGCACCAAAACATTTAGTTTATTTTAGTGCTTTAGCTTAGCAAAGTCAGCAGCCAGACTGAGGACAACAGAATCTGCAGCCACAGCGTGAACGCAAAGCAGAGACACCAAGACCTGCTTTCCACTCAGTAAAACCTTCAAGATGTTAACAGAAAGTTGTCTGCCAAAAGTACAAGTGTCTTCCAGGGAATTCTTCAATCACTTACTTCACTCACACTGCCAATATTCACAGTCAAAACATTCACTGGAGTGGGAAGGGCATGACAGGGGAGGAAGGATTAGGACTGGTAAAACTCCAAAAGTTTCCATGTTTCCTCCTTGGATTCTGCAAAAGGTGACACAGGTTACCCCAAACCCCACAGAAGCAGCAAGTGCTTTGCAGCGAACAAGTACTCTTACGTGGATGTCATCACTCAGGTCGCAGCCAAGTATTTCCAGACTAATACCTGGAATCCTGGCAAGAACAGCCAATGCTTGTGCTGTGCAGAAGACACCCTGATTTATGCCTGCAGGAGACAAGAGAAGCCATGGCCTCCTCACCACTGTTGTCATAAAGACCCTCTTTCAAGGAAAACCCAAGCAAAGAGTGTTTGGGAAGACTTTGCCAATATCTGGTTGTGGAGGACACAAAGCAGGCAGATTGCAGGAGGGATTTTTGGGGTTATTGCGTGCACAGATCCCAAACTGGTGACACACTGGATTGAGAGAGCTCCCTTTCCCTGAGCAGAAACTTGAGAGCTTGTCCCCCCAAGACAGATCCTGTTTGCCCCTCCATGAAAGGGGGAGGCTTGACTCTCAACTAGCCTCAGGGGGAGAACTTTCTCCAACTCTAACCCCAACCCCAGAAATTAAAGGCAGAAACAAAAAGGCCTTTTCATTTGCATGGGTAGGTTGTGAGATTGCAGCCCAGCCTTCTCCCTCCCCTCACACACAGACCTGCCCTCAGCTCCTCACAACGCACTCGCGGCTGCAGCGCTGCCAGCAGTGCCCTCACAGCACGTGTTTCCAGTTAATTCCTTATACTCCCTCCGGCTTCACAGTACAGAAGACCACTATAATGAACCCAGGTTCCCTGTAGGTGGACAGGAGCAGAACTAGACCCGAAAAGGAGCACAGTCCTGCAGCTGCCATCGAGGTAAAGGCTTAACAGGAAGTCCTAAACCACAGATGCTGAATTGCACATGTGTGGGATTAAGTCACATCTATTTCCAGGCTTCCATGTACAAATGTTTTAACAGCTACCTCTGTAAACACAGACTAAAAACATAAGCAAAGAAATGTAAAATGCAGGAGTGCACCTTCAGCGTGCATAGGTGGGGCCAGCTGGCACACTGCTGTCATGAGCCCTGCACCGCTCCTGCAGAGCCTCCACCAAAATTCTGACCCCCTCTCCTTGAAACACTCCCCACACAAAGCCTCGCAGCCCAGACCTGCCAAGTCTCCTTTATTTGGACAGAAACTCACTCACGCTTGGCAGCAGTTTGGTGCAATTTGAAGCTGGCTCAGACTTAAAGTGAAAAGATTAATGGGATATTTGAAATCTCACTCCCATTTTTCCTCAGATCTCACTTATGTAAAAGCTCTGATGTTGGTTGCTGAGCTCCTTAAAACATAATCTGCACAATGTGCCACAGTAAATAAACAGATTTAAACAGCAAGTCTGTTTAAAAGGAGTTTATTTAGAAAGCACACACATCACTAAAGAGAGCTTATTTCTTATCTAACTCCAAGCACTTCGGAGGCAATCCTTCAGGGGTGTTCTGCAGGCAGGGCCAGATTAATTTTGTTTGCAGCAATTATTTTCAGGATGTTCTCCACTCATATTAAAAGGCTGAAAGTTCTAACTTTCTTGGCATGGGGATTAGAGAAAAGCTGGAGACATAAAAAAACTTTGGGCCAAACTTATCCACCAGCAGCATGGCCTTCCCTTCTCTGCTTGGGCTGACCAGCCTTCAGCAGGGCAAGCAATGAGGGTCTATCTCAGACCTGCCATCAGAGGATCTGATGGACCACAACTTCAGTCTTACTTTTCAGCAGTGGCCTCATCCACAAAGCTGAGGCTTCCAAACAGTGCCTGAATTAACTGAACTCCCACACTCACATTTACTAGTCAGATAGACACAACTGGAGTTGTTCTTCCTGCCAAGAGAGTGGAAAGGGCCTCAGCAACCAGCCACAGAGACATTCTGAATGAACACTGACTGTCACAGGAACAGCCACACCATCCACTTTTGAAATCCAGATCTCACCCCAGTGACAAGTTGTACCATTTTCACATCAATCCAAGTGGCCAAGTTCAAGTAACAAACAACACATGTTCAACAGCTTTTAGCAATGCTTCAGGCCAGTAGAGACTCTGAATTCCCCCTGGAAATCAAGGGAAAACTGATATTCTTCCTCAACTTGGAAGCCCCTGAAGAAGCCCACTGAAGCCTGCTTATGGTCACCATGGACCCTAAGCTCTGGAGAGGGCAGTGGGTTTGGTTAAAAAAGTTACAGAAGAGATGACAACCTCAGCCCATGGGTTTTCTTCCTGCCTGCTGGTGAGTTGGTTCAGTGCCAAGCCAGGAGAACAGCAAATAGCTACTGATCCTGCAGGCACATTCTCTTTGCTGCTCATTCATCTGCACCTTGGAACTTATATATGGAAAGGGAAAGATCCACAGTCTCTGCTACTCTCTCAGGAGCTGAGAAGCTGAATAACAGGTTTTTTAATACCAAAAAATGATATTATGATTATTAGAAAAAGATTTGCACTTTGCTACTCCAGTCTGAAGTGGTTTAGTCTTCCCTAGTGGCAAGGAACCATATTCTGTGATGTGGACTCACACACTGTGAGCAGGATTCACACAAAGCATTCCCAGCATCCTAAATCCCACTATGTCATTTCCTTCCCACTCCCATGCCCAAATCACTAACTTCAATGCAAGTGAGTCGGAAGGCTCTCTCTTCTTTTTCATTCTGTTTTATTCTGTGCCCTGTACAAGACACCAACCAGCACCATCCAACTGATTCAGGCAGCCCCTGAATGTCTTTCTATCTTTTCTGATGCCAAAGCCTGTGGCTACAGATCTGAGCACACGCCTTGGTACCAGGCTGCTGCTGACTACATGCCTCTTGAGTAGGGAATTACCAGCTACAGCAAACAGCAATTGTTGTACTAAGTGGTTTAATGTTTCAATAGTGGCAAACATACTTGAGA
Source organism: Acropternis orthonyx (assembly GCA_035583155.1). Taxonomy (NCBI): domain Eukaryota; kingdom Metazoa; phylum Chordata; class Aves; order Passeriformes; family Rhinocryptidae; genus Acropternis; species Acropternis orthonyx. The sequence goes on from JAWWEU010000023.1 coordinate 15,981,200, forward strand.
AAGTAGATGCTCCCATTGTTGCAGGCAATTAATTCCACGTGGCACTGTAGCACTCGCATTGCCAAACGCGGTGTTGTGCAAGTGTATTGCAAACACTCAGCCTGTGCTGTGAGCATCCAAAAACGTTTATGCTCAATTCTATCTATAACCCCCTGCCCACAAAACGTGGGGCTGATGACTGATGGGTATGAAAAAACAACAACCACAGATTACTGAGGAGCACAAGCAAACAGCTGCACCCACACTAGGTGACCCTCTGGCAGATCAGCGAGAGAGAGTCGACCATCCTGACAATGTCCTGTCACTGAAGAGCACAACACGTGGCCCTGCATGCCCTGCTTGGGTAACTCAGGGGGTCAGTACATGGAACACTGACTGCAAGGTATCATCCAAATAAAAAGAGCACTTCATTTGCTGTGTTTTCACAGTAATTTAGAAAAGTCACAGTGCCTTGGCATTTGTCCTCTACAGCCTTTTTTTGTTCTGTAGAACAAATTCTTCCATTGTACCATTCCCCAATGAGCATTTCTTACCACTACAAGAACAAGAAGTTGGGTTAAGTACTGCATGGGATTCTCAGTACACAGTGTGGCTACTGAGCACAGGCCACTTTTCTCACATTATTCTACTAGTAACTTTCTTGGAAACCCCTTTGGCTTTCAGATTTAAGGCATATAGCACTGTTCCTCCTGCCTACAGCCAGGAAGGCTAAGCTGAAGTCTGTCTGCCTCCAATTTTAGCATCTTTACACATCAGATTATTTAATGTAACAAGGGACAAACATTCAGACTCATTTGTGAAACATATCAAGTCAAACATCTTGAAGCCATCTACCTTGGAATCATTAGATTAAAACACTCTCTAAAAGCAGAGGTCTATGACACCAAGCTATGCCACTATGGCCTTCGTGGACAACTTGGCTGAATACAGAAATATCACAATTTTTCCACTGCAGCACTCCCTGACTGTCTCTGGGTGATGCTCTCTATGAATTTTTAGTGCCATGAGCCTTTCCACTTTCTTTCAAGGTCACAGTATTACATACTCTGATGCCTCTCATGGTTACTCTACATGTTTCAGTTTCTGCAAGCTGCAAAAACACTTTGTACTCTGGATTTAATGCTGCAAGTCCAAGTTCTTCAGTTCCAGAAAGACAAATACCTCCAAACCAACTTCTAGCATTAGTATACCCAAACACCACTTGTGGAGGAAGATGAAAAGAAACAGCAGCAGGATTTTCTAGTCTTTGGCCTCTCCTTTTAACCAATTCAGTTTCTTAAAAAGACATTGCACAAGTAAGTACCAACACTTTGCAAGGGGCACACTGAAGAAACCATGCAGCCATCCTGAGCCAACACAGCACACTGAAATGAAAGAACTGCACATGTGTTCCTTTCAGATGAACCCTTTAAGCAGGAAGTTTTGGACCTTTAGTCCCTTTAGTCCCTTTGAATGAACTCAAGTATCTGTATTTCAGCTCATCCTTCACAGACAGCTGCAGCATCGCTGCAGCAGCTGCAGCTTCTTCTGGGGGTCCTTGGGGACCACCCAGCTCTCTGAGGAACAGGCTTATAGTTAGTTATGGAAAAAACATCCAAACACACAAAAGCTGTGTTACAGCCCCTTTTTCTTCCCTACCTGACACACTTCAGCTTCTGAAGGCCTCCCCAGTTTCTCAGATGACTCCAATGATATCCCCAAGCACTGCTGCTCATTGGTGCTCACATCACCTGTATTTCTAGGTATGGCCTGTTTCATAAAACAGATACTTTTGACTCCATTTCCTTAATTCTGCCAGGCTGGCACTTATATCCATTTATCTATTGACTGTTGTCATGCTCTTTGAAATGTTTTCTTCAGGGCTGTTGCATCTCTTTATTTACCAGGAACAGCAGGCTATTCCGAACTAGCTAATCCACCCAACACTGCAACAAACTATTTTATCTAAAAGTTACCTGTTATCCTCAAACTCTTCCTGACATACATAGCCCCCTTTAGCAAATGTATTATTTAACAAAGCCAAACAGCAATGGGCACAGACCTCTTGCTGTCATCATCCAACTTTGAACTTTCTTTGTATTGTGAATCTGCCATTAGGCAAAACTCTTCCACAGAGCAAAATATGAGTAGGAAGAACCTTCAACACAAGCATAAGACTTGAGCAGACAATGAGTAATTTTCCCCTCAGGGAACACCTAGAACGATACCATACAATGAGTACAATAAGTTCATAGTTTGTATCAATAATGCAGCAGAAAGATGTCAAAGTTTTAGGTGATATAACGTCAGAAACACAAAAGAAAGGCTCTCTATAAATGAAATTTCTGAAACTACCCCAATGCTTTATTATGTGACTGTGCTGGAAATAGGCACAGAGATACCTTTTCGGCTGTGCAATAGGATTTATACCTGCAGCGATCCAAACAGCACTGATACACATCTACTCCTTCCTAATGGTCTCTGCTAAGGCAGCCCTGGAGATTTTTGTTCAGAGCAAGACCCCGTCACAAGTGTTATTATCCTGAATGGTAACAGACACCGACCTTCCAGCCTAAACCTGGAGTCCTGAAGCAGCTTGCTACAAGGTTGATAACAACTGTGCACAGCAAGAGAGGAGGTCAGTGAACCAAAACCTATAATCCTTTATGAAACATCAAGTCCTCTCCAGCTTGCAGAATTGCCTGGAAAAAAGTCTGCTACAAAAAGCCAGAATGTCACACACTAAAAGTGTGCAGCTATAGCTTGTTAACAGAGGTTGTTCACAGAGGTTTAAGCAGGTAACAGGTATGAATAATTTTCCGGACAAGGTAAGACATGCAAACGTGTGGTGGCTTACAGGTATGTTCAAAATGAGCCTTCCACTATTTTTAAACAGTGTACTAACCATACATGAGAAATTCCTGACTGGATCCTTCAAACACAAGTGATACTTGAAAGCTGACACGTGTGTCTGGATCCTGCTAGAGAGGACCCACTGGAATTTACCAATTCTGTTTCCTGTGTTATCCCCACCACAAAACCACCCAAGAACCACCTTGAAGCAACCAGCACCAAGCCCCTCCCATGCACTCTGGAATGCATAACCTGTGCTTGGATCATAAAGCTTGGAGGCTAGAACTGACTCTTTTCCTTTCACATAGTAATTAGTATAATGACATTCAGGATGCTGGTTCTGCCAATGGCCAAAAGACAACTAAAACCCTGCTCTTACTTCAGCCTGTTTACTACTGATTTCCTACAATCAGCTCCAAAGTCTTCATGCCTCTGCCTATGGGTGTTAACAAATCTCAGGAACAGCAAAACGAATCTTAGCGAAGACACACATCTTCTGATATCCTGAAATCAGAGATGTTCCTTTCCACACAGCAGTGACAGTGAGTTGAACAACAACCACCTGAGTGTGAGCCCCATGAAATGAAAGAATACCTATAAGTAGGAACTTCTTTCTCAAGGTTTTTGGGGGTTTTTGTTTGGTGTTTTTTTTAAACTCTTCTCCACATTCAAAGTTGATGCCAATGGTGAGAACACTCCTCCAGAGATGGACGGGCCCGTTACTGTCTGTCCCCATTTCCATGTCACTCTTACAGCATCACAGCTGCTGCTGGAAAGACATGGCTGCATTTATCAATGGCTCTTCAGATGAAAAAAATAAGACATTCTCTTCACATCAGATGAGAGCAGTAGTTCATATCTCTGGAGAGGGGAAAAGCACGGTCTGTTAAATTCAATATCACACATTACCAGCCATGTAGTGCTTTGCATGATGCATTTTCTTTCTTTGTGCCAGTTATTGTTTGTGGTTTCTGGTCAGCCCTTTCAGCGGGAACATCAAGAGCCACTCAAGCAGTTGGGTCACCACCCAATATGCCCAGCACCACACACATCCACAGCTCCCAGTCCAGGAATAAGACAGACTGCATGGAAAGTGATTTTGTGAGCTCCACTCTAGACAAGTTTTCACTTATTCACTAACATCTGCACAGGTTTTATGGGACATTTTACTTAAGAATAAAATAAAAGTAGCTACCATAGCAATTTCCACATCACTTGATGCTTGTGCTACCTCTGAGTGTCAGAGCAACTTCTAATAGAAATTCTTACAAACACACCATATGAACTTTCTGATTTTTTTGATATTTTGGAGGAAAAGAGAGATCTTAAACCTCCTGAGATTTCAGAAATACTTTGAAAGGGCTGCCTTTGTTTCAAGGGGAAAACTGCCTATTGCACAGTAGAAGTGCAATGCATTTCAGAGGAGACAGAAGAAAGTGTCTCATTCCAGAAGTATTCATCATCCACAAAGAAGATGGAAAAATGTCTGCCAAAAAGAAGCCTCTTGCTCCGTCAGAGATACAGCATGCTTAAAGAGAAGTTTTGTTTCCATGGTGACTGAATTTGGAGTAAGAACGTCCCCTGCATCAGACACTGCTAAATCAAAACCCCACTTGCTTTTGTTCACACAGAGAGCTGGGTTTTTAACCCTGCCTTGCCCAAACAAACATTTAATTAGTAACTTGCTCCCCCATTTTGCTGTGTACAGCATTTTTTTGTAAACGAAGCAGGGAAAAGCTAGAAGGCACAACTAAATACAAAAAACCTGATCTTGCAATCTTAATATTTAGAAATAGCTGTAGTTTTCAATAGCACATCAGTACTTTTAAAAAACACTTATTTAAAAAAATATCAGCAACAAGTTGTCTGTTAACGATAATTACCAATTATGCACAGGCCAATGATGTACAAGTTCTTAATTACTTTCTTTCCCTCTCAAAGGTATCAGCTAACCCTTCCCTCATACTATCAATCTCACTAAAGAATGGGAAGAAAAGGATTCCTTGCAGCCAGCTTTGAAAGGAGTGGTACCTGCAGCACAGTCAGATGTGGGAAAGGGCTATTCAGAGCTGAAGGTCCTCAACAGCCACATTTTGGTCAGTTGTCTGTGCCTGTTTAAAATTCTGGTCTCACCCATATTGCAAAAACTGGCAACAGCTCCACTTCAGTGAGCCAGGTTCATGTTGATACCAGGTGCTGGATTCCAGACAAAGGTCCTCTGCTTGAGCATCTCACCTTGTGCATGGCCAAAGCACCACACGATGCAGGAGGTTGTGAAAGGCAGTGAGAGGTGAAATGGGAAAGCACAGGTCTGTGTCAGAGCAGTGCCACCAGCCTGCCAGTGCCATGGCTTTCCAGCACAGCATGGCCAGAGGGCAATGGGAAAAACGGCTGGATCCTTTGCAGCTCTGGGGACATGTCTCTGGTGATCTCCTGTGTAGCACATCGTTTTTGCCGCTGAAACAGAAGGGCCAGTTTGGGCACTTGGCTTTTGGCGGCAGTCACTGGAAGGAAAACACAGCCACTAAAGCCACCAGCCCCTTCTTGGGAGCTGTAAACCAGCTATGTCATATGCAAGTTATGGGAGATCTATGGAAGTAAAAAAAAAAAGTCCATAATGGCTCAATACACAATAATAAATAGTGTTTGAGATGCAGAAACCAGAGTTAACTTAAAAGGGTACTTGACAGTTGTTCTTGCTTTTCTGCCAAGCTGCACAGTTCTCAGCATAGGGGAATTTCTCTTTTCTGTCCAACAAAATGTTTCAGTACTTCTTTCAACGTAAAAGAAAGAGTGCCAGCTGCAAGCAAGAAACCCAGTAAAACAATGGGCACTGGATGTTTCCATTTAAATGCATCTGAAGGATCAGAGTCATCATTATTCAAGTTGCCCAACACTTTGCAGTGTAAGACCCTTTGTAAGTTATTTATGCCATTGCCAAGCACTGGGCTGAAAGTTAACATGCTGTGTGTATGCCTCGAGCAAATTCTTTTATTTTTATTTATTTTTTTAAATTTCAGCTAAAACAATACAGCTGTTTCTGAATTAAAATGAAGAAGGCAGTATGCTGCTTTGCCCACAATAAAAAGCTTTAAACCTTTGCCTCATTTGGCTCTTCCCACCCTGCAATTGAGAACACAACTCAAAGCTTTGGCAACAAGTGGCACAAGAGCAACAACATTTTGTGCCATCTCCATGAAAACCAACCTATATTTAGCCACTTTACTAGCTTTAGAAAACAAAACCTCAGCTGCTATGTGCCTACAAAAATAAGTATTCAAGATCCTTTTCCTTAAGCGTTGCACTCTACGTTTTGAGGCCAAAGTGTAATGTTTTGTTGACTATTGTCAAGAGGGCTGTTCAGAGTCCCACGTCACACACAGCTGAGCAGACACTGAATAAAACATCTCTCTCAGATCCCTTGGCTCCGACTACTTTTCAACAAGCACGTTGCCCGTCAATAAGTCTCACTAGACCGGCTGCAGAAACAAACAAAAAAGAAAAAGGCACAGAAATAATCAAGCCCAAATAATCTGAAGTTTCAAAAGGTTCTTCGTCAGCTTCTGAAGACGGGAATTTCTCGCATCTGTTTTCAGCAGAACGTGCCATATGAGAAACACTCAAGACCTTATTTTCATTTGGAGCAGTAAAACAAGTCTTTCAATTAACTTTGTGTACAAAAGCTATGGTTTTAAGTCCTTCTAAAAATTCATTTTCATTTACTTTTATCAAGTTAAATGAAATGTTTTCACTCAAATGCTGTCTATAAATAAGCCTGTTTATTAACTCAAATATTGTGATATCAACAGTCTAATTTTTCAGAACACAGGATGATGAATGGGACTCCTCTCAGCTCACTTAACCACAGATGTCTAACAAGGTGCAACCAAGTGGTCCCTAGAGATTCCTCTCTCTCTCAGCTGGCTACTGAATGTAGCTTACACCAGACACCTGATTTCTAGGCAGTAACAACTAGATGAAACGAGTCCTATCCAAAGATTAATTTTATTAAAACCACTGGAAATCAACTACTTCTCCCAAAAGAAGGAACTGCAGGATGAAAGCTTGGCTCTCCTCAGTTCTGCCTGTGCTCATGGCCTGGTGTCAGGGATTCCTGCTGCAGGCAGCAGTTGGACTTGTGTAGCTTTCATCATACTTTAAAGAGCTTTCTTTAGAACTGCAACATGAAACACTTGAAAACATGAAATTCAGTAACAGTTTATAAGCACTGAGAGGCATTTCTGCATCCTGCACACTCAGGGCCTGGGAGAAGGAAAGGTTCTCACCATGTCACAAAGTGCAGAAAGGGCCCCGGGGTGGGGATATGGCTCTTTTACAAGTCTCAGCTGTGACTACCATCTTAAAAAAGATAAAAGCAAGGAAGCAAATAAACCCTCTTTCTTTAGAAATGCCACCAACGTGCAAAAATGTACCACAACTCCTCTGCAAGGGAGCAAAACCCATCCATCCCATTGGTTTTTGTAGGCACACAGTGAATTTTTTCTGCTGCAGGAGTTCAAGCTATGTTGTCTCATAGACTCTTCCTTTGATCCTGTTACTTGAGCTCCTTATGGCTGAATCTTTTGTTTTAAATTACAAGTCAAATAGTCCCATATAAAGGTAAATCCAGCATCAATACATTCATATATTTTGAGCTGGGTGTTATACCTCAAGTTGCTGCTCAGATTAAAACAAGCTTTGCTTTTTACCATAATCTACTCCACACAGCCAGGCTAGAAGCTCAAGGTTGTCTATTTCATCCTCAATTTATGTTTAGGGTCATTAACACCACAAGAATGTGTCAAAAAATTATATTTATTCAACACAAATTGGGCAGCATCCTTTTGAGCCTCCTTTCCAACTCTTTTATAAGTTGCAGGTGCCTGAACAAAGAGATGAATGGAACAACCACTAGAGCTTTCCACTTCAACCTTAAAACTGACATCTGTGATTAAAAAAAAAAAAAAAAAAGTTGATGTTATGAAAAGGTTCAAATAGAAGAAATATTTGAGGTCTATTTGCATAGGCCAAAAATTTAAAAAATGAGACTGGGAGGAGAGGCACATTGTATTTTCAAATGAACTAAGCCCAGCAGTCAGGAGGTTATAAATTGCTCAATAAGATGCCTGTTCCTACAGGCTCTCTCCATGATTTACTCATTAGCACTTATGAAACAGTAAGAGTTTACAAACACAATCACCAGAGCCTGTTACTCAGGGAACCCTTTGCAACCTTCTGACAACTGGCCTTTCTGAAGGATGAGGGCAGGGTGGCAACGAGCAAGTTGGGAACAGAGCCCCGTGTCACTCAGCCCTATCAAACCCCACAGACTGCAAGAAGTTAGATGGCTTTATGCAGTGCCACATCTCCAGCAGCATTTCAGCCTGTCAGCATCTTGGCACAGGCAGCCAGCAATTCCACATGAGCCATTACTTGTCCTGCAGATCCAAGACTTTCCAGGCTTGCTGGTGCTCTCCTTCCAGTTTCTGTGATTCCCAGAGCACTGTGATTTTCTGCCAATTTTGCGTACATTGCTGTTTCCAAAAATTCCAGTTCAGTGTTTACACGTGTTTCCCAATGATCACACCTAACAACCATTGAGAGACACAATATTACTGTGTTTAAATTTCCTACGAACTGCTGGCTAAGGCTGCCCTGAAAGTTGTGAATGCCAGACGGTCCAATTTTTTTTATTTATTCTTTCAGCATCTTCATAGAGTCATAGGCGCTTTACACATTTTGCCATTTAAAGTCATAAACCCTTTGCCATCACCCCTAAAATTCTGCCAGTTGCCTTGGCTAATTACCTTTGCTGCATCACCAGTCAGCACTACAGGGTTGCCAGCACCATGGCTGAGGTACAGTTAAGAGAACTGCAAAGCCCAAACTGAAACACCTCTTAGACAAACTGACTGACAAGCAAAGCATCATCAGTGGGCAACCATAGTTTTTCCTGGGAAATCCTCTCATTGGTTAAGTACACAAAGCACAGCACAGTCAGCAGCATTTACTTTGTTGTGGCTCAGACTGACTTCAAACACTCTACAGAGACAAGCAAAAAGTCCGAGAGCTACTATTTTTCTTTCTCCCACTGGCTCTAGCTTGGCTGACTCAAGAAGATGGGTTACTTAGATCAATCAGTGACAAATGGTGGAAGGACCATCAGCTGGAAGTGACCATCTTGGCAAAAGGCAGAAAACACTGATACATTCCTATCTTACTTGAATTCTGTCTATAAAGAAAGACTCTGTCAATAGCCAAAGTATAAAAACAAAAACACCCAGAAAGTTATGAAGCAGAGATTTGAATTTGCAGTTCCAGCTAGCAAGCGATGAAGTAGATACTTGAGTGTTTTTCTGAGCAGAGATGGGCTGGAGCACTTTGCTGAGGAAGGATCGAACTCCCCATCCAGGAATAATGGAAATTGATTACTAGTCTTTTAATTTCAATACCTTTTCTTTTCTCTCTGAGAATTCCCAAGACAGATCCCACAACACAGAAGGAAAGCTGCTTTCCAGCCAGTTGCAGAACCAGCCAATGTGAAAGTGGGATCCTTACCATCTGCTACCTGGAAGCAGTTCAACATGCCTTATTTCTGCAAGAAAAATTATGAAGGCAATTGTTGTGTTACTCACAGTTATATTTAACAACAAAAACCCTAGAATATCACTTTCTTCCCAGTCCCAGGCTTCCTGAAGCTCACTGTCAGAGCTGTTCAGGCACAGCTTGTTCTGGAACTGCCTCCACCCACTTGATGTTCAGACCTTCTTCATCCAACCAGCTTCGAACCCAAATAGTTTGTCTGCCTGATAATTTGGGGGCAACTAGAACAGAGCCCTAATCAAAAGAGAGTGACAAACATTCCATTATTATAAAAAGAATGTCAGGGTTTTTTTAATTGGAGATTTTAATTTGACTTTTTCTTCTTTCATTTGTTTTGGCACTTACTGAGCTATTAGACTTTTAAAAAAAAGAGTCTGGTGACATGGAAAACTGGGGGCTACATCACTGAGCCCATCAGCCATGGAGAGTGTCTGGTTTTATTATTCAACATGTCATTTAGGTTGTCCTTTGTCACCTGTGATGCTCAAGTCCCGTTACTGCACTGTGCATTTACCCCACAGCCAAACCACAGAATTCCTTTCCTGTCATAAAACAAAAAAATGTCACAACACAGGTCGGTCACTCTGGTGAAGGAACACCTTCCACTCTGTTTATATGGAAAATAGTAATTTGAAACAACCTTAACATGTGAAATATCCCAGATCAGATGGCATAATTATAAGCCTGTGCTCCTTGGAGGCCAGTAACTTGTTCAGCATCACACCTCCTAAGAAAGCTTGGCTCTCTGAAAAGCCTGCTAATGAACTAAAACTCTGTTTTGAAAAAAACAGTATCTGCACAGGAGATTTGGAGGAGGGTTTTGTTTCTGAAGCATTTATTTTAACAAAACACCTCATTTTAGCTTTAATTACAGTTTGACCAGCTATACTGCTGCTTCCCAGGGAACTACAGATTTGCAACACAGAAGCAGCCACACTGCCTGGATGAACCTTCTCTCCCCTCACTCTCCCAGCTGTTTTATTTCTTTGGAAATGCTCTAAGTCAGAGGTTTGATGGGTCTTTTCTCTGGTTCAGAGCCATATTGGATAAAGCTTTACAGCCCAATTGGAAATCACTGCCTGGGGAAGCTGCTAATCCAGAGCTCTGCAGCTCTATCCTAATCTGAATTAACATCTCTGGAACTGCTGAAGATGTAGAAATATTATTATTCATTTGATAGATAACTAAAAGGAGTTTTCCAGGCAGGCAAATTCAAAGCACTGCGTAGATGTTACTCTTAGACTTTTTATGTAAACATCACTGAGAAGAGTAGAGGAGCAGAACAGAATCAGCAGGTTCCCTCACAGGGGGGTACCTGGGTTGCAGAAGGAATATAAATTGGGGTTTTTTTAATGTAAAGACAGCACTTAAGTGACTCACTGTGAGCACTGAGCAGCTGTTCAGATATTACCACAGTTAAATAATCACAGAGAATCGAGTAAGGAGGGCAGTGCTGAGGTCTGGCTTCATGCTGCACAGGAAGGATATTCTGGGGGCTGTTTCTAGACAAGCTGGGTATTACTTAGTCAGGAATCCAGAAAAAAACCTTCAGTTGCTGTGGGGGGTGGCACAGGAGTGCAAGTATTTGGAGCCAGTAGGGTGATAGCTGAGGCACCTCCCTCTGCTCCAGCTCTGTGCCCTTCCTTGCAGGAGACTGGCACAAGCTGAGGGTCTGAGACTCTCAGAGACCCAGGCAACGTGCTCTTGGACGTGTGAGACAGTTCCCAGCAGCTGGCACTGCAGGATCTCAGGAATCCCCACCACCTCATCTGCCAAAGGATACCCAGTGCAGGATTCCTAAGGCTCTCTTAACTCAGCTCCTGGATCGTATTGCCACCACGATGGAAAATGAATTAAGGCAGTACTCAAAATTTGCAGAATGAAAAAATATTATCCATGTTACTACTATTACAGTGGACTTTTTTTTTCCTTTCAAAAATCCCCAGATACTTCACAGGCAGCAAGTTCCTGATCTTTCCCACTGTGAGCACAGTCTGAGTAACACAGTTTTGCACATGGGACATTTTCCATGATTCAAGGAGCTGAAGCCATCCTTGCCTCCCGGCATGGCCCAACAAAATCCAGAGCTACCAGGGCTTTGTGACACTTGCAGCTCTTGCAAGCATGACATTCTGCCTAGGGGAGGGAGAAAACCTATCCATCCCACAGTGAATATATTTGCCAAACACATCTTCCACCTGGGTGGATATAAAAGTGAGGGCCAGACAGACCTTAGTTCTGTTCCTAACAAAAGGCTATTACTCCCATATGAGTCTCTCTCCCACAATAATAGGAAGGCAGGGCACACTGGGGCACTTCTTGGTTCTCTCTTCCATATGCATCATATTTAAAAGTATTGCCCATGTCTGCCTGTCTTCACAGCCCAGGGTGATGTTACATGAGGAACAAAGAGTGGAAATGAGCATTCCTGACAAGTGGCTGGGCTGTGGCAGGGCCAGCACAGTGGGAGCATGGTTGCAAAAGGGTGTTTCTGTGTGTCCAGCCCATGGGGGGGCAGCCGTGGGGCCCAGCAGTGTGGCAGGTCAGACTCTCTCCAGTGCTCTGCTCACAGGATAACCCTCTCCAGAGGGAACCTGGCTGCTGGATGGGCTCGTCTTGGAGCTGCAGCTCTGCTGAGCCAGCCAGCAGTCAATGTCTAAATTCACACATGGCTTTGATGTGTTTTACCAACTGCACATTAACATCTTCTACCTGTTTTCAGAAAAAAAAGGTATTTCCCACAGGCAGAAGCCAAATCTACAGATCACAAAAGTGGGCAGAACTAAGAGGTCCCAAAATGCTCTGTCCACTTCTATGCATGCTGAAAGCATTAGTGCTGCTCTAGCTACCCAACACTCCCCAGCAGTGAGCTGAAATGTTTTCAGTCAGGTTCTGGACTTCTGTTACATACAGAAGTTATTTCTCACCTGCCACGTTTTGCCCCAGTTTGCCAATTTTGACAGATCATCTTGGGGAAGGCCGTTCTGGTACAGAGCAGTGTTCCTGCTCAGAGCCTCCACCTTCAAACAGCCAGGCTGTTAATCCAAATCCACTCTCCACAGCCAGGGGGCTCTTGGATTATTCCAATTAAATCACCATGCTGGGGTTTTTTCCCCTTTTATTCCTTAAACATATGCAGGACAAAAAGGTGGGTTTGGATCCATCTCCTGCTTCCCTGACACCTTCGTTGTAGCACAGCTACATCAGACGCTCCTGCAAGCCTGACTGTTTAAGCATCTATAAAGAAAGCTCATAGTACTAAACAGCTGCACAAACACCTCTTGGGGATGTTTCTAAACCACTCTTATATGTAAAATCTCAGGCACAGAACGAGCTTCAGTTTTCACTGTGTCAAACCTCATTATATTCTGCTCTCGCAAATGCTGGAATAATTTATTTTGTCACAGTCTGGTGAGACTCCAAAGCCAGCATTTCTCTGACCCACATACTCCCTTCTGAGCCATTTTGAGAGTAGGATCTAAAGACCTATATTTTTAATTACTTTATAGCATGTGATTAAGATAACTTAGAATAAACTCAAGGGAGAACGAGGGCAGAAAAATTAACTCTTGAAGAAACCACCAGTTGCTAACACAAAGTGTATTCATTTCTTAAATTAAAATGAATAAAAAAAGAAAGATGTCATGCCTCATCACCCGGAGTTGCCTTTCCAGTCTGAAAGCCAGGCTGCACCATTTAATGTTTTGCCTTCCTAGAAATTCACACTTGAGTTTGAACTCTGTGAATAAGTTTAAGCTACTGACCCAAGCTCACAGACCACATGTCTCTGTCTTGCTCTTGGTGACGTAACAGAGAAATGGCATTATCTCACTAACCATTCCTGTTTCATTTGTACTATTTATTCCTTTTGTTAGAGCCCAGAGGAGTTGTTCTTGACAACAAAAATCTACAGGTGTTTCATGAATTTATAGACATGACAGATACTCTATCTCTGGCAGAGTTCACACATGATAAAATAATTGATTTATCTCAGGGGAAAATGTGTTGTTTTCTTCAGAAGCAAATGACAAAAGTTAATGATACATCTGATGTTACAATGTTATTTTGATTTTTTTTTTTAATCAGTACAGACACTGCCTCTGAATTAGTTTTATTTATAGCTGTTCAAACAAAACCAGACAGGAATTCAAATCGTGGAGTTTCAGATCTTTGCAGAACTCTCTAATTCACTATGCTACTTTGAACTAGGTTAGTTCAGCTTCAGAATTCTTCCCCATTTTGTAGCACCTGCTATAAACTCTGAAGTGACCCAGCTCCAAATGCAGGCAGAGTAAGCCTGAATACCGGCCTGACTAGCACTGCTTGTGGAAGATGTAGCTGTGGTCAGTCTGACCACCAAAGAATGCCAGAAAACCTTCAAGCCATCACGATAATGCTGCTGACATGACATTTCAGAAATACAGATGTTTCCTAAAGACACTGTCGAACCCCAACGTGCTTTTTTATCTAGGTTTTAAAAAGAGATAAACATCCAATTTAAGAGCTAGTTCTGTAACTATCTCATTTTATCCCTTGCTTTAAACAAAGTCTGATTTAACTGGTCTATTTTTCTTTTCCCTGCACCACACAGAAGTGCTCAAGCACTTTGACTGTAGAGATCTCCAGGAACAACAGTACCAAGTGCTCATCATTTAATTTTTACTGACACTAACAATCCTGGTTACAGCACATTAGCCTACAGCTTTACCTGGAGACGCAGGCTGTGGGAGAAGGTAACAGGATGGAGCTTAAATGAATGAGGGAGTGTCCTCAATTGCAATTTGTAAGAAAAGTTAGGGATTGCAAAATTTGTAAAACAACAATTGATTTTACCAACATCAACTGGCAGGCAGAAGGGTACATGGCACTGGCATGGAAGGATAGGAAACAATGCTGCAGGAGTGAAAGTGTCCAAAGATATCACAAGGGAAGCTGGAGACAAGATCACCACTCGATCTCAAAGACTTCAATTTCCAAAGACCAGAATTTCTCAGCACACAGTAACTGTACTAAAAAAAAAAAACACACCACCAAACCTATACATATTAAGCCTGCCACACCTGTTTCCTTTTTATCCATCAGGAAAAAAAATATCAAGTCAAAGGCTCTATCAAACTTGTCAAAACAAGACAATGTTCCTATGTGTCAGCCTCATCAATCACTGCTGCCACTGCAGGAAATGCAGTATTAGGTTTCACATGGATAATAAACACTTTTTATATTTGACATTGATTTCTCACTTGTCATTTTTTTTATTAATATCTCAGCCCAAAATGGAAGAAGGAGAGGAAAGAAAGGCAGAGGGATGAGACTCTGAGTGGATGTATTGTATTTGATCTTGCTGATAATTCATGTTGGTCCTATCCAATGAACAAGGTAAACTCTACTGGCCAGGACAACTGGCCTGCAGTGCTGAAAGGCTTTTATAAGGCCATCTATCTTAATCTTGTTCTCAGAGTTAGGAGAGGACATGAAAGATAATATTACAGATGGGAGAAACAGCCAGTTTCCAAACTAGCTATACATTTGTCCAAAACTGAAAAAGCTGTTTACATCTCAGTGTGGGTTTGGAACCACAATACTTTATCAATGATTGCTGTGAATTAGGGAAATAGCTCTAAGTTTCCTTTCTATGGAGGCAGCATTTGCAGAAACTATACCTATTCTGCTCTGCAAACACCTCAGTCTAATCTGGCCTCTGTACCCCAGAAACAGGAGATGAAATCAAAGCTCCCAGGCCCACTGAGACACAGGACTCCTCATGGCATCCCTGTGCTGAGATGCAGTGATAACCCACACCCACTTTTGGCAAGAGGCTTCACCTGGGACAAGTAACTCATCCTTGACTGCTGGGTTTTCCCCATCTCTACAGGAAGGAAAATTATACCTGACAGCAAGAGGGCGAATGATTAGTTAATGTTTGCGAAGTGCTCAGAATTGTTATGACAGACCTTGCTCCTGCTAAACGCAGGAAAATCAGTTAATCCATCTCGGTGCCAATCCATCTCAGTTCCAATCAATCTAGTAATCAGTGGTCTGAATGCTATTTTCTATCAGTTACACATCTGGTTTTTACCTTGTTTTAAAACAAGCATAGTTTATCTGGGGGAGAGGGTGTTGGAAGCCCCACATAAGAGTGAAATTAAATTTCACAATAGTTTTTCTCCCTCAAAAAGTACTTCTTTATCTCTAATTTTTTTCTAGCAACAAGCCAGGCACCCAGAAAATATGCATTCAGGTTAATTTCTACAGTCAGTACCTTGATATCCCTTGAATGAAAGAACCCACCAAATAATGATTAAGATGTAAAAATGCGGCTTTTTGGTGAAGTGAATGGTTGGAAAGTGCTCTCAAACTACACAAAACTGTTTCTGTTACGATGTTGGACAGCTGGGGTGCTGTGGCTGCTGGTTATTGGAGTAACCCTTGCCTCATTGCTGCCTCCTGCCCTGTCACCCATTGGGTACAGTCATCTTTTGTTTCTCACAACTACAGTGCAGTGCTTTTCACAGGAATGTGTTTTTGTTCTGTGTCTTGTCTCGCATAAAGGGTCTTTAATTCAGGCTGCTACATGCTAAATATTAATGTTTAGCATTTTCATGTCTTCCATTATGGCCATTCTGTGCTGGCTTGTGCTGCTGTAAGGGAAAAATAATCAGCTGTGTGCCTCCAGGGTAATCCTGGTCTTAGCAGAAGGAAGAAACTGAATTTTAAATTTAGTGCTTCATAAGCCAGGCAGTTTCTGCTGATTCAGGGGTGTGCGTGCGTGTGTGTGTGTGTGTGTGTGTGTGACAAGCAGCTGTCCTGGCGAATCCAGCACTGCTCCCACACCTACACACTAGACAGAGGGGAAACCCTTCTGCTCCTATCCCAGCTCAGAGGAGTCCAGGGACAGCTGTGCCAGGGCAGGATTTTACAGGGACATCAGAGATGGGTTGTGCAGATGGGCAGCTGAAGTGGAATTACTATAAAAGCAGGACTATTAAGTCTGCAGAAACCCCTTCTTTAAAAAAGTCCAACTCTGCAGCCCCCTGGTCCCCAACTCACAGTCTTGGCACCTATTTTCCCAGCAAACTTTCAGTAGGCTGTGACATACAGCAAAGTCACAATAATCAGGAGTGTCTCAGGACGAAGTGGCAGCACATAAAGGTAATCCATCTATATTAATAGTGCCCCAGGAAACACAATACCTGTTCTTTAAGTGTGTAGTAGAAAACTTCACTAAAAGTTTGTTTTGAAGTAATTTTTCTGCTCTTTGTTCTCTCTCAGTTCCTTTAAAGTTGTTTAGTGAGCTTTCTTTCCCTTGAAAACAAAACATACCTAGAATAAAGAGACTGCTGACCTACATTCTCGCAACTGTGCAATTCTTAATTGTGAGACATGTCAAATGAAATTCGGGAGTGAAGTGATTGTCACCAAGACAGGCCATGAAAACACCCACATCTCAAACTCCTAAGCCTCTCATTTGAAACCATCAGAATAATTTCTTTGGAAAATTCAAGCAGGATGGCCAATGACTAAATTTTTCTTTGGAGACACACCAGAGAAAGGCTTTTCACACCACAGAAATGCCACTGGAAGTCCAATGTACAGTCCAACCTGAGACAAAGACAGGCGCATTAAAATCAGAACGTGTGTGGTCTGAAAACACCTCCATATTCAGGGATGTTAGGGGCCTGAAAACACCTCCATATTCAGGAATGTTAGGACCACATTGCTGAGGTCTGTCAAAATAAGAGTGAAGAGTTAACACCAAAGCAGGAGATGCCTAAACTTTCATATTCTAAGCTAAATACTGTTAGGGAACAAATAAAATAACACTGTATTAAGCATTAAGCTCTTGAAATGAGGAGCCTTCTTCTGCTTGACTTGGCTTCAGTATGCAGGCACTGACCCTTGCACCCTCCCCAGCATGAGGTCACAGCCACATGGGAATGGGAACAGGCCCGTGGAAAGCTCACCCTGACTCTGGACAGGAGACGTATTTATTGCCTAACAAGTAGGTGTTCATCCCTTCCCCATTCAGGCCATGAAGCTGCTAAAGAGATGCTGGGAAATGGTGGAAGATGTTGCAGGTCACCCTTAGCCATCATGCCCGAAGTCACGTTACTTTTTGGAATAGTTCAAACAAGGGACATGCCTCAGGCTCACTGAAGGGTCTGGACAGGCCCATGACTCTGCCAAACATAGGAGGACCTGGTGCCCAGCCCCTTTGCACAGTCCCTCAGCTATTTGGACACACATGTTTGCTGTGGCTTTGGGGCACAGCCAGCGTGTTTTAACCAAAATCACATTGAGAATAAACTTCTGACTATATCAAAGTTCAAGTTGAATTTGAACCCTTCAAGTCAAAGATTCCATAAGCCACAAGTTTGCCAGGTAAAAAATGGATGCAGCTGATGTGCGAAAATGAGGAGATTCATCCAGTCTTACACCAGAGAAGTGAACTATGGACAACAAAGAGCTGGAATTCTTTCTTTCATTTACTTATTCGGATAGTATTGTAAAAAAATCTCTAATCTCTTGCTGTTACAGGAAAAGATATTCAATTCATGTTTCAGCCAGCAGACCATTTCCCAAGAATATGTGCTTTTTCTTTGTTCAGCACCAGAGACTCCATAAGGGAACAAAGGCCATTAGAGAATTTCCAAGCTCATTCTAAAAGGCTTTTGGTTATCTTGCATTATTTTGCTCTCCATTGACTCCCTCAATGGTCTCTTGAATGAAACAACTAACACAGGAATGACAAATTTTTGAGGAAAAAAGCAATATGAAAAGTTAACACTAAACACCAATTCTCAACGTTTTTGATCTTCGAGAGGGTGAAAGCAGAGTTTCTGTTTGCATGGCGATGCAAAGTGAACACTGGGCATCAGGAATGTCTCCTAAGTCAATAACTGGGTACCACCACAGCTGGGACAAGGAAGCAGCTGAGGCTGATGGGCTGCTTTGTCTTGCTTTGAGGGTTCTTCCATTTGGAGAAGGAGAAAGATATAAAATAAATGATGATTTAAAAAAATTATCTCGAGTGAGCAGCAGCCAGAAATTAGTTGTGTTAGGAGTCTGTGGACTTAGGCAGAGCTGAGCCTAGGCCCCTCAGAGGAGCTCTCCGAGAAGCGGTACAACCAGCACTTCAGAGAGTGCTCTAAGAGCGGCAGGTTGAATGAAGGTTCCTCAGCCAGTGAGACCAGAAGCACAAAATAAACCAAGCTGGTAACAGTGGGTCAGATTCCAGCATTAGCAATGCTCCAGGTGAGCAGTTCAGTGACAAAAAGCAACCCTTACTACTCGTCTTCTGACCACAGTGAGCTGAGAACTTCAGCCTACAGGAGAACACTCCTGGGCTCAGCCCCACTGCCTCTCTCTTGCTCTGGCAGCTCACAGGGTATCCTATGGACGTTTCATCCTGGGAAACATCCTCACTCACCACTGCCACGAGCACACTGCTGACTGCCAAGACACGGCTCTTAATGAGTCCTGTGGTATTTACAGACAATGTTCATTTGGAGCAGCGTTACCTGGCGGATAATTTTCCAGCGTAAGCAGGACTGGTGCACACCAGGGCACACCTGACAATCATCATTTCTGCCACCCAGTTGTACAATGACTACCCTGAAAATTCAGGTCAAAAATGTCATTCCTGTTCGAGAGAGAACACAGCTCTGCCAGGGGTGCACCATGGAACATTGGTTTAGATTATCTGAAAGTGAGATTTGTCCAACCTGTCCTGCCTTTTCACCATATCAAAACTGACACAATCTAACTCAAAGAAACTCATCCTCTCATATTAATGTCTAAGAAGATCTGGTATATTTCTGCTGTTCTCCAGATGTACAGCATCTATAACTGAAAAAAAAATTTTAGCATGTATAATAACTGTTTTAAACAGCTTTCTCATGAGTTATATCACAGTCTTGATAAAGAAAAGGCTATTATCTTTTAAATACATTATTTTGGACCCATATTTACTGTTCTTCTCTAAATCTATTTCTTCTTTGTCAATTTTTAGAGTCCTCAGTAGACCACAAGAAAAAAAGAGAGGTAATGGTAAAAGTTAATTTTAAGAATCAGCTTCTCCATTCAGGACAGGACACGACACAATAGATACTGATTTGTTGATGAATTCCATTTCAAATCATCCTATCCCATGCCTGACACCTATAACCAGTGGGGCAGCAAGGCCTGTGTGAGCTCTGGGTATGTTTTACAGCCCTTGCTCCAATATCTGCCCCAGTAAAGACATATTCTGTGTGCATAAAAAAAAATGAAGAGTAAATCCTCCAATTTATGCCAGTCTGAACCAGATAAAAATACTGAACCCAAAGCTCCACCCAGATCTCACTCCTGCTGGATTTTCCATTCAGTCTGGCTAACACAGGAGGCTCCACTCGAATAAACAACCAAATATTGATATTTATGCAAATGGAACAAGTGGTGATGTAAACTTTTGAAGCTTGCCTGTGTGTGCTTCAAAAGCAATAAACAGTATTTTTACTTTGAACCTTCTGTCTCAAACACTAAGAAAAGATGCCTTTCAAGTAAACAAATGTAATTCAGATCAAGACAGTACATGCAGTGTGAAATTTTCTACCACATCCTAAGGCAGCAAGGACAGTATTACAGTTCAGCTGCACACCACTAACACCAAGATTTTGTAGTAAAAACATTGACAGACCCTTAATTATTATAGTGCCTCCTGGCAGTGCTATAATTAGACTGAACATAACTATTAGTCATCTTAATTAGTACACACATTTCTTGTTTAGCACAATAAAAATTACAAAGCAAGGATGCCACTTAATTAGGTGACCTGGGAATTGGTACCTACCTATATTTCACTTTTATTTTAAGTGTCCTTACCAGATTAAATCTAATATTTATAGCCAAGAATGGGTATTTATATGGTTCTCCACCTGTACATAAAATCACCTGTTAAATTAATATATATTAAATACCTCAAGGACATTTCTGAAATTATGCTAGGAATTCATTTGCAATTGTATTCCAAGGAAAGAAATACATCACAATTTTAGAAACTCAAGGTTAATTGCATATTCTAATAAGTGCCTTACATACCATAAATTTAAAAGAGAAGCAAGTGCATTCAGCTAAATCCCCATCACCCTTCCAGTTCTGATGATGATGCCTCATTGCTTCCTAGTGAAGTGCTTGGACCTCTCTAAAGCCTGTGACAGAGACTTTCTACTGGCCCCACTGTTGCAGGGATGGGCACTTTGGATCTGAAGTCCCATCGAGCTCCACCTCATCCCAGCAGCACAGTAAGTACGATATGTATCCACATTCAATACAACAACTATTAACAACTGTATTGCATGTGCTTGAGAACATCAAGCTATGAACCTGCAGCTCAGAACCTGCCTGTGGATCCATCCCTCAGTGCCCCCCCCACATTGTCACCCAGTTTTGGGGCACAGGTATCCATGCACAGAGGGTGCATTTGCTCTGGGGTCAGCAGCAGGGTGAAGGAGCTGAAGCTTTGGAAGAAACCACACCAGTGTTTGTTTTGTGTAATGAAGCAGTACGTCTACTAAAACCAAATTCCTACATGCTTAGAACTGAAGCTGTGTTTTCCGCTCTTTTGTGACTTTGAATTCACCTGCACGTTCCTCTCTTTGGCTCCTTCCCTTGTCCACAACTGCTGCAGGAGAGTCCCTTAGGAAACTGGAAAAGCTGCTCAGCGGCACTTTACTTGAGCAAGGACACCACCGCGGTATGGCAGTATGCAACAGCTTTTTAACAACCTTGGACTGGCCAAGGTAGTTTTGTTCTGAAGGTCTAACAGACCTTACAAAAATGCTGTCAATTCAAATCACAGGAAAATACAATGGAACTCACCACTTCCAACACCAGTTTTTGAAGAATTAACACCACCATGAACAGCACTAACTCCTCAAACACATTTTCCAGCTGCAACTTCTGCAGATTTTTTTTTGTTTATTTGTTTTTAAGACTAGAACTAAGTAGCCACACACTACTTTAGAGAGATGTTTTTAATTCTGAATCTCATCCACTACCAGTGGAAATTTAGAATAAATAATCCCAGGTAGTACAAAACCCTCCTGCACTTCACAAGCCCCCTTATTCCTGCAGTGCTGATATGCCACTTGTGAGCACATCTGGGGCTGTCTGAGGGCTTGGGTTTGATTTGGAGTCTCTGCCTTCACTCAAAGTGGCAGAGCAAGGTGGTCTGCACACTTTCCCATTTCACAGGTCAACCAAGGAGTTAATTTATCTCAGGCTTATTGAAGCTTATGGTCTAAACTGAGACCAGCTGCTCGTTTTGCAGCATCAGACAATGATGCTACAGAATTGTTAATTATGTTCAGCCATCTTAATTGCACTAGATTCATACACAACTTTCCTGAAAATAAAATGTGCCCATTTTGCCATACCCAGATGCACCATATGCAGTGGGAGACAGAACAAAGCAGCTGGGAGGCTCTAGTGTGCATCTTTACCTGTGTGAATGCACTAACACCACCTTGTTTAAGCCCTGAGTGGGCAGAGAGTCTTTCAGTCTCCCCAGAGCACAATACAGCCTACAATGAACAGCTTTGGTGTGATACAACAGCACTTTGCAATAAAACTGCTGCTTAGAACGAGAGCCCACAAGAAAAAAAAAAATCAAGACAAAACAAAAATGTCATGACATTTGGTACAGAAACCAACCGTGCTTTCTTGCCAGGTACTTGCTGACACTGCCAGACTCCAAGTTCCTCCCTGCAGCCCGGAAAGCCCACCACAGCAGTTAGCAATCTGTTCACACCATCATTAAACCCATTACCCCTCAGTGATGGAAAAGTCTATACAAATGCCACAATGCCACTGCTCTGTGGCAAATCCCACTCCTTCTAAGTGGTGAGCATTTAGTGTTCACTACCACAGATTAACTTGAATTTAAAGACATAAAAAAAAAAAAAAAAAGAAAAGAATGAAAACATTGCTTCTGTAGGCTGACTGTGGTAAATATCAATATATGTCATCAGAGCTCCTCTTTCATTAGTTCTAGACCAATTACAGCAACTATTTCTTCTCCAAGATAATTCATCAAGCTATTAATTAAAATACAGAAAACAAGAAATTCTCTCTTACTTCTTCACTGCAAAGGACTTTCCAATGATAATTGTTACAGATATAGAGGAAATGGAAGGGTTATTGTTTGCCACAGATAAAGAGTCTTGCCAAAAAACAGAGAAGAGTTGATATTCAGTGTACCCAGCAATAGAAAAATAATATAACACATCTCAACAATTTCAGGCCACAACAATAGAGGTGCAGCAGCTAATTTTTCTTACCATGACTGGTCTTCTGGTTTCCTCTACTTCATCAGATTGCAAACTTTCAGGAAAATCTTTCAGTGATGTGGCCCCAAGGTGATGGATGGTGTCAGGATTTCAGGGTCCAAATCCTCCTGAAAAGCTGCACTGTTCTGGTGGATTTCTTGTGCACCCATGAATAGCAAGAGGAGGCAATTACTGTAAATGCGCTGTCCATTTTCCCCATGTAGCCTGACAGTTCTGCTCAAAAAGTCTGGAAATGTGTTTAACACTGACAAAGTGATATCTCAGGGCTTCAACTTTGGCACACACAGATGTTGAAGTGGGCATCATTGCTCTGATGTGATGAAACAGCGCAAGTCAATCTGCATTGGATCACATTGTATTTGCCAGATTTCCTTCATAAATGATTGTCTGCCAAAACAAAATGAAACAAACGAAAAAAGTTCAAGGCCAAGGTTCATGAGAACTAACAATACCACAGAGAATAGACCCTTAAGTAGGCTGTGAGGGGGACTCAACTATTAACACAAAACTCAGCAAGTATTCACTCAATGTTTCTCCAGGTGAACACAATTCCTGTTGCTCCCAAACAGAGTCTGTACACTCTGCACCCCCTGTCCCCTGGTGCATGAGGGGGCTGTAGGGAGGCAGCAAAGCCCAACATTCAGCATACTTATAATTTAGAACAAGTCCTCCTTCCTCCCTCTTCTCCTATCCTGTAACAGACTGGGTATTCTCCTGTAACAGCTCTCCTCTCTGGCCTCTATTAACAGCTTTTTGGGTCACACTGTTCAGTTCTGACTTAGCACAGGCTCTCCCATTAAAACTCACAATGCAGAGCAAGGCTCTGCTTCACTTTCTCCTCGGTATTCTGTTTCTGTTCTTTCACACAACCATCAGAAATAATTTCTCATGGCTGAGGTGACAAACCACTTTTCCCTTTGCATTGTTTGTCCGGAATTTTACTCAAGAAATGGGAAAGTGGTGCCTGGCAGCGAGGGTGAGGAAAACAACGAGGAACAGGCCCACGAGCAGTGAGGTTGAGGAAGGAGCAGTGCTCCATCACCTCCACTCAACTTTATAATTTATTTCTCCACTTCAAGACTCCAGTCTTGATAAATTCTGAAAGATTAAATAAAGAGGGAGTGGGTGATTTGCGACGTGAGGAGACATTCTGTTCCAAAATGAAACTTTTACAGAAAGAGTTCACTGTCATCTCCACCAAGAACAGTATTTTGTGACTGGGGAGAACTGAATGAGCGATGTAGACTCTGCTTTTCCCCCTAGACATATGCACTTATTTTTGAAATATAGGACTGAAAGATTTTTCCCTAGGAAAGGTTTGTTCATAACAAATAAAAGAAATATAGTTTCAAGCTGAACTGCCTTCCAAATCAGAGCTTGACTTCAGCTTTTTCCATTTTTACGAGTCAAGCCTCGTGCTTTTATTAACACGGCAGTTGAAATTTCAATTTAGTCATGGCTGGATGTAGTTCTTCATTCAACCCACAAAATATTCAATTTATTGAAATGTTTCAGTTTCAGATCATTCCAAGCTAATATTTGTTCAGCTCAGCTAAACTGAAAACCAGAAGCATCTCTCTGTTTAAATATAGCAGAATAATTTCTTCCATCCCTGTATCTATGTCAGCCTAATCAGGTCACTGGTGGGAACTGTTGACTGGTAGAAACACAAGGCTTTCCCTTTATGAAAAATGACTGACCTTGCTTTAAAGCAATTTAGTTTGTGTCAACATTGCCTTTCTCATTAAATAATAGGCTCTAAGTGGCACATCCATTCTTCTTCAGCACAGACAAGAGCTCTTCAGGCAAGTTCTGGAATGCTATTTTTAGGCATTCATAGTAATAACATGCTCAGTGCACTGTTTGGAGTATGTCTACAATAATTATTCCTTGTCTGCTCTGTTGTACTGGTCAGGTCCAGAGAGAGCTCATAAAAATGTTAGATCTGCACCCCTACTTGGATGCAGAAAGAATTTCAAATAAGTGTAAACATTTGGTAGCACTGGGGTAGCTGTAAATAACACCAGTGCAACAAGTTCATTAAACATACACGTACCTCTGTCTGAAAGCACTGAACAACTTCAGCATAATTCTTCCTCCTTGAGTCACTGAGATGACTCTTCTTCAAGCACTTCTCACTAATTCTCCTGCATTTGGTATTTCCATTATATATTACCTAGACAGTCATGCAAGTACTGGAGATAGCAACACAGATAATTTAATCTGCCATAACCAAACGAGCAGTGAGAGGAAATATTCTGTTCACTTGCCTTTTTTCCCTGTTTTAACATTTCTTCTTTTCCTTTCTTGGGGGGGGGGGGG
>JAWWEU010000023.1:16006381-16040618 GCA_035583155.1 Acropternis orthonyx
GAAAGGGAGTGAAGCCCATGGGAGGGGTTGGCTTCCAAGAGGGGGTGGCCATGCAAATGTCAGAGACCATTAAAGGTGTGATCCCCACCCCTGGTGTGTGCTCAGACCCTCCCACAGGCTGAGGCACCTGGCACATGCTGGTAATAAAGTTCTTTGCTTCACAGTTTTTGGCTGTCTCCGAAATTTCAGTCAAGACACAGTTCTCACAGGAAGGTTTCCCGTCCAGATTTCAAGGTGATATGTATTACATTAACGATGTCAGTATTCCCAGTAATTCCTTTGAATCTGCTGTTTTGATTACATAGTTCTCAGAAAATGTGCTTCCCTGAAAATAAACATTAAAAAGATGCAAAATTGGCCTAAAATAATCTAATTAACATTTAAATACCTCTTTATATCATTCACATTAGACCAGGTCATTAAATATCTTTGCTTTGTGTATTGGCTACTAAAGATAAAACAGAGGCTTACTCAGGCTGTTGTGTGGTGACGAGTCATCTCTACTGGGAAATCACATGAGATATCAGTCCTGTTGTGGTACACAAACTGCTCATCAGAGCTTTTTAATGATTTATTAACTTAGTCAATCTGGTAGCACTTTCGCTGTGGTTATCAGAAGGCTGCAGTTAATAGTGTTCATTGTAGGGTCTAATAATGTCATGTGCCCTTTGCAATGTAACACAGGCCAGACCGGCACTGCTTTGACTCAACAAAACCCTTAGTTTAACAAACCAATGTCTTTGTGCATCAGAGACCCGTCTTCAGCCCTACACAGACATTATTTATAGGATCCCTTAAGGTTCTTGATCAGATCTAGTGCAATGTCATGTCACTACCCTTCCTCCAGGTAACCCTGTTAATCAGCATGATGTGATTTGTCATTTCTAGGTTGATGACATGCAGCTCTGTGACTTTTCAAAGCTTAGCATGGCATATGCTGTCACACCATTTCAAACATATTGAACTGAAGCAAAACTGCTTTCACTTGAAATCAGATAAAAGAAGGTCTGTTAATGGGTCTGGGAACTTTGGAACAAGCTGCTGTCTCCCAGCTAGACTCTGTAAGTGGAAAAATAATCGTAAGTCTTGCGTTCGGAGTTAGAGTGTTTGCCCCAGCACAGTTCAGAAAAATGCTTTAAGATGAGATTCCTACTCCAAGAGGTCAGAAGGAACCCCAGTGAACCAGCAGTGATGGCAGAAGAGCAAGCAGAGAGGCTCCCTTCCTCGTCCAGACCATGGCCGGAGATGGAAGCAACACCCCCTTGACAGTCTAGTCAATATTCTATACATTTCCCTGGAGCAGCTTACGAGCTGTTCCTGAGTTCCAACTGGGCTGGCACATAACTGTGCAGCAGCACACAGCTCTCCCAGTGCCAGCAGCCGGCAGGGAGGGATGGTATCCTTCACCACAACACTGAGTTACGATATGCTATGATAAACCTTCTTGCCTGTGACTTCAACAGCACCGTGGCTAAAACAGGTACAGGCACAAGAGTGCTCCCCAACCCCTACAAACAGGCTCTCAGAGGGACAAGTTTGACTCTTCACTGAGGTGAAGTAGAAGAAGCTGTCACAAAAGCAATGATAGGATGAAATAAAACTCGGTTTGAATTAACAAGGCCAAAGCAATGTCAGTGATGTGATTTGCTGATGTCTCCAGTGTCAACAAGAATTAATTTTTTTTTTGCTATTTTTTTCTAAAAAATTAATAATTTTTCCCTCAAATAAGTCTCCAATCCTTTCAGTCAGGTGAAAGTTTAATACAGGGAGGGATACCAAAGCAATAAATAATTAAAAAGACTTTCTGAGACTGTCAGTACTGATTACACACCAAAGCAATCTCCTGATAAGCATGAGTGAAAAGGAGACCAGAATATTTGGCAACATGAAAAAAAGTTTTCATTCATGAAAGACTGACAAGACCTAAACCTGTTGGGTGATATGCCCATACTTATCACAATGATACTAAGTGAAATGGGAAAGTTTCCCAAGACCTGATATTTAAAATACAGTCTAACAGTTCTAAAAAAACTATGCTTTTTTTTTTTTTTTTTTTCAGTGTAGGATTAGGAAAATTGTGGAAGAGATTACTGCTGCTTAGATTCATCTCCTTGGCTATTTAAAACAAACTTTAAAATAATTTAAAAGGTTGCAAAATCCTTACTAATTGGGAAATTGAATTTTGTCCAAATCCCCATAAACACCTGTTTAATCAAACCAAACAAATCTTTAGAAAATTTAAACTCTGGGGGTACAGATTACTTCTAATCCTGGAGATGTCAAAATTGAGCATGCCAGTTACACTTCCAGAGCTGAAGTCTGAACTATAAGGACAAAAAAAGTAATCATATCACAAAAACTATATGGCGAAAACTTAATTAAGATTCAGAGAAGACCCGAGCTGTTCTGGACTTTAAAAGTGAAACAGCATTTTTTCATCTCCATCTGCAACATTCGAACACCTTGTACTTATTTGCCTGAGTAGTGAAGAGACACGCAAGAAAAAAAAAATCTAACAACTCTCATTGATCTCTAGGATCTTCCAAAGATGTTATTTGTTATTGCTAAAACTGAAATGCCTGTTGACAAAGGCATCAGTACTTGCTGGAAAAGGGGGTGCTGCTTCTGCATCCCAATTTTTCTAAGCATGGCAAGCAGAGATGCTTTGAGAGGCTCCCTGGGCTGATTTGCTGCACAACTGTACTATAGGGGGGGAAATAAAATAGGTTTGTTTTTTTCAAGGTTAAGCATAAATGCTTGCAAGGCCTTGGTGTGAGCATCAAATAAGCTCAGGCTGAAAAGAATATATGTCTCTGCCAGTTCTTTAACACAGCAGAAACCACAAGATGCACTGCATGACCAAAATTCTGCATATGCTATTCCTGAACCTCAATTATCTCCAACAGTGTTAAATTATCCCTCACAAAGAAAACAGCAAGTACATAAAAACAAACAGACATTCTTCCATGCAACAGAACAAACTGCTTGCCAGTAATACTATAAATTGATGACTTCGCTACCAAACGGCTTTAAAGTCCATGAATTCTATAATTAACAGATTATGCCCTATAAATATCACTGCAGTAATCCACATTCCCAATATTGATATGAACTTGTTTCAAGAGCATTAAGGTCAGTTTATTTTAAAAGTAAATATTTACTTATGTTTTTGGAAAACCCATTTTTCTCTTAAGTATTAAAACACTGAGTAAATACTTCTTTTTTTCTCTGTCCCCCTCACTCACAGTAAATGCTGTTCCAGCAGTCCAGAAATGCCCAGTTATTCTGATGCAAAACGTAGACACCAAATAACTAATTCAGCAGGCTTGGTTTTAAAGACTGAATAAAACACTTGGAAAGACACAGAAATACTTCAACTGATGTTTAAGCACTCACAATATAAAAAACAAGCTATGAAAAGAAACTGAGATGTGGTTATACTTAATCTCTGCAGAATGTTTCTGCCAATCTTATCTTCCACACAAGCAACAAACAAAGGCTCTCCTTCAGGGATGCCCAGCAACCGAAAGGGGAGCAACAGCCATAAAATGAAACACAAGTTCCACCCTAATATGAAGAACAACTTCTTTAGGTTGAGGGTGGCAGAGCCCTGGAACAGCTGCCCAGGGAGTTCATGGAGTCTCCCTCTCTGGAGACATTCCAAACCCACCTGGACACATTCCTGTGTCCCCTGCTCCAAGTGACCCTGCCTGGCAGGGGGGGGCTGGACTGGCTGATCTCCAGAGGTCCCTTCCAACCCCGCAGTTCTTTCTGAGGTTCTTTGAGTACCTCTTGCTTTATGAACAGGGTTTTGAACAGCTGAATTAAAAAAAAATAGCTACAGGTTATGCTTGAAGTTGGATGGAAAGAGTAGGGAAAAGAAGGTCAGATTATCTCAGTAATATTGGTAATATCTCACATCTGCAAAAAAGGAAGCTTGTGTAATGACAGTATGTCAGCCAAAATCTCTGCTGAAATTCAACTGTGATGCAGCAAGAGTAATTCAGGTCACAGTTTAAGCTTGCCACATAATTAGTTTACATTTAATCAGACTGCTGGTATGTAAACATAATTACCATTCTCAGACCTTTAATTGAAATTGTCACAGCACTACCGCCTGCTCCTTCTCGGGATCTGCTGCCATGGATTTCCTGCTCACAGACACTGAGTGGGCATGACAGTGTTCCTGAGGACTCTGCCATGCACCAGGCCAACCCACACAGGGCAGGGCTCTTCCCAGTCACACTGGGGAAAACAGGCACAGCACTGTATTTCAGTTCCAATCACACATGTAATAAATGAAGTTCAGCTGGTGTTAATCAGGCTAATTACATTTAAGCTGATGCATTACCACCAAACTCGTGTACAATAGTTTCCAAGTGTGCCAGTAGAGCTTGTCTCTCAATGGGATACATCTATACAAATTATAATTTATGTGCAATGGTATCAAAGAACATTTGTGACCTTTGACAAGGTTTTTCCTTCTTGAAAGAGCTCACAATTCACCTACCTGATCAGAAAACTGAGTATCTTCATTAAAACACATGCATGGTGTTCTTTAAAATTAAAGTTATACCTACACCTAAGTCTGAGAAAATAGCAGCCCAAGTATTTAGAACTATGTTAAGAAACAACTTGCACCTCTTCAATGTCCACGAACATAAACTATAATACAAAGAGCAGGACAGCAGCAGCCTTGTGCTTGCACACTTCTCACAGGTGTGCCCTCAAAAAACTCCTGCAGGTATTCTCAACTCCGTTACTTGTCTCTCTCATTCTGAACCACTCTCCAACCGTATATTCTTAAATATTTTTAAGAACTAGGCTTATCCTTGAGTGTTTTAAATGCTCTAAGTCATATTTTCTCTTTGATAAATTCCAAGAGTAGCAGAATCAAAACCTACAAAGCTGGTGCTGAACTTCCACCTTCCTCATGGCCTTCTGAACAGCACTGGGTGAGGAATGAGACAACTGCCAAGGAAAAGTGACAGTTCTCTGATTAAGCCCAGCTCAGGATGCAATATGTTGGTAACGGCCTTTTTCCCTTTTTTCCTCCCCCCCTCCTTTCTTTTTTTTTTTTTCTGTTTATTGTTTGGGTTTTTTTCCTTTAGCTCCTGTTGTTTGCTTGGCCTGCCTGGCTGGCCCAGACTTGATTATTTTTTGTGGGGATGTGGAGTGAATGCAATCACACCAACAGCTGTTTAGTATTTGATGAGTAGCAGCCAAAGTTAGCCAGGAGGGTCAAGACAGTCTGAAGCTGGGGGGAGATAATGTGCACTTACAAATTTCACTTACATTCTCCACCACTTTAAATTACTATTAATGAAACATTAATGGAAGATTTGACAAATGACCCCCTGAGACTAAAAGTTTCACAGGGAACTTGCAGTGAAATTAAATTAATAGGCAAATTTTCATCATGCAGTTTTTACTGTTAAACCAAAATCTTTTTACCACTTAATTTCTCCTTATTATCTTATTATGTTACACTCAAATAATTTTCACCTGTGCAAATAATACCTATTATTTACTTCCTCTTATTAATGTCAGAATATCTCTGCCCCAATTCCTTTCAGGAAACTGAATGTCTTTTGAAAGGTATCTCCAAGATCTTGCCTAGCACCAATAAAACTAAGTAATATTTTTCAAAAAAGTTTAACACATTCAGAATATTTCCTTTGTGCTTCACATTTGTACATTTTTTCCTCCTGAAATAAAATTCTGAATGAAGAAGGTATAGCTGCTGGTTTTATGGGGCAGGGGGGGGATAAGAAAAATTCACTTAACTCCTCCCTGGCTTAAGGGTTGCCCCATATTTCTACAGCACATGACATGGTAATTATGAGCTGTGGATTTGGCTTATTTAGATGGGATTGGAAGAGTGATCTCTAAATGTTAACAAAACACATCCCAGACACTAAGGCAGAGCACACGGTACCGTGCTGTTTCCATTCTTATTCTTCTAAACCCAACTATATTCTATGGAATTGGTGGTATTTCATGCTCACATATCCCCACTGAAATCAGGGACACAAATTAAATTATACAGGTCACCTACACCTGTTTAAATAGAATCATTTAGGCTGGGAAAGATCCCGAAGATCATCAAGTCCATCCATCAACTCAGCACTGCCAAATCTATTTAGAATAGAAACATTAAAAAATAGAATACTAACCCTTTAAAATTATAGAACAGAAATATTATTTTTAAAATCCAAATTAAGATATGGGGGGAAAATTCCACAAAACAATACAGAAAATTAATTTTTGACTTCATCCAAAAACTTTGACAGCAAACACTTCAGAAGGCTACTCAGGTTACACAGAATCTTTTTAACTCTTACTCAACCTGGATTGCTAAAATCCAACTTCGGTGATTTTTATCTGCAAAAGCAAAGTCACAAAGAACTCCTAAATGAAACATAACAGATTACACCTGTTCCCTTAGTTCAGCTTTTCTTGAGGTCTAGTAAGTTAATTTAACTGCACTAAGTATATTCTAAACATGATCTCATTCATAAATAAAACACTGAGGAAAATTCCTATCTTAGGAACTGAAAAATTCTAAGCAAAATACATATTTATAGTCATGTGCCATAACCACACAGCACTGCTCATTATCACCTTTGTATAGCTTAAATTAATTTTCTCTCTGAACACAGGAGAGAACCTGATTGAGCCCCT
Source organism: Acropternis orthonyx (assembly GCA_035583155.1). NCBI lineage: Eukaryota > Metazoa > Chordata > Aves > Passeriformes > Rhinocryptidae > Acropternis > Acropternis orthonyx. The sequence goes on from JAWWEU010000023.1 coordinate 16,013,066, forward strand.
AAAGAGTTGGTGTAAAAGCTAATGTATAAAATTGTAATCTTAAAACATTTCTCATATTTCTTTCTTGGAGCTAGACCTTAATAAGTCACAGAGAGATGATACTTGGTGGGATCTGCAGAGTTGCCTTGCAGATGCAATTAAGAAGGAAATGTAAGTCTATTAACTAATGCAAACATTTGTGCACATACAGCAAGTCCATAGTGTTCAGCTTAAACTAACCTGAATTCTGCAAGTAACATGAAGAGCTCTTTTTCCATTACTAGCTCATTCTGGCCAGGTGGGTCAAAGGCTTTAGGCCAATTGTTAAAATAAACTAATGCAATTTCTGGATAGTAGATCTGGCACAGGCACAAGAGGCTGGTTTTTTTTCTGTAAAGAAGTTTTCTGAAAATTGCCTGACACCCTCATTCAGGAAATTCTAACATTTGCAAAAGAAAACATGTAAGAACAAAAACTACATCTGCACCCTGGCTTCTGCAGCATCTCTGACAGCACAGAGAAGGCAGGCTGCTGCATGAAACTTAAGGAAAAATCCTTATTAGACTACTATGTGAATGAAACTCTTCTTTCCCCACTCCTCCCACCTGGAAACTAACCCAGAAGCTTTGCTGACCAAATGAAACCAAAGATTTTCCCATGACATAGCATGAACGTCACAGAGAAAATCACACTAAACCGTACAGGGTTGACATTAAGCAGGGAACTTCCTAATAGTCCAAGAATTATACATTCAGTTGCCATAATCTCCTCCTCTTCCATGACACATCAGCAACCAAAGACAGTGCCTAAAAAGTCCATCCTTCTGACTGCCGTTTGGCAGTGTTTTGAAGAACAAAGGTAGAGAAAGTGTTCCTGTGCAATTAAATTAAAAAGCCATTTCTGCTCCATCAAACATCTGTGCTCTGGCTGACCCACTTAAATATATGAATGAAATAGCTGAGCTGCTTCCTTTAAAAAGAATAATTGTGTTCTGTACTGGGCTCCTCCTATGGCACTAATACAACAAATACCCTATAGTTATTAAACTAAGAGTTGTATTCCCTTATGCTAGAAATAACCATGCTTGAACACTGACTTCCTCATACACCAATTTTTACCACTCTGATGTAAATTAATTGTCAGGGTCAATTAATCAGAAAATAAAACGAGCTGAGTTCTAGGTTATTCCAAGATGAAAGAGAACACAATCTCATTGTGTGTGCTGATGGCCAGGAGTAAATTGGAGGTCTCAGTGTCCATTTTGGCTTTAAAACAAAACTAATAAGGTCAGATTCTTCCACCACAATAGCTGAAAGTGGGTTCTGCATTTATCTCAGCAGCAGAAACCTCCCTGAGTTCAGTAAGGGAGTTTGCTGCAGTGCACTCTCAGATTTCTTTCACCAGGGCTCTGGGAGCATGTTGCTATTTTCTATTACAACAAGAACTGTGATTGCTTCTGCAGCCAATTATGTGTGTTCAAAGGGAGCGAGAGCTGCAGGAATGCCTCACTTGATGGTAGAACATGTTGTAATTAGGTTTTCAGCCCTAATCACTGAGAAGGATAAAACCTTCCTTTGCAACTTATTAAATGCCGCTATCAACAAACAACATTTTGTTGCATAAGTTAATTCTTGTGACTGACATGGGTTTGTGTGGTGGGGTTTTTTTTTCCCTTTTTTTTTTTTTTTTTTTTTTTTTTTTGGGTGGGGGGTTGTTTGGCTTTTTCTGTTTGTTTGTTTCATTTGGTTTTTGGTTGGTGGGTTGTTTTTTTTTTGGTGAAGCAGAATTCCACATATATGGAATTCAGTGAATTAAGTCCTGGAGATCACTGCATCAATGTTCACTTTTCCAGGAGGCAGCTCTGATCATGGCCCATTGACAGACAGCTTATTCTGCCAAGTCCAGAAAAAAATTCCCAGTTAAAATTAGCCCATTAATCCCTTATATTTCCTTTATACCTGCCTTCATTCTGGAAAGGGAAATCAAGAGGTCAAAAAAAGAAACATCTTGGTAACATTCATCTCTATTACCAGTAAGAGCTATAAGAAAACCCTGCAATTTTCCAGGGGACTCTGCAAGTTTTACATCTTGTAGATTTGCTACAATTCAAGAGAATAAAAGCATTTCTTATGACATTAAAAAACTCTTCAGGGGAATTCATTCTGATTTCCATTCTCTTTGACCATGTAATAAGTGTAGGCAATAAATTTGTCCTGGAATAAATTCCCCAAATCTACTATTCTGAAAATGATCAAACAGAATGTTTCAGCTTCATCATCAGATCCTTTCAGTTTTTCTTAAATTGACAGTCTACTCCTGAAAGACTCATGAAAAAAGGTTATGCTTCAACAACAGAGGTTTTTCCAAATGGAAAATCACAGAAAAAGTTATACTAGCTCTCCCTAGAGGCAAGATGGGATGCACTTGCAAAAAACAATCTTGACCAGTGGTAGGGAAACAACTAATCAATGAACTCAGTCCCACTCCAGATTTTCTGTTAAATACATCTTCAGTACCTGCTCTAAATAGGACGCTAATCAAGAAAAAGTTGTCAACTTTTTTTTTTTTTTTTCCCTTCTTTTTGTTGTCTCCATAAAACAAATTCAGTCATAAAGCTGTGCCAGATTTCCCTTCTCCTGGAGAGAACACCTTCCTGGGCAGCACAACCAGCAGCAGGCAGAGCCCTGAGTGCAGCCTAGAGGAACAGTCCGGAGGAGCCAAAGCAGCACCAAGTAGCAGCTGCTGTGGAAATTCAAAGGGACTCCTCTGTAGGAGCAGGGCTGATGGCAAGGTCAGCTCCAAAGGAACAAATATTTGTCCATGAAGTGGAGCCACAGCCAGAAGACCCAGTGATAGCAGCATACAAGCCCATTTACACTTCCCCCTCACCCCCCTCCCCAGCTCCTGACACTAAAGTTGTCCTAGAGATCCAGGGATTGAACTCGGAATTGTCACCTCCGGTGTCCACTGTTCCCAGGAAAGCAAACAGTCCCTGTGTGCGTCCCAGCTGACAGCACACTGACTCACACACCTGTTCCATCACGACGCATGGACCTTGGCTCGCCTACAGCCACAGAGCAGCCACCACCTGCAAACTGCAGCGGAGGTGAGACTGGCAGTCCCAGCCTGTTCAATGATTTATCTAATATTTAAATATAGCACTGCAAAAGTCAGCTAATTACAGGTACCAAAACTTCCTCCGCACACCTTTCCCCTCAGCCCCTGCTCTGGCTGATCACTGCATTGCTGTGGATCTGTTTAGCTCACCCAGCAGAATCTCAGGGTCATTTGATGTGAAAGGTCAGAGCGATGGGAGCTTTCCTTTAACCACCAGCACATTTGCCCGTGCAAACATATCCATCGGCAGTGGGAGAAGCTGTAGCTTTCAACACATTGTAGTTGAAAGACATCACAGCCCTCAAAACATCACTAGAGAAGCAGTTGGACGCTGACACTATCAGAGGACTAAGGAAGCAAATGGTCAAATAATTGCGTCTTTGTCAGGGCCATTTTACTCCTTGCAGGAGTATTGTAGGTGATAATTGACACTGTCATGGTGTAAACAGCGATTGCCTCTGGGCACTAATGCGGAACATGTGCTGTCTGAGCCATCCCCGAGCCGTGCGTGTGAATGAACACAGCGCAGCAGCAGCCGTGTCATGTATTAGTCAGCAGCTCCGGCGACTCAGGACCTGCTTCCTCAGCTAAGGCATGATCAGATTTTTTCAGGCACAGCCGCCTTTCAAGTCTCTGACCTTCTCCGAGGGGAGCCGAGAACTGCACACGGGCTGAGCGCTCCAGCATCCATCAGACAGCTCCATCCATCCATCCATCGCTCACCGTGCGAGGTGAGCGCGGAGCTCCCTGGTCCTTGGAGAGGGACACGCTGTGTGCACACCCTCACCGGCATCGCATCCGAGCATCCGAAATGCCTGCAGGTCCACGGAGAGCAGCACCTGTGTACGTCCACAAAGTATGCCCCGCGCAGGTTTGAGAAGGTGGATATAAAATCCCCTCCACTAACATTAATGTGTCTGATGAATTAATTAGCATCTAAGTGCGGTAGCTAAAAACGTTGATCCTCATTCTCCAAAATCCCGTTTGTGTTAAATTCACAAAACAAAACCAGGAAAGTTTGAGTGATGTAAACGGGCTCTCCATAAAACAACATACCCACAGGATCAGGGACTCAGTTAATTACATTACTCCTCAACATGTCGTTTTTCAAAGTAATTTATAGAACTACAATTAATTACAATGAGTTCTTCCCCCCTCCTTTGGGCAAATAAACAATGGCAATTTAGGCAAAATAATCAGTGTTCTTCAACAGACACACAGAAACACTGGAACCAAAAAGTGAAATCCAAGGAATCTAGTGTGGAGAAAATAAGGAGCTGCAATAAATGTGGTGACTGCAGGAACAAAAGTAAAATAGCTTATACTGTTGTGTATTTGGGGTAAAGTCCAAAAGCTGTCATTTACATTAGACCACTTCATACATTTAAAGGGCAAGTATAAACAGAGGGAAAAGGTCCCCATGGAACAGACACTTGCTGTTTTAAAAGTCACTATTAAAGCAAAAATGTTAAATAGGAAATCACTGCCAGTTATAACTATGGTAGAGTGAAAGAAAACATTAGTGACCTGAATTGCCCAGCCACTACTACTAAAGTTCTGTGTTTGCCTCAAACCCCACAGAACATAGGAGCACACATAGGAAACAACTTGCTTAACCAAAGACTGAGCTGAACCTATGAAAAAAATCATACAGTGCTAAAACCACCGGAGTTTCAGATATCCTATCCTTTGGGAAAGCAGTGATGCACATGTTCAGCATCAACTCTGTGGTAGACCCTTCCAAAAGTCCCAGAACTGAACATCTTCAAAGGCAGAAAGCTGAAAGTCAGGCCACTTTTGCAGTGTTCTTGCCCATATTTCCAGCCAGTGCTGAGGTGCCTGTCCCTGCCATGTGACATCTGACAGTGCTATATCACACTTGCCACGGGCATCATCACTCCTTCCCCAATGTACTGGGAGTTATAATCCCATCAAACCAAACTCACTTCACTGAGTTTGATTTTGCTTCTGCTTTCATCATTCCCAATCAAATGGGAACAATGGACTGACAGACCTTGTGAGCACACACAGCACAGCCAGAAATCTGCTTTTGAAGTTTGCAGTCTCCTCATTACAGGAAGCAACAGTCCTGATCCTGGGCCGCGTTTGAGCAACCCTGTCCACATCCAGGGATGCTCTGAAAAGCACACTGACATGTTTCCCTTGGTTAAGAACAAATGCATTTGTATAACAAAAAAACCCTTCCCTCACTGCCCTTCATTTGCCTATAGACTTGTCTCAAGAGTTTCCTTAAGACTCTAGGCTATAAAAGCACATGCAGCAATGCAACAGGTACTTTTTGACCTTGTCATTAGTGTTTTATTAAGAAGATCAGCATATTAGCTTGGCAGTGATGCCACAGCTTCACAAACAACCACCCAGCTCAACAGTCTCTACCTTCCAACTCTGGCAGCGGCATGAGACTCCTGTGTCAGGGTTTAACCAAGCTGGGGGAGAGCAGCTTGTGCCAGGACAAGACAGACAATAGAAAAACTGCCACATCAGCAGGTGACATGTTGCTATTGCTTATAGACACGGTTGTTGGTGAGAACAAAGCCACCAACACTTTGAAAGCATGGGAGAAGATGTGATCATTAAATGAAAAATGCAAAATCATTTGTTTTTCTTTTGTGGTATTCCACTCCCCTCTAAGATAAATATGTTTAATAAAAAATAACTACAAAGCAAAATAAATACCTTTTGAGTCTTCTTTTTCTTTGGTAAACTCTTTCAAACTTCTATTTAAAACTAAAAAGCAACTAAAAAACCTCCCAACATCAGCATTCCTCATCCTATTCTCATCAGCATTCCTTACACAGGCAACCCCGCTCCTGAGATGTTCATCAAAGAAAGCCAGTCAAGAATACCTCTCCTAGCTCTAACTTTCCATGGAAGGTGTATAGCTTTTCCTACTACAAACATTTCTGATTTTTGCCTCAATCTTCCTAATTTCTTGGTAAAACTCAATCACTGCCTAGCTCTCCTGAGCTTACCGGTGTAAACCTAAGTCTGAATTTGTCTCTGTTAGACACTGACCTCTCTGCAGCCTTTTCTAGGTGAGCCCTGCACCTGCTCCAGAAGCAGCTGAAAACAAAGGAACTAACAGTATTGATAACAAATGTGGTAGAAATCCACACAGAATAATTAGGATGACATTAATTCACATGCTAGGAAGGCTAATAAAGTGAGTAGAATATTAAAAGGATGGAAGATAAAGTTTTGCCATGTCTGTGGGTCTCTAAGTCTGTATCAGGTAGTTACAATCATTAATAGCACTAAATCCATGGGACACCTGGAACTTATGGGAACACCTGCATCCAAACCCTGGCACTTCAGGAATGACTAAGCAACACTGATGCTGGTAAATATTCATTCTTTGTAGTTTTTGCTGTTAAAAAAATCTACATCAGAAAAAAAGCCCTTTAGATTAATTGCAGAACTGATCTTTTAAATGATTCTCCTACCCAGGTCTCACTGATCAGCTCTGTTAACAAACCCTACTGACGTTTTGTAAAATCACCACCAGAACAAGAGAAAAACTATGAATCCTGAGATCTTCAGTAAGGGGGATTTTTTACGCCATGGAGAACAAGAAGCAATGGAAAGAAACAAGCACATTCAAGAGAGCTTGCAGAGCTGGGTAGGTCCAGACAGATGTGGTTGTGCCATCTGTCAACACTAACCAAAATACTTCCTTACTTCAAACCACCATTCACACTCCTGGGAGTTACAGCTGTCCCAGACCAGAGAGGAGGGGAAGGAGGATAGAAAAGTGCTGGGTATGACTGCACACTATTTAGAGTGTTTTGAGAACTCACACAATGAGCACACGCTCTTTTATTTTTGTGAGGTCTTAAAAAAAAAAAAATCATCAGCTTGAGCTAATCCAACTCCCACCATCCAAATTTTAGGAGGATTTTCCAGGAACTATTCTACTAACCAAGTTTAACAAGGCATCTTTGACTTAAAGATGTGAAGGGGTGTCGCAAGATGGTTCTACTTATGTTCCCTCTCATTGAACTCCTCCAGGAAAAATGCTGATTATGCATTTAATACCCTACAGGCCTCAGTTTTAGGTAACACATTAATGAATTTAAACTCTGAGTACAGAGGTACTGTTGGCATGAATTCTTCCCATCACACTGCAAGCAGTGTCACTGCTCCTGCCACCACGTCCTTCCATCTAAGGAAATGCACTGAGCATCATGGACCACGTGTCAGATTTAGCTGCTCTGTTAGTTACTAGCAAAGAAAATCTCATGCAATCCGATAGTTGCCAAGGTAACTGCACTTCCAGGGGGAAGATGAAATCTGACGACGGCCTGCGTGCGCTTCCATCTAACACAGTGGCTGCCCTGGGTAATTTAGGCTCCACATAAATCTGAGTGGATCTCAATGGTTTTGTATCCTCAGCTAAAACACACCTCTCTGAGGGCTGCTCAGGGTTAGGAACACTCTGGACAGATTTGAGAAACTGGAGTATCAGCATCGTGTAACCTCGGCTCTAACAGGGCTCCCTCTGCCCATGTGAGCATCGCATTGCTCCAGCCTGCAGGAGGGAAACAAGGGTTACCTTGGTGGGGCAAATACAGCTGTCTATGGCATTTTGAGTAGCTGCAGGGCAACATAAACTCCTCTCAACAGAGCAGTTTTTGAGTTAAAATGCACCTGGAACTGCTAAAAAATGCACAGAATTATGGTACCCACTATATTTTCTGAAAACAGTACAGAAGAGGATCCAGGTATTTGAAGCACAGGGATCCTTCACGCACTGATAGTAACAATCTGCCAAAGGCAACAGGCAAAGCAGTGAATACCAGGGGTGTAACAAGTTTGACAACCTCATAGAATCAATCAGGACTCCCTTCCTTCTTGGCTGTGGACTTGTTGCTGTGAGCCACCCTGCATGCACAGCGCCTCTGTTCTTCCAAGGGAAACAAGGGCATCTCTATCAGCTAATGTCAAAGGCATCTCAGCCAAGCAAAGAGGCAGAGCAGGAGTTTCCCAGATGTGTCTTCAAAATGGGGCATGAGTGAAGGCTGCCTAAGCTGAAGTGCATAATCCATAAACCAGATTTAAATAAAAATCTGTATAAAAAAATCAAAGTGCATAAACATTTTCACAATAGGTAGTGTGATGAAGCCTTACTTGGGCTCTGAAATGCACAACAATCTGCTTGCAGTGGAGATAATGTGACTGTTGGTGTTAAAACACTGGTTTTACAAATTATTACCATGTTTGAAAACTCTGCCTATGATCCATGGGTTTCTTTCTCTCAATTGCTGACAATTTGGTGCAAGAGAGATTAAAGACATAATTAATACAAGCTGTTCCATCCAAAGAATCAGATGCATGATGCACAGAGCCAGGCTGAAAATCTACCCCGGGCTTGAGCATTCATACAGGACATAAGTGTGGGCCTGTGGTTCCACAACTATCACATTGTTTAGAATTTCTGATTCTATTCTCATTCCCTCACACTCCCATATAAAAACCAACCAATCAATACTAGTTTTCCACTGAATCCGTAATACACAAATCACCTTTTATTCTAAGGCCAGTGACTCTCATGGGCTAGAACAACTGCATCCTAATAGAGAAAGTGGAATAGAAAGGTCAGTCAAAAAGGTAAAATCTAAAGCAATCAAATAATGTCATGGAAAAAAAGAAAAAACAAATCCTGGTACTCCAGCAGAAAGTTAGAAAAAGCTTAAAAAAAATCAAATACATGTGCTACACTTTAAAGATTCAGAAGTCCTAGAGAAGACTACTAAATGTTTGTTTGACATGTGTGAAGTTAATTAATGTTTCTAACCAAATTAGCTACCCCATGTTTTTGCAAGTGAAAATGTGGTGAGCATCACCACCTAGGGTTAAATTCAGAGTCCCCACTACCTTCCTGACCCTGGAGAAGAGACCCCCATGAGTGAAACTCTTCTGTTACTAACCTTCAGCACTCCCAGTAGCTTTCCATGTGAGCAACATAAAGTCTGGTGCCAATGTTTTGCACAGACTGGCTCACTTGTCACCTGTTTTCCTCATTCAGCCCTTCTCCACCTTTTCAAGAAATCATGGCTACTAGTCCAGCCTCCATCTATAACCCTGTGAGGCAATAAACCTAAGAAACTGGTACAACTGGAAAAAAAAAAAAACCACTTTAAAATGGACTTAAAAGCTGTCTTATAGCCAGACCTTCACTCTTTATGGCAGGAGGAGCTGCACAACACATCAGCTGTAATCCTAAGGAAAATCATGTTGTTTAACACTTATTGATTATTAATCCATTCAAAAATAAAAGTAAGCTCCACTGACAAGGTAATGCCAAATCAAGTGTCAGCCCTGAATGCTTAAAACGCTCCTACAGTTTTGTTCAAGCAATAACACAGCACATCTACAAAGAGGCAGTAACACAATGAGATAATCATTTATCCAAACTGAGTGCATGTGTATAATAAACATTAAAAGGGCATGCATTGATCCATATATTAATCAAATTCATAACAATAGACCAATTTTTCTCTCTCTGGGGTGTGAAGAACAAGGTTATGAATCATATTGTGAACACTTAAAGATCACACTTGAATAACCTAATTGTGTACAGCAATGATAGGATGAAAAGAAACTTAATCAAACTCTGAACTGTTGTTAGGTTTTATCCTCCTAAATACAGTTCTTTGACACGACTCTAATAAATTATTTGGAGAGGAAAAAAAAAAGAGTTGGTTTACCTTATTAATATTCTGAATCTCATCTATCCATTTTCTTCATGCTTCATCTCTTCATCTGAATAGAAAAACACAATTACAAACATCTGGGTTTAATGTAAGTTTTGATTCTTTTTTTGTTACAAATCACGTAAATTTATACTTTTTATAAATTTAATGCCTAATAGAGAAACTGGAGTTTTGCTACACGTGAAAACTGTCAGCCAGTCTTTAAATATTTATCTTTTAATTCCCCTGGTTGCATGTACTTGGAAATGTTTTCATAAATACATCGATAACTGTCTTGTACAGCTCATTAAGGAAGCTTTTTATCCTTTAGTGTAATAGTTCAGTTTACCGTTGCCTGTGAATCACTTTTATGGCCCTCCATTAAGCACGCCCTTCAAACTGCAATTATTTGTCAGATTTTGTATATACGGAAGCAATCACCAGAGAAACAATGAAAGCTGAGAAGATGCATAAACAGTTGGAAGCAGGCCTTGGCCCATCTCCAGCACGGCATTCCCTCCTCCACCGCTGACTCCACAGGGAATGAGAGGTACTTAACAGATGACCCGTTTGAGACAGGCAGGTTGTCCACAGGCAGGGTGGACACGCTGGCCACATCAGCCAAGGCAGGACGACTTAAATTTCCTCCTCAAACCCATCTTTCCATCCAAATTTCATTCTCTCTGCTACAGCTTGCCCCAGATTTTACTCCCAAAATTTTCCTTACCTATCTACATGCAATCAGCTCATTTGTACCTATATATGCTCATTCTCCAACACACAAACTCCTTCAAGTTTAGTCTCAAAACTTTCCCTACCTGTTCACAGCTGAGTACCTCATTTTTACCACAAAATATTCATTCTCTACTCAGGAGACTACTCTAAGTTTAATACCCAAAATTTTCCATACCTGTCCACCAGTGATTACCTCAGTTTACCTCAAAATGTCCATCCTCTCTGCAACAGACTGCCGCATATTTTACCTCCAAAATTTTCCTCACCTCTCCACATCTGACCACCAAAGCCAAAAATACTGGCATATGTCCTTGTATAAGTGTGAGAAATATCTCAACTGAAATTTCAAAGACAGCCAAAAACTGTGGTGCAAAGCACTTCCTTAACAGCAGTGCCAGGTGCCTCAGCCTGTGGGACTGTCCGAGCACACACCAGGGGTGGGGATCACACCTTTTATGAACTCTGACCATCCACTTTTGGAAGCCAACCCCTCCCAGGGGCTTCACTCCCTTTCCTTAGAAGGTGAGAATTCATGGGTAATTGGATTTTATCTGCTGCCACAGGGCAGGGAAGGTCCCTCCTCTCTCTGGGGAGTGTGCCCTTTCTTGGAGGCAAATCCTCCCTGAGCCTGCCCACATCGCTCCTTAGGAGGAGGAGATTTGGGTGCTGAGCCCTCCTTGGTCACTTTTGGTGCGGGAAAAGCCGTTCTGGCTTTGCTGGAACTTTCCATCCCCAAAAGGAAAGGCTGTGAATGCCCAACTGCCCTTGGCTGCCTCGAGGCAGGAAAGGCAGCTCTGCCTTGTTCAAATTTACTGAGTGTTTCCAGGCAGGCTTGGAAATGTGAAGTTTCAAACACTGTGACTCCCCATCCCGGCCCCAAGGGCCCTGGGCAGTGGGGCCAGACGGGACCCTTTGCCCCACATGCTTTCCATCCCGCCTGTTTTATACCCCCAGCGCCCCAAAAACTCCCCACAGACACAAAATGGCCCCTTGGCAGCCCTGACACAGAACGGCCTCCAGGCAGCCCAACTCAGAATGGCTCCCAGGGGTCTCGTCTGTCCATCTTTCACCGGCTTGTAATGAAACTGTTTTCTTATTCCTCACACAAATACCGGGCACACAGGGATGGAGTGCCCTGGCTCACTGGGGGGACTCCGGTCATGAGCTTTCAGTGGAATCTCCTCTGCTTTTATCCCTTGAATTCTCTTCAGCTAAACTTTGTATCAGCACAGCTCTGTGGGCTCACTTCTCACTCTGTTTCCTGGGCTGTAGTGAGGCTTTTTGACAACTCAGAAGAACTCTCTGTCTCTTGCATCCCATCCTTTTCCCGTGTCCCTCTGCCATCACACTGCCTCTAATTATAGCTCTGGGCTGGAGTCTTTCCTGGGTGGCAGCAGCAACCTCTGTGGCTCAAATACATTCATTCCTTATGGTCCCCTTCGTCAGCTCCAGGGAGCTGAAATACATAATTTATACTTCGTGTATTTTTAAAATACATTTTTAAAATATTTCAGATAACCTGATCTGAATTCTGGAGTTAAGTGACAAAATATTTAAACAGCTACACGTTCATGCAGTTCCCTTGACTTTAAATGAGATTTAGGCATTACTTCAAGTTGCACCTAAAAAGTCTTTTTATATCTAAAACTTGTTTAATCAGGCTGAACTCAGTATTGCACTAACTTAGTATAATTTACATTTTCTTCTCCCCATCTCCATATAAACCATAATTAATTAGGTTCCCATTTAGGTACTCCCCAAAATGTGATTCACATCTCCTTTATGCTCTACTACTGCCATTTAATTAAAGTAATTCTTACAACAGCCTCAGGTAACAGCACAAACAGGCCTCAATTCTGAGCAGCCTTCACTGATCTCATCAGTTTTTATGGAGTCCCAGATAAGGTGTTCTGAAAAGCTTCTTTGCTGTGCAAGCACCATCAGTGCTCAGCTCTCATTCCATGGAGTGGGATTCAGCAGAGTGTTCTGGAAAACTTGGCCATGGCTGCTGGTGCAGGGTCGTGCAGTCTATCCCGGAAAATTCCAGGGGTTTGCTTCCTCAAGTTCTCTCCAAGTTGGGGGATGAGGAATCCCTTTGACATGTGTAACTACGCTCTAGATAGCGCAGAAGCAAAGTGAATGTTTCTGGAAATCTATGCTGGGGGATTGTCTTGCCAATGTGGATCACAAACAACAGCAAAGGTAGAGTTGGGATAACAACAGAAAAATAGAAATCGCCTTTGAAACAAATTTTGAGATTAAATTACAAAAATTGTTCTTCTTTAGATGTGTTGAGGCTAAAGATCGGATCATTTTGCTAGTTGACTATGTACTTGTGGATGTAATTTGAAGTGCAATTACACAAGTTCAGAACTTGATACAGTTTTTTTTAACATCAGTTTTCACAGCAGGAGTAAAATCAAAAGCACAGAAGCACAACCCCTGAAAATTGCCTTTTCATAGGAACTTCAGGCTGAAATTTCTCCTGTCATTACCTAGTCTAGAAACACAAAGAGTCATCCCTAAATAAACTTCTTTTCTTTTTAGCCATGTGATTGTCCTGGTAGTAGCAGAGCTGTGATTTATTTCCTTCAGGAATTCCATTGTGTCTGCTCCTTCCTAAGAGATTCTCGAAGGACATTTTTCACATCAACCAGCTTTACTCTGTCAAGCAACAGAGTCACTGGAACCAAGGCTCCAGCAATCCTGTAGGATCCTCCCACTCAGTATTGCCTGGCAAGCCAATTAGCTTGATATTTTTATCTCTAACCTGATTTGGAACTAATTGTAAATTACTATTTTATCATTCTGTTTTCTGTGATAGATGCCCTACTCAATTATTATTAGATCTGCTCCTAGGACAGCTGAATCTCCTTCTATCTATGCCATACCTCGTCACTGTGCAATGCAGGGAGGATACAGAGCAAATTCATCCTACTTCACTGATTCTTGATCTTGGCCCAGAGCACAGAGGGTGCATTTGCTCTTTGACACAAGGCAGCATTTTCTAGCATACCCTTCACTGTGGTAAAAGCACCTGCCTGGATGAAGGTTCCCATCAGTTGTTTAATATCTCTCAAGTTGCCTTTAAAGCAAAGTCCAGTTCTCTTCACTAAAATAAGAAAGTTTGAGCTGGTTCACGTTTTACTCCAAATCGGTGTTCTCTGCTTTTTATTTAATTTCTTTTTTTTAATCTCAGGCTCTACCATGAGATAACATCCATTTTAAAGCTTGAAATGCAGTTTTTACCACCGAGTACATCTACCTTAGATGCAATTTTGAAGTAAATCTCTCAGTCCTTCCCATTTACTGCACTTTACCTCACATCACTGAGTGGTGTCAGAGCACACAAATGTGATTCCTTCTGGTTAAAACTAAGCTGGAATATGCACTCCAGGAACACCCTTGAATGTCCATTAAGCAGTTGGAGAATATTAGTTCCCAGCTTATCCAAACTGACATACATTGTAGGGTCTGGGTCCTCAGCACCAGCTGTTTGCTGTGCAGGTGTTCTCCTGTCTCACTTCCCAGTGCAGGAACGCTGGGGGAGACAGTGAGCATGTCAAACTTGAACAGGGAGAAGCGCTGAGGTCTGAGAGGCTCTTCCTTGCCCCAGTTTTGGGAAGCTCGTTGGAGACAGAGGAGGAGGATCAGAGAAGCAAACAGCTCATCTCATTACTGTCTGTCCTCCTCTCCATTTCTGTTCCTGCTGCGTGCTCAGGGAACTAAAGCTCTTGCCAACTGCTCCAGTGTTGCCTGGTGAGCCCTTGTGCTGCTCTGGCTGTGGCTTAGATCAGTCACTGGATCTGAGGAGTGCAGAGTGTGGGCCACGGACAGAAGAGGCACAAGAGCAGTTTGCAGCCTGACTTTTCAGTGTGTGCCCAAGTTAACAGTATCTCTGAGCTGCAGATTCCAGCAGTCATTAGGCTCACACTCAACTGGACAGACCCCCAGGAAGGATTGAGTGCATTGGCAATCACAGGTACTTCCCTGCAAATCTCAGCTACCTTGCTCCATATAACTACTGACAGAAAATGCAGGATTCATCTACCCAGAGTTAATCCTCTGCAAGTGAGCTTTTCATGTCACTCCGGTGTGGTCATTCAAGCAAGCAATTGTCTTCCACAGGCAGCTGAGTTCATTGAGTCATGTATTGGAAAGTCTCACACAAAAGTGAGCTTTGTGCTCCAAATCCCTGAGATGATGCCTTTTCCATTAGCATTTTAATCAAGGCCTTTGCTACAGCAAAAGTTTAGCACTGTAAGTAATTGGTAGAGATTGCTGACATGATAATACTGTGGTAGGTTCAGCCTAATCTGAAAAAAATCCCTGCAAACATTAGCTGCACTAGCTGACCCAGTGAATCACCAGAAAAGCAAAGCATAGTCTGAATGTTGTGCTCAGCAAGTAGAAATACACCTGGAATGGGCAACACTGAGAGGAAACAAAAAACAGTGGCTCAAAGTGGAGCGTTTTCCATGGGAGCTCAGATAGACACCCCCTTGGTCTGCTTGTGAATATCCCTTTGGCAGGAACCAGTGTGCAGGTGGGAAAATACCATGACTGCCTTTAGCATCACAAAGTCATTTTTTTTATTAGAAGTCTGCACAAAGTCATGATTTTATTGGAAACCTTCTGAACATCTGAGTCAGAGCCACTTGTTAATTGATTCAAGGCTTGTATGATTCAAGAGCAGTGCATGGTTGGGTAAGCTGTGAGAGATTACAGTGTGAAGAAGTACTTTTCCTTTTCTCTAAGCAAGGAGAAGCTTGAGGAGACTGGAATGTTGGACACCTTTGCAAAGAGCAGGTGAGTGTGAAGGCTGGAGCAGAAGCTGGTGGACTGTTTGCAGGTTAATTCACTTGCCCCGGAGTGATCTCAGGCTGAGCCCATGGGTGCTGCCCTGCCCAGTGCCCTCTTCTGCCAGGGAGCAGGAATGGGACCACAAACCCTGGGCCAGGGGCTGCCCCATCAGCCTCACACCGTGGCACAGGAGTCCAGACTGGGCACTGATGATGGTCAGAGAGGGAAGAGCAAGTTTATGGACAGCCACATAACCAATATAAGTAATACCAAGTAGATATAATTCTGTTTGTGTATTTTAAATACTGTCAGTATCTGTGAATTTCCTGGTCAGTATCGATCGTCTTATACCCTGCTGGCTAAGACATCATTTCTGGAATTTATTCAGCTATTCCAAATCTCTGAGCAGATTCAACCAGATGCATTTCTTAATGAACACCTAAACCTGTAGTTCTCTCTTTACCGCCAAGTGTAGATGGTATTTCCCACTGAGACCAAGCAATATCCCAGTGAGAGTTGTTGTATCTGTAGCATCCTTTGGTTTATTAAGCCTTGAAGGAAGTTCTGAACTACAAAAATAAGAAAATTGACAGGATCCTAAGAGCCTAAACATTTTTCCCAGTCTGTGAAAGTGCCAAAGCAGCCATGTTTTGTGGTGATCTTTCCTATCATTTAGACTGTTTTAGGCAATATATAATGAGGCTTCTTTCCTTGACTCATGCATAAATGGAATTCTCTATGGAAAAGGATTTAAAAAAAAAGCTTTTTTTAATTTTGAAAAAGGCTTGTTTCATAACATTTATTGACACAAACCCCCACATGTAGCCTCTAGTGATGTAATTTTAAAATAAGACCTTTATATTCATATAAATGTATTTTTGTTTTCAATAATTAAGACAATTTTTAGTTAGGATCACCTACTTAATAATTTGTTCCATAGAAAACGGTAAAAATAACCTACCTTGAAAAACACAGGTCCAAGATTGTCACATAAGAATTACCTCCAGACTGCCCTTCATGTTGAGCTAATGGATGTTTCTTCCAGTGACAGCCAACCTGGAATAAAAAGCTGCAGCAATAAAGAATCTTTTCCATCTTCTGGTAAGTTATGCCACTTTATTCCCATGACTAAAAATCTGCACCTATTCCAGTCTGGACAGGTCATCAGGATTGAGCCTTTCTGTCTTGTAATGCCTTTGCTGGGTTTGAAGAGCTATCAGAAATCTCCTGGTGTATGTCCTTATAGACCCTGATCATATCAGACCTTACACTTGTCTTTGACAGAGCCAAAGGGATTGATCCATTTAAATCTCTGTATTAGGAAATTGGGGTTTTTTTGTTCCCCAAATCACAAATTATTCTTTTGGCTGTTTTCCCTGACCCTTTTCTGTTTCCTTTGTGGGGAAGGGTGGATATCAGGAGTTGGCCCAGTATGTTGCAGCATGAAAGGGATGCAAAACTTTGTGGTAAGATCAGGTTCATGCAAATCAGTTACAAGTAATTGTTTCCCTTTTCATCTGAATCCATCTAAGCTCCCCGTTGCACTCAGCGAGACTTGTAACACTTTGAGGTTTGCTGTGGTTAGTTACAGAGCTGATTATGGTCTGACTGCTTCATTCCAGTTGTCTGGACTGAGCTACTGCTGGTACCAGGAGGAAAATCTCCAGAGTGTTGTGTTTATTAGGTCAGTAATGCCCAGGGTGCACATCAATGAAATTTTAGGAATGACAATTACTGTGGTGTTTTTCAATACTATAACACTTCTATCCCACAAGCACTCTAGCGAGCATATTTATATGACATTAAGTGGGAAGCCTTCTATGATTCATATTTGTTGTAAATATAATTTTTTTAATATTTCAGCAAATAATCCTAGAGAAATTAGGCATCTGTGGATTGTAAAGATCTGAATTAGTGAAAGTAATTTCCTAGAGTACATCAGATGTCTTACAGCTTTAGAATGCAAAGTTCCTTGCGTAGGATTCATCCCTATTTTATAGCTTGCTTGAGTAAATCACATTGCCTTGATTGGCCTCTGAATCAAGTGGCTGCAGTTCCCATAAACATGTATTTAGAATAAAACATAAAAATGTGACTTCTTAACTTCAGGTAGCTCACCCAGTCTCTGCCTTTGTAAACCACCTAACTCACTGTGTACAGATTTCTTGTAGTTCGCTCTCATTTTATAGAATCACTTCTAGTATAATATTTGTAATAATATGAAAGGTTCACAACTACTCTCGGCTGTGATCAGAAGATGATAATTGGCTTCAGGATTATTTTCTAATATTGTGCTAAGTTACTTCTGGAGTGTCCATAAGAGGGTATTCTTTGCATCAGTCATGTCCTGTGTTTGGGAAGAGCAAGTCAGCTCCCATTCAAACTACTTAATGTACATTCTGGGTGCAAGTTGTGGCTCCTGGGGCTAATCTCTGTCTGGCTACAGCAGCAAAAAGCCAGGCAGGTTATACCACTTACCTGTTTTCATCATGGTTGGATGATATGTAACTATTCCTCCCTCCCAAAGAGAAGGTGATAAATGTATTTAATAAAAAAATAGGGGGAAATGCCCCGAATAAAATATTTATTTTATTACAGTAGCAATCTAATACAAGACAAACTTTTCACTGTCTAATAAGGTCCTTTTATTGGACATTGGGCTGGTTATTACAGCAACTGTGTCTTCTCTTTGCTTCTGTCTGCTGGGCAAGCGAGATTCCTTGTTTTCCTCTCTTCTCATGTGTCAGATCTTCCACTTCCTGAATTGTTCCAATAGCCTTCCTTTGTAGTCTCGTTAATCTTGCTGGAAGGTGGGTGATATGAGTACATGAAGTGCTCCTGAGCTTTTCCTCACAGTTTTTACCCAGGCTCAGTTGAGTGGTCTGTTTTCAATGGAAAGATTTGGCCTGTTTCATCCCAGTGTCCTGCTTCTTTTCCCCCTTTGGCTGCACCACCAATCCAGCTGGGGTTATTCCCTTGGAGCCCAGTTTTACTGCAGTCTTTTTGTTTGATATTCTGTTTTAGAAATAGTAATCTATTTACAAATTAAATATATTCTAAACCTTCATGTTCAAGTTCACAAGTTTTTCAGCCCAATTATTTTCAGTAAACAGTTACCATAGTTACTCAAAGATTCTTCTGAAATCAAGATTGAGCCCAATGTTTGTTCAGCATTTCATTTAATTTACATTGAGTCATCTTATGTGCATTTGCTCCAAGGTTGTTTGGTCAACTCTTTTGTAATGTACCTTTTGCAAATCAAAATCACACTCACAATGGTATCACTTCATGAGAAGTGGTCAAATATTTTGGGAGGAAATCTGGCAGCTCTCACAGTAATGAATGTGTGAATGCCATCAGGAAGGGAAACGTTTACTTTCCCCTCTCTGTACAGGAAGTTAGTTCCTGTATTGATACAATTTCTAGAAGCAATAACATTCAAAAGCTTTCCCATCAAATCCAATCCTTGAATGCTCTTGAAAATCTTGAGCAAACTCATTTGTTTGCTCATCATTCCCCAAAATTATTTTGGCTCAGACAAATTCTGTTTTGTCATTTCTGTTGTCTCCTTGTTTCATAACACAAGTATGTCTGCAATTTCTTTTTATCACTTTTCATTATTGTTTTCTTTAGAGGTTTTTATCAGGGTCTTTTAAATGAGCCATTAGACATGCAGGTTAATCATTAGTTATTCAGAGAGCAACACACACACCAGTAAAATATTTCACTTACATAATTTTGATATATATTAATTTATTTCTCCTTTTATTAGTTATATTGTTTATATTCTTCAGGAGAAAGCTGTATTGCATAATCCCAACTATAAAATGTTATATTTGTGTAATAAATTCCGGTCCTTGACTCTTTATATGCACTGGTGGTGATTTTAATAACATTATTTCTTCAGTGGCTTTTTGCACCCAAAAATGTGTCCATTTCTTCCTTCAAAGTTACTTGAGTTGATCTCATGGAAGGTACTTACGCTGACTTCATTATTTGGGGTAGAATGTACTGTTTGCAAACCACAATGAACATGAACCCCAAACTAACTCATAATGAAGAGTGACTTTCTTTTACTGGGTGATCAACAGATTTTACCAGGTGGCAATAGAATTAGTATTAGTGGAAGATTACCTGTCCTCTGGAAATCCTGCCTTTAGCTCCTCCAGACAGCAGCTTGAAACCTTAAATCTCTGCTGAATGTGTCCTGTCTGGAGGGTGACAGGGAGCAGCTGTCGTGGTTCATCTCGAGCTGATACAGTCAAGCACCTTGAGACCAAACCAGTGTTTTGAGCTGCAGTAGGGAATGAGAGATGGATCAGAGCCCTAAGGAAAAGTTTTCATATTGATAGGAAAAGATAACAATTACAGAAAAAATTGCACTGCTCTAATACTAAACAGTAACACATTTGTAGAAGTGTATGCTGAGTATAAATTCCTGGAGAATCTTCTCTGTTACCAACAGGGAGAAAAAAGGAATTATTAAAAACTATCTGAATTTTATCTTCATAATCCAAACAGGTTCAATTAGTCGAGAGATCTATTTGCAGTCTATATTTGCACTTTTCTTGACAGGCATGTTATTTTTATTTTGGTTGCTGGGTTTAGTAGTACTAAACAAATATGTGAGGTTGTTTACCCTGTGTAGGAAGATTGCAGTGGCCATAGCCAATCCAAACCCTGGTGGTCTTGTTCCTGATGGTGGATATTTTATGAATCACATATAAAAAGTAAATCCATCCTTTACTCTCTGTCATGTGTTGTAGGTAAAACTATGCCTGTAATAGATTTTGCAGACTCTTCTCCAGGTTTCCCCTTCCATTTGAAGGAATGAATGAATTTAACAAAGCCTGCAAATCTTCCATTTTTGTGGCTGAAGCACTACTTGGGTCATAGGTGGTTTCTGAGCAAGCATTTGAAACGCCTTTCCCTGTTTTTTTATCCTGTGTGTGAGATCTTGTGCCCATCATCGACCACTCTATAACACAGATGTACTTCCCTCTGTCACTGTCCTGCCCTGAGATGTTTTGGGGACAGCTTTTGGGGAGAGCTCTGCACTTCTGCTCCTGGCAGACAGCTATGTTGACTTGTGTTGCTGTTTATTTAGTATGTTAATGGAACGTAAAGAATCACAATTTTATTGCATAGCTTTACAGGAGACAAAGGACATATTCTTTGCCCTTACACAAAGTACCTGCACAATCTTAGATGGCAATTTTTCTCCATGTGGATACAGCCTGTTTAATTTAAGGCTTGTTCTCCTGCTGACTGATCCAATCACTTGATTCAGTCCTTCATGATAACAGGATGTTCCTTCCTGGTTTTCAGGAAGGTGCTTCTCACAGAGATGAGCTGTTTGTGTGTCTTTAGCAGCCAGACAGCATCTCGAGGAGCTCGAGGCTCAGTCTTCACTGCTCCAGTTTCCATGAGGGCTGTTCACTGAGCTGGGTGGGGGTGACTTGAATCCGTATCCTTTTTGTGTGGCGAACAACTACCACAAAAGTCCTTATTGTATTGCTAAAGTCTCAAGAACACCATTAAGAGAAAGTGAATATTCAACACCCTGAAGATGTGTGGAGGTGATTGAACTCTATTCCTCTGCCTCTGAGCAGAAGGCACTTGGGTACGAAGAGCTCTTTGCCAGTTGGGCAGGAGAGTGAATTTGTGTGATTATTGATTGCTTCCATGTGGGGACAGCTGATGATGTGCTCAGGCTTTTGTTGTTTAGATGAATCAGCTGCTGGTCACTTTGTGCTGATTCACTCTCAGAGCTGGATGTAAGCGTTTGGATGGATTTACAGTAACTTCATCCTTTTTACTCAGGGACATGCCAGTCTGCAGAACTGTTAAACTCATTGTTCTGCTGTGTTAGGTAACAAAATATTCTGCTTTCTTTTATTCTGCTCAAGAAGATCTTGCTTTCATTACACAGGTCAAAGCTCTTCAAATAAATTTCTGTCAGTTTTTCCCTGCAGTTAACCTAAGTGACACATGTGGGTGTCTTTGGATGTAGCTGTGATTGAGACATACATGAGACAAAGGTACAAAAAACTGCTTTATAGGAGACTGAAGTGGTTTTGGCTGCTGGGAGGACATGTAGAATATATCTCTTTCTCTTAAACATAGGAATATAGTAATGCCTTTCACAAGGGTTATATTTCAAGTTAATTTTGGAATTCGAAGCTCATATGAAGACTTTACTGTCCTCTACTTGTTAAGGGAAGGGTCTTACTCTGTTCACATGGCACCAGCAGTTAGAAATTGGACTTGGCTATCTGTCAAACTCACCACAATTTAATTATTCCAACCTTAGAAAAATTAAATTTTTATATACTATTGTGTTATAGACATTATTTACTTTGAATGTACATATGTACAACACTGAATTTATCTAGATAAAAATAATAAAAACAATTTCAAGATAAACACATGGGATGTTTACATTTTAAATATAAATATGTAACTAATATGGACAGCATGATAGTATGAAATGTCAAACAGTGTTTCTTGGGTACTGAGCACCTTGCCATGACTGTCTGTCTGTGTACTTTGTTTTTCTCAGTGGCTGAGCTGGGGAGGTAAGGCCACAGCTCAGCTGGGTGCTCTGGCATTCCCATAAGGAAAAATGGGATGCACCTGGATAGGTTCAGCACGACTTCAAATTATCCGTCTCACTACCTCTAAATTCCGGTTTTCCCCGTTGTTTTTGCTTGTGCTGGATTTATCTCCATTTAACAACGTGGTCTCTGCCCAGGTCCCACGGCTGGTCCTTGCGCTCAGGGCTGCCGGCACGGCCAGCTGGCGCTCCCCGGAAAATGCCGGGGTGTGGGAACAGGAGGAATCCTCGTCCGCTGCCAGCGCCGCCGAGGGAGGTTGGCTCGCAGGGCAGTGTGTGCCGGCGGAGGGCTGGGAGCGGCGGGATGCAGCTCCAGCACCAGGGACAGCGGGCGGGGAGCCGGGAGCGCAGCGCGCCGCTCCGGCCGCACCCGGCGGGGCGCGGGCACCGCCGCCCGAAACGCACCGCGGGATGCGGGCACCGCCGCCCGAAACGCACCGCGGGATGCTTCGCCAGGCCCCGGGGCTGCGCTGACTGGCGTGGGGCGGAGTGTAAGGGAGAAGGGATTCCTGCCCTGCCCTTCCAGCCAGGCCGGGATGAATCCATCTGTCACTTTTACGCTTCAACACTGTGTGCACATAAGGATCCAGAACTCCGTCATTCCTCAGCCGCCATTCCCTGGAGGGGTGTGTTAGATGGTTCTCTACTAGGCAAGGTTCAGGTATCCCTGAAACAAAGAGACAACATCAGAGAGAGCACTTAAACAAACAACCCCAAAGTCTTCATTGCCTTGGCAAGATTTGGCTAAAGAGTGATTGTGTGGTAGCTCAAATCAGTGAATCAGCAACCTGTTCATTTCTATGAGTAATGAAATCAGTTCTCTGATGTTTTCTCTCAATAATATAAATTTCTTAGCATGAAAGAGATGTTTTCTTTCAATAGTATAAATTTCTTAGCATGAAAGAGATCTCTTTCACAGCAATAAATACATAAATGATAAGAAATACATGAGGTCAGAAATGAAAAAAAAAAAATAAAAGGACCAAAAAAGGTTGTTCACAAGGGGAGTTCACAAATGCTTCTGAACTCTCATTTCACAAAATAAGACAGGAGTTAATTATTACTTGTGGTAGGGTTTCTTATAGCCTGAACATTTAAAGAAATTAATAGGAAAAGGTATAAATTTGTCACAACAGTGCTAATTAATGTTCTATGATTTCTCACTCCTTTAATAGGTAATTTGCTGTAGTGAGAGCATTGTGGATAAGTGAGAATGAAGCTGCAATAGTATTTTCCTGAAATTTCTTAATTATTCATGAAACATGAAGTTTCAAATTAATCTTTTTCTTTTTTACTAATTGAAGAGCAAAATACTCTGTTTCTTTAGTACCAGGAAAACATTTGTTCAGCATGATCTGTGATCTTTTTTATATAAAGGTCCATCTGACTAAATAATTACCACCTGCACTGTAAATTTGTGGTAAGTGTACTTGACATATTGGTATTAAAGCATTAGTCAGTCCATTCCTTACTTTTATGCTAAAAACAAATAAAAATTAAATGTTATTTTCCTGATTTAATCCAGATACCTTCTATGCAAGCAACATGTAAACTTACAGACTGGGACATGGTGACACAACAGCACTGGTCCATGCTTGTCCTTATGTAAGTCTTGGTATTTTCTACTTTTAGAATTTGTTTGCAACTAGTATTACAAATAGAGTAAAAGTAACTTTTGATGTTATATTTGTAACTGAAAATTGTGTAACTTGTTTCTAGCAGATATTCATAAGGAAATATCCCTGAGATGGCCCTGTGCAATAGGACAAAAAATAGAACCTGGATCTGTACCTCAAAAGCCGAGACCTCCTGCTTAAAAGTTTCAGAAGATGACTTCCTCAAAGGGAGAATAGCTCAGTTCTTGGGACACATGAATCCCTATTTTGAGGCACAAGGGAGAAACACTTGGTGCTTCAAAAGGACCTGTGAAGTCATCAGAGATGGGTGATAGAGTGTATTTGCTTTGCATCCCTCTGTTTCTCCCTGCAAGGTGAGGAATTTGTATTTTACTGGGAAAGTCAAGTTGTTTAATGGCTTAATCCATCTTAACAATGGGAAAGAATATGAACTTTAAAGAAACAAACAGGCCAAGTTGGAACCTCAAGCGTAGAAAAGGAGGTAATTCAGTCAAATAAATCGTCTGTCAGAGGGAGTTAAAATTAATCCCTGATTTTTCTTTCTTTTTTTTTTTCAGATAGTAGGGATTCTGGGCCATGTTTCTAAAACAGAGGGTTGAAGTACTAATGGAAGAAGAAGTTACTAGCAGCTATAGGCCTGAGAATGGGGAGAAAAGGTAAAATGTGGGGCTGCTCTTATCTGAAAGAGAGGGCATGAGGGTGATCCATTCCACGATACCTTAGGGCTGGGAGAACTGAGAAAAATCTGCTTGAAGGGAGGTGTAAGAATCTCTCTGCTTTCTGCACTCTGACCTTCCATTGTCCCTTGCAGGGCATTTGAAAGGATTGTGCAGTTCCCTTGATCTGTTTAAGAGAAAGAAACTGTGTCAAATCTCTCCAATCCCAAACCAGCTGTCTTTCAAATCACATCTATATTATAGCAAGATAGTGTGATATAAGATGAACCCTCTAATGTGTTTTAATTAATTAATACTGTGTTAAACATTAACGCATAGTCTCTTTGGATAAGGACAGTTGTGGTTGCAGTAACAGACCCATAAGCAGCTCCCAGTACTTCTGACACAACAGGTCCTGTACACAGCGGACGTTAAGGAACTTTTGACAGTGTTATTCAGTGGTTAGTGCTTTCCTGCTGACTTGACTTCAAGTTCATTTGAATAAGGTCTTGAAACCTGTATTTGCCATTATTTCAATACAGTGCAACACAAGGTTTTAATGACAAAGCCTCAGAATGGCACCTCCGACAACTTCCACAAAAGGAGGCCACTTTTCTCTGAAAATCATTAGTTTTGGGGACACATGATGCCCATCAGCAGAAGTTCTTTTTGTAGGAGCTCTGACATTTACAATAGATTTTAAAATTTAGTCTGATTGCTCATGTCAATTTTTAAAACTTCGTAACAAAACCATAGAACTATTTAAATGGAAGTAGGTTTTGGATTCCAATTTTGTGGTGATGTTTTTTCACTGTGAAATCTTTATGATAACGAAAAAAACAAAACCAAAACAAACCCTGGGGTGTATAACCCTGAGAATTTCTTGTTTCTGCTTGCTACAATGTTTTCCCCATGCTTTCCAGAGTAGTATGAATATTGAGGCTGGCAGGTGTGAGCTCTGTTACGAGACAAAAGAGACTGAAGAAATAGTTGTTTTGCAGCTCTGTGCAGCCCTTGCCGCTTGCTTTGGTCTCTCCTTTGCATGTGGGTAATCCTGAATCCCAACTTGCTGCTTGGGAGATTAGTGCCTCTGCCTCCCTTGCAGGATGAGATGTTTGTTCTCTGCTACACTTAAGCTAAGAGTATTTACTAAGGCAATCAGTATTTATGTAGAGGTGATAGGAGCCTCATTAAACTGGTGAATGCATAGATCAGAGGAACAGGTGTAAACATACTTGGTAACTTTAACTTATATAAACTTGCGCTCCACTGACTCTGCAGTAAAGTACACTGACTTTTTTTCCTTTCTGAAGTGGGTCATGTGCCCCTCTACTGACTCTCTCTGAGAACAGGTATTGCCAGCAGCAGTGCAGAAAAGTGTCAGGGATAAATATGTAATAATATCTGCTGTATTTCAAACACAGGTAAGGTACCACCAGTGTGAGTGTCCCTGGTAATGTTGTCATTTGTTATGACCATGGTCAGGACAGATGGATGGCCTTCAAACAAAGTGTTTCTTGTATATTATTTGTTCCTTGCAGGTTCCATTCTGTCAAGTATTTTAGTGTCCTCCTCGGAGTTTATCTAACCTTGCAAGGTTCTCACCTTGCCTTCCCCAGTTCACCTTCGGTCCATATTTACTTTAAGGAGAAGAGTCAATGCAGATGTGATCATATTTTGGGAAAAAAACCCCAAAACCTGTGGGTTTTGTTAAGCAGGAAAAATATCAGTTTAAGTACTGGTCAGCTTGGCAGCAGGAAGAATCCATGAAGTGCTGAGGTTGTAGAATGAAGAGCCTGGAAGAATTAACCAATTCCTGTCACTGCAGAGGTTTCCTGCTCCCAAAGTACTAGGAAGAGATGAAAAGGTATTTATTATTGACATATACAGAGATAAAAAAACAAAACCAGTTTCTCAAACCCAGCAGCAGCCCATCTCCAACAGATGCAACTCAATGACTTTGTCATGCTTTGTCCCTTCAAAAAGCTATTTCTGCATGCTGTGGGAGTGCCTCAGGAAGGGAAGGAATGAAGCTATTGTAAATATAAATGCCAAAATGTGAATATGAATTAAGGTAGGATTGAATAAGTTGTTTTTTCTAAATGAATAATGTACAAGCACACTTCCTGCTTGGCCACTTGCTGTTTGCACTCCACACAGGGAAGCAAAACCCAGCATCCCAAACCCAAACAAAAGCCAAACAGAAAGCTGGCCCTGCTCGGTGGGGAAACAGGAGTTGCACGTGTTAAAGAAATAAATAATGAAGGTTTCCACAGCAACCCAAGTTCTGTGGTGCAAATTGATGACTTTCGTTCTGTTTTATTATATAATCAGAGAACAGATATTCTATTAAAAGTGTTTGGTACATCTGAAGTTGTATTGTTGAAAAGTTCAGCGCAAACCTGAAACTTCACATCAAGCAATTTATTTACCAAGGTTTATGAAAATGCTGTATCCAAAGAGTGTTCTTCCCTAGGCTGGGGCGAGGGCCCTGCTGCGGCACAGCATCGCAGGGACCAAAATGCCCGCCGCAGGAAAACTCCCGTGTTGCTTATTACAGCTTCTCCTTCGCCACGAGGAGTTCAAATCCAGGGTTTATGGAAGGAAAATGGACTCAGAGATGAAATGTAAAGGCCGTTCCGCATTTTGGGTGAGTGTCCATTGCGGAAACCGCGCGGGTTTTGCTGGCTCAGTAGTAGCTTCGGAGATGAATCATAACGGGGGGGTTAAACCGCAGCATCGGCCCAGTTTGGGTGCCGGGGCTGACGGTGGCTTTGTTGGGTGCTGGCAGCGGTACCCGGTGCCGGGGTTAGGGGTTCAGCGGGCGGGGGTCGCGCTGGCCCCGCTGCCCACAAACACTGCTGGCTCGGTGCTGCACTGCGGCCTCGCGGGAGCCGGGGATGGGGATGATGATGGGGGGTTATCCCGGGATCGGGATCGGGATCGGGATCGGGATCGGGATCGGGACCGGGACCGGGACCGGGATCACCACTCCCAATCCATCCCCCCGGGGCCACGCGCCGCCGCCCCCGCGCCTCGCGCCCGCGCGCGCCTCGTGCGGCCGCGCGGGGCCGGGCTGGGGAGGGGGGGTGTGTGTGCGTGCGCGCGGTCCGCGCGTGCGCGCCGGGCCCGCCGGGAGCGGGGCGGGGGGGCGCGGCAGCCGCGAGTGCTCCGGCGGCGGCGGCGGGAGCGGCGGAGGAGGCGGCGGGCGGAGGGCTGAGGGCGAGCAGCTGAGCCTCGGGCCGCCCGGCCCCGCCGAGCCGCCGCCACCGCCACCGCACGGCCGCAGCCCGCGCC
>JAWWEU010000023.1:16040718-16101156 GCA_035583155.1 Acropternis orthonyx
TGACTCCCCATCCCGGCCCCAAGGGCCCTGGGCAGTGGGGCCAGACGGGACCCTTTGCCCCACATGCTTTCCATCCCACCTGTTTTATACCCCCAGCACCCCGAAAACTCCCCACAGACACAAAATGGCCGCCAGGCAGCCCATGACAAAATGGCCACCAGGAAGCCCAACTCAAAATGGCCCCTTGGCAGCCCAACTCAAACTGGCTCCCAGGGGTCTTGTGTGTCCATCCTTCACCTGCTTCTAATGAAAATGTTTTCTTATTCCTCACATAAGCAAATGGTTTATGTTTCTTGCTCAATTGTTTACTGAAGTGAACTTAGTCTTGTTACTCAAGACTCTCCACTTCATTTGTCCAACTGTGGTTGGAATTTTGTCCCTAGGACCGAAGTTACCTTTATATGCAAATAAGGAGGGGGACAGGGCAGGGGAGAAAAAATTATCAATAACAACTGAGTTCAAGATGTCAAGCACCTTGGAGGATGGCAGACACAGCCCCAAGGCTGCACATTTCTCCAGTGTTCCAACAGCAAAGAGGAGTGTGGTTGTTCTATATGTTCAAATATTACACAAGTTCAATGACATATATCTATTATCTAAGACAAAAGAGATTTAACCCAGCAGTTACTGCATATCAGCTAAAGGGATCTACTTTCTTCTAGACAAGAGAATAAAACATCTCTTCTTTTGATCTGTGCACTGTGCAGATGATCCAGACACTCTATATACTAGTGCTGCTGTGAAATAAGTCACTGCACAAGCCAGGAGCAGAATTGATGCACTTGTGTGCAGCTTCTACCTTATTTTCTACAGCTACCCAAAAATGAAATGTCATATACACAGACTTGTTGTTTATTGCTTAATTCATCACTTCCATGGCCAGAATTCCTGGTGTAGCAGGTGTCACTGTATAAAGTAGCCTATTGCTCCCCTAAAATCCGCAGCAAGGTAGATCTGCTTTGTTTCACTAAAATTATGAGCATTAAATGTTCCTTTTTATATCATCTCCAGCACTTCCTGAAAAGAACCCTTTATTCCTTATACTATGTAAAACAATTAACACACTTGCTCTGCTACAAAGAATTGCAGTGGTACAAACACTTACCACCTCCTTGCAGCTTTAAATTCAGTGAGCTTTAATAAGACAGTTCCTCTGCACAGAAACCAGCTGACTGGTGGTGTGACCTAAATGGCAGCTTCAGGTAACACCAACCCAAAGCATTTATTATTAGGATCTGCATGTTCAATGTGAAATCATTATCACCAGGTTTTCATCCTTCTCTGAAAAGTGAAGAACTGAAACAAGGCTGTAAACCACTGAAAGTTCAACTGAACCTGTAAAGCAGAGATATATAATACAACACAGGAACAAATTCGAGGCCACAGATAAAAGCAGATAAACAACTCTGGTTTATGTTAACTTGGACAAAAAACAAATAAAATAAAGCAGCTATTAGATACACATTCATGTTTCTCCAAGATTAAATGGACTTTGGGTTCCTCTGACAATTTATTGTGCTGCAAACTTAAGTCTTTTATTATATTGCCTGGCAAGTATATAATATCTGTGGCAAAAATAAGCATTAATAATGAGATTTAGTATCGAAATTCTGATCCAGAATACTTTTTTACAGAATATGAAATCTTCCTTCATATCAGTCTGTTTTGTTCCAGCTGAATTTGTTCTTCTTTATTATACAAAGTCCAGATGATCCAAACCCAGGTGAATCAATCCACACATTCACCTACTTCATAATGCTGTTGGGCATAATTTAATTAAATGCTTTGTAAATATCTTATCCATCCTCCTGCCAATACAACATCAGTCCTAGAAAACTACTTGCTGCTGCTTTCTCCCATTAATTTTTCATGTGTCAAGCCTTGGGTCTTTTGAGATGAGCTTTTTATCTAGATAATCACATTGTTAAAGTTTTTCCCCTATTATTGATTTAATCTTTACTTCCAATTTATCTGTTTCTCCTTATTGTGCTTCTTTGTCTTCCTAACTACAGGAGAGAATGACAGAGGGCTGTTCCGAGCTAAGCTTACACTTGGGTTATTCCTACCCAAATTATGCTCATTAGTGACTTCACAAGTTTCCCAACAATCTAAAACAGTTTTGATGGGCCCAGGTTTGCTCATCTAGCGTAAAAAAGCATTTCGAACCCTGCTCCAAGAATGCTTATTTCCTTCTGAAAGCTACACTATCTTGACTTATCGATAAAGTCTGACTACTAGTGGCTGAATCTTAAATGGGCAAGGTAACAAGTACTACTTTGCAATGTCCCTCTGCACATTTGGGCAAAGCCTTGCATGATATGTTTTCCCATCTCACTCCACTTCCACTTTGCTTACAGATTCAAATCACAGAGCTTCCCATGGAAAAGATCTTTCTGGTATTTTCCCAGCTGGAAGATCCCAAAGCACAGGTTCCTCTGCTTGTGCCAGGTGCTAAATTTCATGAACAGAGGCAGTGTATTAATAACTGGATAGCACACGGAGTGGAGCTGCTGCAGGGATGCTACAGGATGTAGGAAGAAAGGCAAGGTGCTCCAAAGGACAGCCCTGGTTACCAGCAGCCAACTCTCCGTGTCTGAAGAACAGCAAAGGCAGCACAAACTCTGTGCTCTGTGTCACCTCATTATTTCTGGGTTGTGAGTGGCAGGAAACGAGACCACTAAACAAACTTTCCATTTGCTATTCACACTGGGGTAAACCAAAGCCTAAATATAGCACTCCCCATTAAAGAGCTTGACACTGACTGTCTCAGGGGCTGCAGTTACCATGGCACCTCCCTTCAGGATGCCTTTCCATCCGATCTACAGAGTACTGGGGGCTTGAGCTTTTTCCACTCACACTCTTTTACCGTGTAAAGAAAAAACTAGGCAAAAAGTAGAATATGCATTATTTAACACTCCAGATTTCCTTGAGTTTCCTAGAACAAGCTTCTGAAATGCTTGCTTAGTGTTAATACCTTTAGGTTTCAATAAGGCAAATATCACCCTAAGATATTTGAGCCTAAATTTATAAAGTTACCGGGATTTCTGGCCATGCAGGTGAGGCCACTGAAAGGGAAACTCATCTTCAAATTGCTGAGTACACATCCTCCTCAGATCACTGAAACTGCTGAGCTCAGAAGTCAAAAACAACAAACCTGCAAGGCTGTCAGTCACCTGAATGGACAGCTGTAAAGGAAATAAGCATTAAATCAATTCAAACACTCCAATAACCTAAAATATGTTAATCCCTAACAAAATGATTAATGAATAATGAAGGCTTAGAAAAATTACATTGAAACAGACATAATTTAGAAGATGACTAAAGAATGAAAAGTGAGTATTTAACAGTTCTCTGAGTGGGAGACTTGCAAATCTAACCAAAAAGAGTGTGACTAATTCTAATTTCAGACATTCATATTTTCAATCTTTTTAATAGCTTATTTTCACTCCCACATACAGATGCTGTACAAGCTTAATAATCCTTATAGGCTTAGTAATTCATAGCAACAAACAATCTTGTGGAGTTACAGCCAGACCAGGAATTTAAAGTCACACCCATGCAATAGGAAAATGCTGTACAGCAAATTCTCTCAGCCTGCCCCTGACATAGTTTGTCTGACATTAGGATTCCACGATTTACAGCTTTTGTCAATTAATATATTCCTGAACCTCACTTAGAACTTTTGTCAAATACAAGCTAAGACATTTAGTGTTGTTTCTTAGGAAAAAGAAAATCTAAAAAATAAAAATAAAAATCAACATTTCCCTGCAGGACATGGGGCTGGTTAAAAACCAAATCCCAGTCAGGAGTTCCTGAGATACTCTGAGCAACAGTCTATGCATCCCCACAGTCACTAGGCCTGTCTAGGACTCATTCACAGAATGTCACAGGTGGTTGTTTGGCCAGGGGTTAGAACTGAATTTAGACTTGTTATAATTCAGAATATGTTCTATTTACTTGACATTAAAAGGCAGATTACATTTTCCAGACTATCTCATGTAACCCTCCTGCCACATGCCACAACAATTTAAGGCCAGATTCAATGCTGACTAGGGGCTCTGCTTTTAAAAAAAATCAGTTTCTGGCAGAACCTCCCCCGTAAAATCCATGTGTTTGTATTACTTAGCAGCTATGACAACCCCCAGTTGTCTTTGCAGGTGTAAGGGTTCAGGTTCTTTTGCTTTGCTTTTTTACTTAGCTGCAAAATCTTTAGGAACAAGAAAACAAAACCAACCCTGTGTGGCTAAATACATAATATTATATTCAAGCAGAAGGGTGGCTACACCACAGCTAGTCATCAGTCCCCAGGATGATTAAACCAAACCAGAGCATTCCCTGGCAAAGCTGCTCCTCCCCTTGACACACCACCTCATCCCATCACAGGGAAGGTGTCTCCTAAAGCTCCCAAGTGCTGGTAACCAGGAGCTGGTGCAGGACACCTATGGCTGGACACCAGCAAGTTATTTACAGACAGTTCAGAAGTGCCCGCAGGGAAACAGTGACCAAGCAAAGCCATCCCAAGACATCCCCAGTGCTCTTTCCTAACCATCTACAGTGCTGAAATGAAAAGACTTGTAGCTTCTATTTCTCTGTCAGAATTCCACTCTATAGCAGTTGCATTTTGTACTATATTCAGAGCCCCCTTTTTAACTCCCACTTTCCTTCATCCATCTTTTCTCCACAAAAGAAAGCTGAAGCCATAAAGCAAGGCAGAGCCAGGAAGAACCTCACAATGCTCCCTCCACCCTCTAATACAGACCTTCATGTGAACAACTGCTAAACAGTGGCTTAGCTGAAAGGCCCAACAGGCAGAGCCCTTTCCACTACCTTTTCTTTAAGTTCTTTAACAGTACAAAAGTAATATGGATATTTTTAAGCCAGTAAGCATGGGGTTTGGGTAGACATTTTACTATGGGATCAAACATTAACCAGACATAATCCTGTGGCTTCAGAACATCAACCTCTTCCCATCAGCTACCTGAGCAGCAAACACATGTAGCTGTAATCCCTGCCTTACACTTCAAATCCAAACCACTGAGGTTAATCTGCCCTCAGCCTCTCATGTTGGGCACATTGTAGCTGAAATTCATCCTGAATGCCTAAGAAACATTCTGCAGAAATCTGAGCAGCATATATGCTGAAGCTGACTTTATAGTCATGCCTTTAGACTAATCCTTTACAAGATGACAAACACTACAAATAGGACTTAGCAGTGCTGCAATGTAATGAGCAGTACTAACCAACTGGAGGAACACAGAGCAAGCCAACTGCCTCATTCTAATGAACTGGTTAGCAATTTTTTTTCCAAAACCATAGTTGAACCTGCTTAAAAAAAGAATAAAACCAGCTTAAAATACGTAGAACAGAGGAAATACATTTTTGCCATGACAAAACCCTCAACTCTTTCAATTCATAAATGAATTGACACTGGGAAAAACAGTAGATATCTTGCCCAAAAAACAGTGAAGAAAAGTGGTAAAAGTAAGCACTTACATCAAACAAAATACACAAAATTCTCCCTCCCTTTAACTTATGCTGCAGGCCATAGAAGTATTGACAGAATATTTTAATCATAAATAAAATAAAAAGGCTTAGACTCTTCTCTCCACATTCCACTTTGCATTTCTATCCAACCTGCAGTCATCATCCTCCCTGTATCAAGCTCTTCAGAGCACTTTGCTAGTCCAGGAAAAAAAACCCTGTCCTTACAGAGGAGAGATTCTCCATTGTTGGCTACTAAAGCACCGAAAAACTCCAAATTGTCACCAAAATTACAAAAGGAGAGCTTGTGAGTGCTGCAGGCAGCACTAAAGAAAGTGCTCCCTCAAGTTCTGCCTTGTGCTTGACAAAGAGCTCATCAGAATTGACAGCTGTTTTCCCGACATGAGATGTTTCACAACAGTAACAAAAGTGTACATCAGAGCCCAGCATCTCCCCCCAGTGCTGTGTCACCCTCTCAGTGGCCTTCTGCAGGCAGCAAATGCACAGGGAGAGAGGCTTCAGCAATGAGAAGAGTTTTAGAGATAAGAGAAAAGCTGCTGCTAAACATTTTGATTTGGCTGAGGAGGAAACATCTTCATTTTGGGGCATTTTGGATCATCACAGCAGCTTCTGAAAGGGTCATGAGAGTTTAGAGGAACTCAGATCCAACAAATCAGACTCTGCACATCCCTTTGTGTGTGTTTGGCCTGACAAGAATCAGCTACAGGAGGAATTAATAACCTCTTGAAATCCCACTCTGGCCTGAGGAGCCAATGAAGCTGCTGGGAGCCAGCAGTGTCACCAAAGTCTTCCCTGAAAGTCCTCAATTGACTGTAACAGCCCCCACAAAGAACAGGCAAGCAGTTGAGTCAAAGTCATTCAAAGTTTCCATCAAAGTTAAATGTGCTTGCAGTATATTGCTACCATTAAAATGACTAGTTTTTGCTAGCAGTAATTACCAAGATGTCAAAAATCAAGTGATGAATTAGTCCAATAGAAAGTCCAACACAAAAGTGAAGGGCAGATCCATCTTACACAGCACACGCTCGTACCTGGGACATGATGTGTTTGCACAGCCTCAGCTCCCCCTGCCCAGTCTGGAGCTGTGCCTGCCCGAGGTGAAGGGCAGGTCTATTCCCTAAAGCCACCAGTTCACATCTTTCACAACTCTGATCAAAATGCACTCACCAAATGAAACAGAAATAAAAGCATCATCTCGATACCACGTTTAGTGACTCAGTGAACCAGAAGTCAGGTCGCATGCCCGCCGACTGCTGAATCCATTAACCCATTAGGAGGAATTAAGCATGGCCAGTTTTGCATTTACTGTAGGAAAATCTGGAATTCAAAGAAGGAAAACTGACTACAGTTACTTATTCCTCATGACTGAATATCTTTTAAGCTACTGCAACAAGATACAGAATGTGCAAATGCAGGGACAAACAGAATATCCATTTACTTAAAGTTCGGTGTGTCAGACCTCTCTGCAACTCACTACTGAATAGCAGCTGTTATTGAGTTTAAATTTCATATAAAATTTATTCCTTAGAGAGGAAGAAAATTCAGCACACTCTTTACAGGTAAAATCAGTTTTGAAATACTTTAAACTGCAATTGCTCAATTTGCAAACAATCTTGTCAGAAAAGTAGACAACTTTTTCTCTCTGACCACGCAGCATTTGTTTGCAGGCTTGACTCAGGGACCTGGTGAGATCTGCCTGGGTAAGGAGGACTAAAGAGCAGCTCCCAGAGCAGCACAAGTGTGTCCTCTCTCCTACCTGCAGGACCTCACGGGCAGCTCCTGAACCAGCTCTGCCACCCTCCTGCTCTCAGCTGGGCACTGGCCCACAACCAGCAAATTCTGAGCTGCAAATTAACATGGCTGAGAGAAGAGTCAGCTACAGCCCTACAAGTTCATTCCCCAACATCTTCTGGACCTCCTGTTTTTATACCCCTGGAGAATTTTATCCATCCTATTAGTAACAGTGATTATGCAGTGCTTGTCATTTGTAGATCTCCACTCTCTTCACAAGAAGTGGCAAACACATGATTTTTAAGGTTCAGAAAAGAAGTGATTAAAGGAGGCTCAGTGCTTATTTCAGATAAATAATCCAGGTCTACCGAGTTGCAATCAAGATGATTTTACTGTCATATTTGTTAATGCATTTCAGACAATTATACCTGGATTTGAGCACAAAAACTTTTGCAGGTAGAAAAAAGAAAAGAGTGAATTTTCCATGTGTCATATATGCAGAATTCCACCTCTTTAAAAAAAGCAGTCTCTTTTAAAGCGTATTCTGGTACTGCATGAGTATTCCATTAAAAAAGGGTCAAGGAGGGGTCACCTCAAGACACAAAACCATTTTCAAATAACATTATAAAAGCTAAAAGTGAAAACACAGCTCAAAACGCAGATTTTCAACAAACAGCTTGAGATATCTTCATTCAATACATACTTGTGCCGAATATAAAAGATTTGCTTTTAGAACAACTTTGGTTACAAAACAAGTGTACAGCTTTGAGGAAAAAAACATTTATGTCTTACTAGGAATGAAATGTTAGATACGAAAGAAGAGGTTCAAGGATGCTAAACACACCAGAGGAACAGAAATGGTATTTATAATATTCCAGAAATGGTGGTGCTGTAAAATTTCATAACACATTTTAACAAACTGCCAGTGCAAAGGCCGAGTATTCCTCTGACAGAACAGGTCTTGGGCAAATGCTGTTGTGTTCTTTTTTTTTTTTTTGGTTGCATAAACTCCCATTTTTGCATAACAGATCTGAAGGAGTGCTCATGGATACCTACAAAAACTACTTTTTTAAGCAACTAATAAATTTCCCACCAGTTGTGGGTCTAGGCTGTAAGCTTGGTGCACAAATAATAAGCAGACATGATGGAGCTGCCCATGACAATATTACATTTCCTTTCCATGGTGCCAGCAAAATATTAGCCATTGTTCCTACTGATTTAGCCTTTACTTATGTAAGAGATTTTAAAATAACCAAACCACCCCAACGCTACAGCACAACAAACCTCATTGATTTCGCGAGACGCAACTGTCAAGAAAAATGGCTTTCATCACACTTCATAATAAATTTATCTAAAAAGTCATTTGTTTAAAGTATTGCCTCAGAAAGCTCCCCTGAGACATGCCATCTTGATGGCACTCTTTTCATTATTCAAATATAATGAAGTGATTCTGCATGGTTATGCTGGACTATAAATCACTGCTGTAAAAAAAGGCATGTTCAGCATGTTAACAGACCAAAGATCAGATTTTGAAGAGTGTTTTATTATTGCATATGCACTTTATCACTTACACATACACAGCAGATAGCAGCTCCCCAAATTCCATCATTATTAAACTGGGGAGCTGACAGGGCAGACAGACTTTAAGCAGCAACTTATTTTGCAGTTCCTGTCCAGTGCTATTGCAAACTGTGTAGCCTCCCTGCAGCATCACACATCCACACCAGAACACCAGAGAAAGTCAGAAGAAGAACACTAGTGGGAGTATCAACTGCAACCAGCTCCTGGTTTACAAAGAATTGAACATGCAGGCTACATCTCAATGACACTGAAAAATCAGTCACTGTGAGCATTCGCTTTTAGGAAAGAGTGAAAGGAGTCTAAAAGGAAGGACTTGTCTTCCTTCCAAATCTCCTGGGAATTATTTTTAAAATTAATTTATACCACATCTTACATCTGAGTAAATGTCAAATACTTCTCTAAGGTTGCAAACTAAAACCCAACGGCAATCTGTTTCACACAGTGGATTACCCAGAGTGAAAACCATTCTAGATTTAGAGGATAACATTTTTTAATTTAGTTCTGGTCATGCCTCAGAGAAGTTCAAATTTTCTATTCTTTAAGAAATACTTGCCTGCAAACAAACAGGATCCCCTTTGCCAGTGCCACAAGGACCATAAGAACATTGAATTACTCCAAACAGGTGAAAAACTAATCAAAATTACAACCTTTTATTATCAAAATAAGCTAGTGGTGATTTACCTTCTATGCATAGAGGGAACAATCCTTCCTGTCTGCATATGGCCCACCACATGGTTTGCTTGCTTTTCCATCTTAATCTGGTCCTGGAAAATGTGCAGATTATTGGACAAACTGGCCAAGTCCCTGCTAACCTCGAGTTCAGTTTTACCTTGAAGCCTTGATATGAGTAACAGTATTTTGGGGAGATCAGAGTAAGATTTAAAGCTGTACAAACAAAGAGTATCAGTGGAGTGCAACCAAATTGTAGGAAATATGATAACCTGAGTAAGGCAATGATGCTCTGTTCCTCATTTCTGCATGGAAAAGTGAAGATCAGTAAGAGCAGATAACAAAGTTTTAGAGGCTGCACTGTAGTTAATAATGGCTTTCTTTTATCAACTGTGCAGTTTTGCTTTCTTGTATTTTTATTGGCTTTTGTCACTATATCATATATTCATGCAGAACTTCAACAACTCAGACAGAAGATACAAAGAACGTGACCACCACAGAGAGAGATCTAAGCTACAATTTATATAATGTAAGATAGAGTATTTCAAGACTTCATAAATCATTTCAACATTAAGGATACAAATCAGGAATGTATGCCCAGTGGGTAATCATGGTGGAATATCATTTAACCTGTCTGACAGGAAAACGTAAAAGATGGTTGACACTGACAGTGGAAAACACAAAATGTCAGTGCACCCCACTTTTGCCAGACTTCCTGAGAATGAGGGATCTGCAGAGTGACAAACAGAAGACCTCAAGATCAGGAGATTTGATTAAATCTTAACAACACAATTGCAGCACTGCAGAGAGTTAATGGTTCAAATTACAAGAGGCTGAAATGCCAAGTAAAGCAGTTAACGTGAAAGCTGAGTCGGGACCCAATTCAGTGTTCCCTATTCTATGAGAAAGGGCCAAACACAACAAACGTTGCAAAGCTCAGGGTAAGTGTCCTATCTGATACCACGGGCTTTGTCAACCTTGCAGGTTTTCCACAAAATACTCCAATATATTGATGCTGTTTAAAGTTTTGGAAAATAAGGGGGAAAAAACCACCAAAAAAACTGTCACCCAACCCCCCCCACCTCCCCCCCATTTCTTATTCTTAAGTGTACAGAACTAACAGAAAACCCCAATATCATGAAATAAAAAACAGAAGACAGGACTGGGAGTGTGAGGAGATATTGTTGTCTCAGAAGACTATTAACTATATGTGTTATATTATCTTACCAGTGTCCGTGAATTATTCCTCAACATTTCAACCCTCTCAGGTTTCAGCCTGGGCACAATCTCCATACCTACACTGGAAACAGAAAGACATGCTCAAAACTCCAGAGTCTGGGGAAAAGCCTGGGGAACAAACTCCAAACCAACCTCAATGCTTGGCTTCAAATCTGTTTTATCCCTCATTCAGATGCTTGATGTTTATTAGAAAAATTATTTAGGTTGAAATACTTTTGGCAAAGGACCTCTGACTTGGAAAAAAAAAAGTTTTGGAAAGTACAGAGGGTTGTTTTCTTTTTTTACACTGAACAGAGAACTTCTACTTGAACACAAAGGGACAGTAACCTGTATCTCAGGATTAAGCATTCCTAAATCACAGTCCTGGCAATGTGCATCTCCAGTGCCACTTCAGAAGGCTTTAAGCACCCAAGCCATCAAAGGCACATCAGGATGACCCTTCCAGCTCATCTAAAGGCTGCAGCCAGGTCAGGGAAGAATCCTTCACGGAAAATCCTGGAAGAGTATTTCTGTCCCAGAAAAAAAAGGTTACTTACAGATTTGTCTAATGCCATCTATTTATTCACATGCACCACTTCCCTCTGTTCAGTTTTACCCCTGCACTTAACATTCCCACCTATATTGAACTGCAGGTGATAGTTTAAACCTTAAATGCTATTTACAAAACCTGTCTCACCGTGTGTAAGGCATTGTAAGAACAATTCAAAAAGAGAAGCAAGCGTGAAGGGCGATGTGGAAGACACATATCTGCAGCAAAAGCTGATTGAAACATATTAATTTAGGCAAGCTGCTT
Source organism: Acropternis orthonyx (assembly GCA_035583155.1). Lineage (NCBI taxonomy): Eukaryota > Metazoa > Chordata > Aves > Passeriformes > Rhinocryptidae > Acropternis > Acropternis orthonyx. Next base: position 16,052,234 of record JAWWEU010000023.1, read on the forward strand.
ATTCTTGCAGTGATCAGTCAAATTCATTCACGCTCTAAAGCACCAGTCATTAACCACATCGACTACATAGTAAAAGATGTGGTTATCTAATGGAAATCAGCACGCAGGGCTTTCAGGAGCTTTATGTTTCATAGCAGTGAAAATTCTACAAGTTTCCAAAGAGCTTTTAATGGCTTTTAGAAATTAGTCACTAAATTGCTACCTGATCAAAATTTTACTTAAACAAAATTGAAAAAGCAGAGTCTAAGTGTTTTTCTTCTGGATAGCTGAATTCTTACTGTTCATGAACTGAGAGAGAGAAACCTTTCTCAAAATCTTGGAGTACCAACTACACTTATGGTGTTCTGTACCACAGAATGGCAAAAAAATCCTTCAGCAAAGAAATGACAGAAAATGAGATAAGACATTTCTAGGATTTTATAATGAAGCCATATTACAAACTGTTCCAAGTTCCAGTTCACTGTTAAACTAAAGTTGGGGGGAAAAAAAATTACATTAGGCTCCAAGTTTCCAGGCAACAGTTTTTAATAGAAAAAACCCACATCTGACACTGCAAATAACACAAGACAAAATTATAAGGCAAGGGATATGACTGAGATGGAAAATATTGCTACATGTCAGGCTCTTCTACATGAAAATTGTTGGTCATTTCAACTGATTTTTTTCTTTAGAAATACTTTCATAAAAATTAGCCCAGACAACCCAAAAGACAAGCCAAGGTTTCTGTTTCCAAGTACAAAAGATCAGACTATTTTATGTGTAACTCAGGATAAAGAGAAGATACAAAGAGCCAAAAGTGTAAAATAAAACAGTGGATTCTGAGTTCTTTGCAAGGTCATTTCCTTGGCTTTTCTTTTTTTCTTTCACATTATCCTTCGAAAGAAAACTACAGTTAATTTGTTTCAGCCAGAAGGGTAGGCAGAGGTAAGGAAGTCAGATCTGGATCTTGATTCAGATTTTGGATTCAAGAACTTCAACTTTGCAGCAAGCTACAGCATTAATAGATCAAATTTATTCTAAAATCTTTAATTCAAATTTACTGGTTTTTACTGTGCTTGTTTTCCCAGAAAAAAAATTACTAAATGATCAGATAAGTAATAAATCAGGAATAATGTGTGGTCAACACATTTTCATGAATAAAACACACACATGTGGGGCAGAGACTGGGGCTGAACTTCAGCACACTGAGTTAAATAAAGAAAAAAAGTCTCATCACCACGGAATTCTCCTACCACCACCTTCTCTTGTTTCATCAAATATTAGCAATTTCCCTTCTCCCAGACTTTCTGACAGGGGTGGAAATTGCTACCACAACCCAGCAGTTTTATCCTGCTCTATCACTCCTGGGTTGCAGCACGACAATTACGGAATTGTGATTTATCCCCAGATTCCGATGGGACTGAAGCTGAACTCCAGTGGGGCACACAAGCACTGAATTTTAAAAGAGTTAACTTAGATGGTAATTGACCCTCTATGAGGTTTGTCGGGTTAGAAAAGCTGGCAAAAGGAATCTGTGCAAGGTGCATCAAGAAAGCTGTAGACAGGCCAAGGAAGAAGAGGAAACATCTCCTGTAAGGGCTCCCAAAATACTTCCCCTGGATATTTCCTATCATAATTTTTAATCACTCTACTCATTAGCCACTCTGTGCCAAAAGAAAGACTCACCAACCTAAAGGCCACCTCTCAGGTTCAGACACTTTCCCAATCTGCAAGTTTGGGGGTGTTTGTAAGTTTGGGAGGGATTGTTTTCAGAGCTCAGTAATATAAAACAGAGTGTTTGTGGAAGATGAAGGATTTAATTTCTTGAAGGAACAAAGGTAATGATTGAGTTTAAACACTCCAGATTTATACAGATCTCTGAACTGAAATATTTTAATAAATGAAACGTCTTTCCATATACTCCTTCATACAAAACTTTAAACCCTTCATTATTTCTCATTTCTTGCAGAAGTTCTGTGGTATCAGTGGAATGAATAGAGCACAGAAAGTAGCCAAAGCACTGACTGGTATCTTAATACTTAAGGAAAATTATACAAATACTAATGTGTAAAATAGATCTCAACTTTCAGCTTTAAATCCTTTAGCAGACATGCTCTGAAAGGCAGTCACACATTAAAACCGTATATAATTTAATACAAAGTCCAGGCTAAAAGGAGGAAGAAAATTGCACGAGTTTAGCACAAATAACGTTGAACCTGAGACACACTGATCTCCCCTGCAACTTCTTTCATGTTCTTATAATTCTCAAGTGCACCACTGATGATTAAAGAACATGCTTTCAACTCCAAGACAAAAAAATACAGAGGCTTATTAAAAAGATAGGGCAGACTCAGGCTGGGACTCAGATAAGGAGGTGGCATTTTTTACATTAAAAATATAAATATTGAAGTTTTATGCAGAGCCAAAGGAAACAATTTACAAAACTTATGATTATTCAAAGATGCAAAAACAGTATCTATTTTACCACGGGCTCAACCGTGTCCCACCTGCAGTAAGTACCTTGTATGATAGCCAATACAGAAGGAACCTACAGTTGTCAGCTCTCCAACAAAGATATATCAGGCTTTAACAGCATTTGGACACGAAACTTCTGCTACTGGAATGCCAGGAAAAGCAGAGCCATCACTCCTCTTAGTGCAGACTCATTTCGCCCTTGCTGGTCACTGTGCTGCAAAAGGTGTTTTTCAGACAAAAGACAACATTAACCATCGTTCTTGGTTAAGAGCATTTTGTTTCTAAAGCAGCAAATAAGACAGTTCATTTCCTGGCTGTATTCCAGTATTTGTATTTGGCCTTCCCAAGTTTTACCTGGGAGTTTGGATTCGTTCTGACCCTCCTTCCTTTCGCCAGCCTCAGGTTTTCCCTTGCATTCATCTGCACATCGGCCAGAATTTCACTGCAGGAAGAGTTACCTTGAGTTACCTCAAGAGTTACTTTCTAGAGGGTTACTCAAGATCTAAGGCATGCTCCAGAGTTTGTATAGCATTTTATCATCCTGGAAAAAGAGGTTAAAGATAATGAAAAAAACCCATTTTGTATTCTTCACATTTATCAGACTATTCTTAAAATACTGAAAGGCTATTACAAATGTGAGAATGTACCCAGCATGTTTTATAGATACACCCTCATCCATGAACAATCCCAGGTGTTTATTGCTGGGTTTATTGCATCCTTCCCCTGGTCACTTCGTACATTTTTCAAAAATCTAGAGACTTTATAGCTTTGCTGCTCCCTCTCTGAAATCATTAAAACATGCAATGTGCTTTCTGAGTTTGCAGCTGAAAGACCAAAAAATTACAATTATCTCTCTCATATATTACAAATCATTTGTGGAAAAGATTATAAGAAATTATACACTGCAAAAAGAAAAACTGTTGGAAAACAAATACTCCTGCAAGGTATCTTAGGGCTTTTGTGTGCCAATATAACAAATATGAAACGTGAATGACCACAGACCTAAATACATCCCTGGATGAGCTTCACTAATAGAAGTGGTACAGTCCAGCAAAGCTCTGCCATCATTGCTCCCTGTGTTTGCCTTCTTGCTCAGGTATGTCTCCTTTAGTCAAGGTGTACAACATACAAAAACAAGACCCTTTTGCCAATACACCAGGTTTCCTGCTGCTATAAATCACATGCAGTTGTGTTCTGACCAGAAATCCTGGCTATAGTGGAAGGAAAAGTGTGTGCTTCTGCCAAAGTTTTGTTCTTTGCAAGCCAGTAATTTTCAATTACAAAAGTTTTCTGAGAAAGCTTTTGAAATTGTGTTGACTTCAGATGAATACAATTTCTTCCTATTCAAGTAATAAATTATAGATTTCTCTTTGTTCAACCTGACTAGCAATCAACAAATTGAGAATTAATCTGATGCTTCCTCTGATTCTAAAGTCATCATGAGGAGATTTTCAGGTTTCTGTAAACATGTCTTAAGAAGGGATTGAACAACCTCCAGATCAGTTAGCAGTGCTTCTGGGGATTAATTCCTGCTCACAGCATAACTGGGATATGTTATATTTCTGGTGCTTAAAGTGTTGCATAGTCTGAAAAATACAGTATTAGAGAGGAAAAAGTAAAATGAGATGCAAGAAAGTACTTGCTCATCACCAGTTTCACTTGCACAGGAGCACATACAAATTTAGGCAGTGAAGAGTCCCAGAGAACTTCCTCTGTCACCTGCCTACTTGTTCCTCCCTGCTCCACAGCATCCTCTGTGCTTAAAAAGAAGATCTACAGTTTCACATGGCAAGAACATCAGCAGTAAGTTGTTAAATCGATTTTACGAAACATAAAATATTAGGAACACACAGCAATTTAAGCATTTAATTGACTAGAGGTGCAGAGAGAATGTCTACTGAATATTTCTTCCCCATCTCCGGCAAGCAGACTTCCACATCCTGTCTTTTGGGAGAAGAGCAGGAGATGTTAGCCTTTCATTCAGCTTTCGATGTACCTGTCTAACACATCAAACAATGCTGTAAGGAATACACGAGCTTTTACCCCTAGGTATTGAATAAGGGCTAGGCAGGAAACTTTCTCAACCACATTTTAAACAATAAACTGCTCTATTGCTGCCTCTTGGAGACTTACCAAACATTTACTAAAAGATTCCTATTTTCCTACGAAGTTACCTTTTTAAAATCTTTTTCCTGTTTTTAACAGAAAGCCACTTCCCACCAAGCCAGCACAACAGAGTTTATGATCCCTTAACTCACAGATATTTCCCCCTACCCTTCTGTATTAGAGTTTATATGTAAAGAAGCAAGAGCAGTTCTTTTCTCTATTACAGTGTCTCACCAGTTGCTAGTGGAGAAGAAAAAAAAAAAGTCACTAAACCTCTAAGCAACTCCCAGTGCTTCCTTTTCACTTTTCCTTAACTAACAAGATAAAAGCTACTGTGAGTATTTTGAAACTCAAAGAAACAGCAGTAGAGTATCAGCCCATGCAGCTCGACAGAGGTGCCTCTATTGCAATATTTTTCTCATTTATCCACCCAGAGTTCTGCTGTTGCTTGGATGATACTGTAGCAAACTATTCTTATACATGCTTAGAGAGAAAACTGGAATAAAAAAATGGTTTTGCCTTTTTTCCTCCTTATTCTTACAAGACAGAGGGTGATGCAGCCACCAACCACAGAATGCAAAGCCAAGCCAGCTGTAACCCTGGCTGGTAGTGAACTACTTCCCATGTGACAAATAATTGATTTTGAAGCAAAGATACACACAAGTCATGCACATTAAAAATGAAAAAGTCATTTCTAATCTGTATAAAATATTCCTCAGTTCTGTAGCAGCTGGAGTGCAACCTAAGTTTATTAACAAAAGAAAAGCCCCTTGAGACCTGACTTACTGAATTGATTGCATTATGAGATACAATCCAGACAATAAATGTCCACTGTTAATATATCTTATTTAATTATTTTCTTGAATGGGGTATTTCTTGACAGAGTGGGCAAGGGAATTCACTGCTGTCAAGAAGGCAACATAGTTAATTGTCCAGCAAGAAACATGTCCTTTCCATTATGTGTTCATCACTGGGCAATAGAGATGCTGTGTCACAACCCACTTGTATTTCTCCCCTGGTTTCTCAACTGTTCTTCAGGTTTTTCTCCTGCAAAGTGATAGAGATCATCACCCTTATATAAAATTACTTCTACACTAGTCTTAAACGATGAAAAAAACCCCCACCCTACAGCCTTTTAGGCCAGAGAGGTTATTCGTTATCTAAATTTTCCAGAGAATGTCCTTATCCTCTGTAGCAATGGCACAAGCAGGTTGGTCCAAAGCAAAGATCAGAGAGATGGCCATACACAGTTACATAAATTTGATAATTGTAGCTAAGGCACAAACCTTACATCTTGGTCTTGGTGCGCTTAGTCCAAGGTCAGCCTTCATCCTCAACAATTCCATCCATCAAAAATGACAGGTTGCAGATTGAATCAACTGATAAGGGGCCAGAGTGCAAGATGCAGAGTAATAGCTCTCCCACATCAAGGTTACAGCTTTTGACTTTCACTGTACAGCAGGCCAAAGCTAACAACATGGGAGTTGTAAGAATCATCCAACAGACTCCATCATAAGAAACATAAAAGAACATGCAGAGTAGCTAAGAGGTGCTCCTATTTCGTGGGGGATGGTTACTGTGGTAGCAGACACCTTCCCCAGTAAGTTTGCTTCACCTATAAATTACTCAGTTGAAAAGTCTGAGGGAAAAGAGCTTTTATAAAAATTCTGAGTCTCACAGACTTGCAGGGATTTTAAGAACATGGAAATTAAATGGCTTTTATATTGTTTACAATGGGCAGATAGGGATCACAGAATAACTTGTGCAAGGAAATGGGCACAAAGATGCAAGTGAAGCAGCTGCCCTTCTTTCCCAGGCAAGAGTGCCATAGCTGGAATAGAGGCATAAGACAAGCCCAGACTTCACATTAACTTTTGAAAACAGCAGCAGAACACTGACAACAGAAGGTGACACTTCTGATCCAGTTCTGACACCCAGCAGTTACCTGTGACAACAGAAGGCCTTATCTAAATTCATCCCTGGTGTAACTCGTCTGACCATAACACACAGGAACAAATTTGGCACCTGATTTGCAGCTGTTCCATAATTACAGCCCTTTGTATCAGCAGTGGGAATTAGACATACAGATGCTAGAGCAAATTCCATCAGCTCAGCTCCTCTCCTGGATGCAGCCTGTCAGGATTTGTGATCGGGACAACACGACAGTGTGAAGTTTAGCTGCTTCACCAAAGAAGCCACCCACGGTGTGCAATAGGTGGGAGGCAGAAAGCAGGAATATTTACCCGCCCCAAATTTCACTTATCTTGTAACTTTCTATGCTTGTTATCATTGGTAGTATTTATAATCCAGTACAGAGTTTTTTTTCTCATCCAGTGGGTTATGCTCCTTTTGATGAGAAAAGTGTATGAATTGTCATTTGTCACACTCCTTTCAGGTAGAGAAATCATGGTAACGCATAAATTACAAATTTTGATTCATTGTATGAGCAAACAACAGAACAGCATCTTGTGTCTGGAAACCTTTTCAAAACATGCATTTTATTTAGTAGCCAGGGAAACCAAAAAAGAAAATGCAAACTCATGAAGAATAGACTTGTGTTTAAGCACAAGACATTTTCAAATTTTCCCAAGAGAGAAAATTCAATCTGAAAGTACTTTGAACGATGCAGGCATGAATTCCTCACCTGCTGGCTGGCTTATTGTGTCACAGCATCCCCTGATCTCTCTCTCTACATCAGCTGCAATAAACAGCTATTACCATACACAAAGTCATGTTTGGAAAGCTTTAGCATTGCAGATTATCAGCTTCTAAGACAAAAGAAGTCTTTATGTGGGAGAGGTGGCACGGATAAGTAACCTGCACGGTGGGCTGGGAAGATTATTTGTTACTGCTCCACACAGTTTTGAAGAAATAAGTTTCTAACCAGTATGAAACACCGAAAACACTGAGCAAACCAACAGCTCTGCTCCTAAATATTTCTTATGGCTCTATTGTCCTGATAAGAATCACAATTTTCACAGCAAATACTATTCTTCTTTCTGTTCTGTGGCCCTTTTCCTGACCCCCAATACAGTCCCTCTGCAATTCCCTACAGTGTAACATAAATGCCGTGGTATTTTGTTCCTGATACAGCAAGTATAACTCATCAATCAGAGACAACCAACTAGAAGTGAACCTGAGCAAGGGGCAAAGAGCATTCTTAAGATCTTTCATTCATATCTCATTGACATTGACCTTTGGGCCTTTTGGGACAGAGAGGATCTAAAATACTGGGCAAAGAGAAAAAAGCAGTAAAGACATGCAATTTCACCGAAAGCCCACGTAGGGGACACATAGTAGCAAAAATCTCTGGCTTTTCTAGAGACCAAAATCGAAAACCGAGAAGTGTAACTTGGTATAAATAGCTCTTGTGGCTGAAGGAAGGCTTGGGATGCTGCCACGTTGCTGAGGAGCTGTTAAAAGGCATCTGGAAGAAAGCTGTGTTTTCCTCCTCACTGCCTGTTCCCAGTATCTCCAACTCCACTGACTGAATCAGTTGACCAATTTTTAACTGTCCTTTTATCTTTGCAATTAATAAATCTGCTAAGTCTACTTAACACTCCTTAAGTCCTTGTAAATGTCTCTTCTTGGTGCCAATTCAACCTTATAAACTACTGCCTGACAGAGCCAAATTGGAAGGAAAGCCTTGTGTTTCCTTTACTGACGTGCTTCAAAGACCAGTGGAGCTGTTTGTAGGCATCGGGACAGAGCATCAATAAGTAACCAGCAGACACCATAGCAAGTGCAGCTGTTTCACAGTTAAGCATCTTTAAAAACATCACCTGAAATTTGTTAGACCCTGCTTCGGGCTTATTTCAAGAGAGCTGCTGGCAGAGAAAACTTTTGCATGAGCTGTTCACTGGAGGCTCTCCAGCTCGAGGTGCAGCTGCACCTAGGCTGTAGTCTCCTAAACATATCCTAGCAAACACCCGGAGAGATGCACTGTGATACTCAATGCAGGCTTGCACTTCACTACAAGTATTAATTTCAAGTAGGTCACGTCCAACTGAGCTGAGCTGCTGCCACCAGTGTGAGCTCCGCAATTTTAAGGATGAGGTTTAGACTGGCAGTGGAAAGACCTTTGTTTAAAAGGAAGACAAATAATTAGCAGTATATTGCTCTGAAGGCCACATGCAAAATTTGCAATAAACACTTGAAATGTTTGGCCCAATGTCAGGAATAACTGAAACTGATATAAAGGTTTCTTACATGTTTTCATGGCTACATCACACTCCGTTCCAACTCCCTCCTGTACCAACAGGACAGAATCTAACTCCAAGATTTCAACATTATTCCATGAGCTGAATACTGGGACCTGTGGGGAAAATACCAAAAATCAGCATTCTCTTCTCCCTTTTCAGTCCTACATTTATTCATTAATTATAAGTACCTATGAATTGGAAGTGGGTGGAATAATGACATGAGTAGCCAAGGAAGTAGGTCAGTACCACAGGTGAAAAACACCTTACACATCATAATCTAAGCCTCTATTTGCTTTGTAATTCAAGCAGTCTGCAATACAAACAAATAAATCTAGTTTTAAAAGGAGACAGCTATTCATGGAAAAAGTAACTCTGGAGTGCTCAGAGAAGACAGACTTATCACAAGACTGTATTTAATTGACTAGTCCTTCACACTGCAGGAAACCTTTCCTTGCTGGCTCACCATTCCAAGGTAAGAGTGCCTTGTCTCCGTTTGCAGCGTAAATGCCATCAGAAGAGACAGTTAAATTGAGATTGTTTCTTACTGCAGAGGTAATGCAAGACACTTGTTGCAACACTTCTTCCCCTGCCATAGATTCTGCTCCCTTGGCACAATGGCAGCTGCAGAAATAGCGAGAGCACACTGGGAAGAGCTGTGTCCTGAACAAGCATCCCACTCCACACACCCAAAGTAGTTTTAAAACTACAGACCCAAAAGTCTTGGGGGAACACGGAAGCTACAGATGACTCCTCCAAATCCTCCCGTGGTCGAAGAATACAGGATTTACACACAGTTCCCTTGTTTGGGGAAGGCAGTTGCTGTGGTTTTGGGAGTCAGTCCATTTGTCTCCACTGGGGTTTACACGGTGGTCTGTGAAGATCTGCCTGTCTCATACAACAGCCTTACTGGGGCATGAGAAGTCTCACACTGGGTGCCTCAAAACGTTTACCAAGTTCATTATTTCCTGAATTTTGTTATTTAAACCATCCCTGATTAGCTGCAAAAAGCATATGGGACCCTGCTATAATGAAGCTACTCAATATTTTTAGCTGTTTAATTTTGGATCAGCATATCATCTGGAGCATTCACCCCTCACATTTCACTTTAATTGGGCTGTCTGAGACAGAAGGGTTGAGAAAGCCGCACATGTTCCATTTCCAAGCAGTATGTTCAACTGGCTTATGAAAGGTTAAAATCAGGAATAAGAAAATAGCTTTATTCCCCCAGGAGTAATGTCAGTTGATCAGTTTAAACACAGATGTTTTAAACTCCACATCTAATAAAAAGTATACCAAGGCTCCAGAGGTCTGCACAAATAGGGAAATTCCTTCCCTTTAAAGTAGATTCTCATTATAATGTCTTCTACTATGCAAATATCTGATAAAGAAATCATAAAAGCCAAAGCAGTGGGTGGTCTGCTTGGATGACAACACTGATAGATCTCTAGTTGATGGCAATATGTGATTTGTTACTGATAAAGAGCACTCAATATTCTCAAAATGCAAATGTTTGCACAGCCAGGCCATCAACTGATCAGTCCTATACAGACTGAAAGATTAACGGCTACATATTCTTAACCAGGCTTCTGAATGCCTCAAGGGAAATAAGGTCTCATTGCAATGCCCAGCTCTGAGCATCACTCAAAATAAGCAGGTCAAATGCCCTTCTTTTAAATCACAAAACCTGACAGCAGTTTTTTCTCTTAAAGAGATTATCATAGCAGTCAAAATCACTATGTAACATTGGGGAAATATTTGCACGTGATTAACTCACACTCGAAGAATTTAGGAGTCGAATTTCCTCCAACCAGTCCCCAGTTTAGTGGTGGGCAGGTCTGTGTTACCAGTCCAAACCACCAGAGTAACACAGCGCTGAGAGTGGTTCTGGTAAGTAATTATGGTGCACTGGCAGTCTGTGATACATCCCACTCCCTGGCTACCTACTCTCTCCTGTCTGTTCATCTGTCCTACTTCATTTTCTGATGATTGCTTTTATTGGTAAGGAAAGCAATTTTTAGATGTGAAACAACACAGGTCTTGAGAGATTAATCTTGGAAAACAGTGAACCTTGGATTCACTGTCAAAAAAAAAACCCTGCTAACTTTAATTCAAGTACTTCACAATATGTTGCAAAAAGAATTCCTAAATAAAGTTCATATTTGATATGACTTGATACGACATTTAATAGCAGCATCCTTGGAGAATTTGATAGGCTACGTAATAGGTCCTCACAAAAAGTCCCTGATTCTCCAGTACCATAGGAAACTATATTTATGGTAAGAAGTTCTGTTTAATGGAGGGAGAGGGAAGAAAAGGAAATGCTAATTGAAACTAGATGTTACACGTGACTCACCACACCAAAGAAGGAAACATTAATTAGTTTTGAAACAGCAATTTTTGTAAATAGCTAAAGCTGACAGAAACAGTTCATATTCTTTTCCTTAATTGTCTCTGCACTCCACTTTTGTATCTTACCCACAGTTCTGAAGTTTGATGCTAGAGAGGCTTAAAAGAGTAAATGCCATCAGTGAGCTCTGTCAGGTTCCAAACACACAGTCACGTGGTTCAGCCAGGGTGATGTACCAGAACAGAACCAGGGATAGGACAGGTGTCATTCTGAGTATCAGCATAACCAGCTCTTTATAAGCTTCCACGGTCATTGCTGAATGCAAATCTCTGATATAATAACAAACTATACTACCAAGGAAGAGCAAGGCTGTGTTGAGAGTCCTGAGCACTTAAAAACCATGACCAGTTTCATCACAACATGGGTAAGATCTTCATTTGCCCTGTGATTTGAGAGTGGCAGACAACGTAGTGTCTCAGGCATTTGTAATTTAATCACAGGTTATGCTCCTCTAGGACTGACTGAATCTCACCAACCCCTGTGAGGACAGGGGATTTAGCACCTCCCAGGAGCACCAGCGTGCTGGGGAGACCTGGACACAGCAAGAGAAATGCCCCTCTCAGCACAGGGCTGGCAGCCCTTTGGTAGGAAACACTGGCAACTCAGCCAAGTCTCATGGGTGACAAAGGGAATTTTCCAAGGGCAGAGAGGACTGTTCCAGGTTTCCTGCAACTGCAAAGGTCAGAAATTAAGAACCAAGACATAGGTTTGCCTGAGGCAGCAGTTTGCACAGCTGTAGTTTGCACTATGCCCCTGATTTGCACTAAATCAACCATAATCCCATCATCTTCTCACTATTAATGTGAGGGGTTTGAGAACTCACAAGGTGAGAAGCTGCCTGGGTTCCCTTCACTCCTTCAGGAGCTGTAGGGTGGATGGGACACACCAGGACACCTGTCCACACACTGAAGCTGCCAAATTCAGTGCACCCTTGTTGAAATGGCAGCTCCACAAAGGCACTGCTGGTCACCAGAGCTACTCACCCCTCAGCAGCTTGAGCTAACCAAGCCAATCCACTGCACTGAATGTACCAGAGAGGTTAGAAAGGGGGTGCTGTTTTGTGCTGAACTGGTTTTAACATTCAATGTTAAAATATGTGGCCTATATGCTCAGCGTTTTTTTCACCACAAAATACTTTCTCATTAGATACATTAATTAGTATCTCTAAGTCACAGTGATAAAAGAAGGCTTTTTGAAATTGCTAAGTAGTTGTCTTCATATGTATTTGACACTAAACTAAGAACAAAACATAATTTGATAACATCAGAAAAGAATGCCGAGCACAGCAGTCTGTAGGAGAAACTTGGAGGTGGCACCGCAACTCTGCTGATGTACCAGAAAGGCTCCCTCCAAGAACCTCCCAATAAATACCCTGCTTAGTATTCAATAAAACCTATTAGGACAATCACTTTGACTTCTAATATGCTTTGTCTCGCACATCACTGGGTCATTATTCTTTGTGAACATGTTGTCAGTATTTAATTCAACTAAGTTTGTATCCATGGCAATGGTTAGGAGTAGGCTAAAGAAAAAGGAATGTAGTCATAGGCCAGTAGCTCGGTAACAAAAAAATACAGCAGCCCATTAATGAAGTGAGAAGAGGTGAACAGGAGCGAGGAGAATACCAACAAAAGAGGGGGGAGTTGCAATTACAGTTGTGAGGGAGGGCAGAGAAGTGTGGGAAGCTGCCAAACTCCAGTTAGACTGTAATTTGGCAAACTCGTATTTTCAGCATTACAAACATTTGGTGGTCACTTCCACTATTCCAGTAAATACAAACAAGCTTGGAGGGAGATGCTGACTAATTCCTCTCCACATTAGGTCTGTCAAAATGAAGCGCTTATCTGCATGAATGTCTTGTGCTACTTTATCTTTCACAGAACAGCAAAGCAACATGACCCTCACCTCCCAAGCAAATTCACTCGCATGGATTTAAAAGGTTTCAGACCTTCCTTAAAGGATAATACAGTTGTCAAGGAGGTAACAAGACCCACATTAAAAACTGTGCCACTCTCTGTAAATGACTGACAGCAGAATAAAATTGTGACTATCGTCACTGTGTAAATGACTTACTATTAGCAGCTCAAGAAGAAATCCCAAGTTGTGATTCTACACAATGCTGATCTTTACTGAAAACTCTATATGCCCATTAGTAAACTATCAGGAAGGGACTTCAGTGAAATTCACACAAACTGGAAAAGTGTTTTGAGATATTTTCCACAATTACCACAGGCTATAGAGGTTAATGAAGCACAAAACATACAAGAAGCATCTTCCAGTTTTAGGTTTCATTACAAAAGAAGCTCTTATACCCAGGTTTTAGGACAAAAAGAGAACCTCAAGCTGTTACTAAATCACTCAGCTCAATATCAAGAGTTTATAATCACATCTCATTCTAACAGTACTTTATGCCTTCCAGGTTTTAATTCTGAGAGACTGAGTTGAAATAGATTAATCCCAACACAAGATACACTATCAAATTCTTATGCATTTTTCTCAGATACAGACTGCAGTTTTTAATACATAAATTGCCAGCTACTTAACTCCATTTCCAGCTAAAATGGGTTAACTGCTTCTTTCATAAGGCGATAAATGCTCTTTAGTAACAAAAAGTGTCAAATCTGCTATGTGCATGAAAACAATTGAATTCAGTCTGTTTAGAAACCTGTGTAGTTAAAATTCCTTCTGCATGACTGCTCTTTAAAGAATATATCTGAAATCAGCTAAGCAAAACCGCAGAAGATCTTGTAAACTGAAGCACTTTGTCAGCATTAAGATGTTGCATTAATTTAACTAACACAGTTTTGAAATAACTTTAACTACCTACTTAACACATCATTTCACATCTTCCTGAAATAAAGCGGCCAAAGCCCTTACTTTTAACAAATTATCAAGAAAAGAAAACATCTGTTGCTTCAAATACTTGATGGACTGGAGAACGAGGAAACATTGATTCACAGTGGCAGCTGAACATGTGGGTTACCATTGTACACATTATTAGGTTAGCTTCATATTTTACTACTTTTACCACAATAGACAAACTCAATTTTGGTATGCAAACAGAAGGGCTATCTCAGAACTGCAGGAACAATCTTGTGAGAAGCTGCAAAGCATCAGTTTGGACAAGCTATTTCTCGCAGCACACGGTAATGTGAGATAAAAGATACACGGGCTAAAAGGTGGGCTAAAGCTTTTTCAATTTAGGAATTCTTCCAACACCACATTCCTCTTCCTTATTTCCACAGTGTACTTAAGGCCATTAAATATGGTCCTGTGGCCTCTGAAGCATGTAATTACTAAGATAAAATATGAAAACCTCTATTTGTCTTTCTGTGTTGCCAGCGTTGAGGCTGCCAAAAGGAGAGTGCACTGTTCTACATTTTCTTGGGCTTTGTCAGTAAGATTTTAATTTGTCCAAACAAACCAGAGCAGATACTGCAAAACGTGCACCGCTACACCAGCTACATGTAAGATTTTTAAGAATAAAATTCACCCATTACTCCAAGGGCAGCAAGTATGAACACTCCATACTGCTGCAACCCTCTTACATCTCATCATAAATGAAATAAAACCCCCACGAAGACTCCAACACCCACATGCAGCACCCACAGGACAACTTCCTAAAGGAGAATTCAGAATACCAGCCACCAGTAGTCTCCCCTGCAGCTTTTCCTGGATCTGAGGTTGGTTCACAGTCAGTTGGGCCTTCAAATAATAGAACAAAAGTCAGAAATTGTCCACACAATCAGAAATTGTCCTGTGATTCTCTTTGAAATTTGAGGGTCATGTACACTAGTTGAGTTCAGTACACAGCCTAGGTGCTCTGAGCTACCACACAGAATTAGTTCTACTGAATGAATTCATCAGTTCTAGCAGAAGCTGAAGTTTTTAAAATTATATTCCCTCATTTTTCCAAGTTAGTACTAAACTTGGGATTGCGGACTGAAAGAATGGATGCCAGCTTTCCTTTTCTGCCTATTCACAGAAACGAATACAGCACAGTCCACTGTCATTCCTTTCCCTAAACAGTGTTAACACTGATCAGGATACTGTCAGTATCGCTCAAGTTGTGAATCAGGCAAGGAGGATTTGTTTCCTTGGTTTCTAGTAAATCTTTGATCCTTCAGCTTTATCAACCTTCTATTACCTCTGACACTTGACAGAATTTTGGGCAGCTCCTCTAACCTGTAAGGCTGCTATCCAATGGCTAATTTTTTATGCAGGTACTTTTTTTTTTTTTTTTTTTTTTACCTCATATAGATATAAAAGAATTGTGTTTGGTCTATGTATATAATGTATATATACACAGATAAAAGAATTTGTGGGGGTTTTTTTCCTACCTGAATCCCACTTTGAGCATTTCTACCTCACTGAAAGCAAGCAATTTTATATGCAATAGCCAGCATCTCTCACAGTTATCTTAAACTTGAGTATATTTTCCTTGGGTTTTGGGAAGTATTTGATGTAAATTGCTTCTATATCCCACAACAAAATAGAATTAGTGTCTGCGAATGCATGGTTTGCTGTGGAATAGAACAGTTTATGGCATACAACCCAGGCATTTTTGTAAAGTATTCCTTTCTGGGACCAGGGCTGTGTCCAAGACCATACAGAGAATAGAACAAAAGGCTCAAGTCACATTCTATCCAAGCAGGCAAGGTAGAGAGTTTTCAAGATGAAAGATTTGCCTGAACTTAGCCATGAGCATGCCAAAGTTATTTGTCAGTACAGTCACATGGAGTGGGAGGATGGATCAAGGAAGAGAGTTCAACCTGTTCAAAAGTCTCACCATCCCCACAGTAAAAAAATTTCTTCCTCATATCTAACCTAAATTTCCCCTCTTTCAATTTGAACCCAAAATACAGCTGGAGACCGAAGTCTTGGACTATAAGAACACAGAATAGGGCTGGAAATTGTATATACACGTGAACTTAAGGCCAGTACACAGTACTGCCAACTTTGTGAGTTGTCTGCAGCTATGTAATAAATACCTACAAAATAAACAAGAAGTTTAGATGAAAATCACAGAATATTTATGCTAGCAATAATGGAAATGGTTTAGGCCAACTGCTGCATTTTGTTATTCTGATTTTCAGGCAAATATCCAACATGTATTGGAATGAGTCAACAGCTGATATTTAAATATATTTATAAAAGAAATTCTATGATTCTTTAAAAAAACTAAAGTTGTTATTTCTTCCAAAACATGTTGGCCTTGAACTTTTTTTTGCACTGCATCACAGATTTATTTACAAGCTTTAACCAGTATTGAAAAATGCAGCAAACTAAATATGCAAACTGTCATCAGAATAAAAGCCACTTCTGTTCTGTTAGACTTTGTGTGAAAAACAGCTTAGTGTCACTGAAGTATGGCAGACAGAGCTTGAAGAGATGCTTTCCCAAGGTTTTCGATGCATTCTTCAAACAATCAAGTAGTACTTGACAATTACCTTTTGTCCCCCATAGTTGTAAAGAATATGATGTTTTTAAAACAATTATTAAGCTGCCAAAATTCTCCATTTTAAAAATAAGCATTAATTCATCTTTTTCAGATTATTTGTCAATAAGTAATTGGTTGCAACCCTCTGCCTAGAGAAGAAAAAGAAATCTTGAAATCAACCTTTCACCTGAAGAAATTGCGAGTGATCTGTTTCAGCACAGAGAGGGGCAGTCAGTGCCTGCGCTGCTGCTCTGGAGCTTTGCTTTCTGCTTTCTCCTTTCCTCTCGCCACCAACACGCTTATAAAACAAACAAACCCCTCCTGCAGTTACAGTGGTTTCAAACACGCTTTCAGCCTTTTCCTGGGTGGTGCTTTGTTCCCCACCACCTGCTCAGCTGCCGGTACAGTCTGATGCACCCCCAGTATGCAGGTCACACACTGAACATGCCAGGCCAGCCTGGGTCAGAGCAGCAGAGGGAAAAACCTGCTGCCAAAGATAAGCCAAAAAGAAAGCATTTGCTCTTCCCTGCAGGTCGGTTTATGCCCTAAAGAAAAACAAACAAAAAAACCACAAACAAACCCCAAAACATCAAAATGATTTTCTAACTTCCATTGACTTTGAGAAGTCTCTTACTATGGGTCAAGTCCTCCCCACTGGTCCATGCACGCTTGTATATCAGTCTCCCTTAAGGATTCAAACTTAAGAAGCATGCCTGGGTTTTTTTCTTAAAAAGAGGGTTCTTAGCTGTCCCTTCATTTTAGGTATCAGAAGTTGTTGTATGTTATATTTCAGTTGCAATTCCCAAATGACACCATCATCTAGTTAACACAAGGAGCCATTTCCCTGCAGTGGGATCTGCTACCAACAGGTGCTTCCAACTGAGTCTGCTGGCTTTGAATTAAGGAAGTTTTGTGTCCAGGTCTCCCCAGGGAAAAAGGTTGTCTTATCTTGGAAAATAAAAAGCAAGATCAGGGATGGGGCAAGACTACTGCTAAAATGAAAGACTACTCAGAGGTCTGGGTTATGTGGTAAAGGTGGGATTTTTTCCCGAAGAATTTTTCTCCAGAAATATGCAGACTTTGTCACAGTTTAACCTTCTTTAGTGGGACAAAGATAGTACTAAAGACTGTAAGCTGCTAAAAAAGTCCACGGTGTTACTTGCTAACAATACCCACTTATGGAAATACATATCAAAATTTTTGAGAAGCAGAAACTAAACTTGTGTGGAAAATTGCTAAAATATACAAATATGAATCCCCGGCACAAAGACACAAAGTGAATTAGGGTGGCAGCCAGAGAGCAGCACCCCAGAACCCAGGCACACAGAGAGGTGGGATCCCCACTGGATGCCCCCCAAACTCCTCCTCAACAGCCTGTGGAAGAGCAGCACATTCCCACCGTGCAGAGGGATCTCTGATACATTATGGATGAGCTGCTATTGACTTTCATATGAAGTAGCACAAACCTGAAAACATAACGCTATTCCTTGCACTGTGGTTTTGATACCACTATGAAACTAAGTAAAAGCTGATCATTGACAATCTTTGCAAGGGCATGAAAGAACCATTTAATCAGAGACAATAGCTTTTTTAAGGGTCTAATGTGATCTAACATCCATGATTTTGCACTTTCTGTTGTTAAGTGGTTCTTTATGCAATTAGTGTCAGTGCTCTTAGAAGTCACAGTTGAAAATGCTTCTTCACAAGCAAGAGTCTCAGTATTAAAAAAAAAAAATGTATTTAAAGGATATACGTTTGAAAGGGAGAAACTTGAAGAACAAAACAGAATGAAATGTATCTCAAAACAAATCCTAATTTGTAAGCCACGTTAGTTAGTGGATGTTTACTGCCTTCATTTCAAAGCTCTTCCTATACCAGTCTCCCCACAGAAGATGGGAAAGAAGGAGCTCAAATTCCCACTTTTTGACTCTGTCTGAGCAGAGCTGAATATCCCATTTTTAAAAGAATGAAGGAGAAGGTGGTATTGCCACTTCTACATTGCAAAATCTATTCTTTTTCAAATATCTTTGGCTATTAGGAAGCAAATTTAGCTACTGATCTCATTTGTTTCAACTTATAAGTACTAATACTCAAGCAAACATATGTTGAACAGGCTGGTTAAGAATATTTAAAGAGAGTTTAGTTACTGATTTGTAAATGAAAAGTGCAAATGTGGCAGTTGCCATAGATCCTTGTAGTTCCTTTCTGGCACTGAGCCCAGCTAGGCTTAAAAATATGCAACATATTGATGGGAGAAAAGGAGAAAAAAATTTAATATTATGTGTAAAACTTGCTGTGAAAATACAGTTCTGCATATGGATCTCAGTGTAAATTGTACAAGCAAGACAAAATTCGGAATGCATTTATGTAAGCTTTGTGCTGATGGGATTAATGCAAATATTACAGTCACACCATACATTCACAATGAAGTGAATGCCTACAGGCAATTCAGTTTCCTGTCCTTGGTAGCTGTGAACAGAACTGTGCTGTGTTCTACATTTGCCGGCAAATGAAACAGTGAGGAATAATCTCTTCACTTGTACCTACCTCTCTGGGACATTTCTGCCTTGGAATCAGGAAGTCTTTATTGAAAAAAGAGACACAGAGAAGACACAGCATGTTCTTGTTCCTGGAAAACAGAAGGAATGCAAAGGCAGTGAATGGGCTGTTACTGAATTCTGATGTTAATAGAAGTTGAGCCTACTGCATTGATAAATTATGATAAACTCTAGTACTCCCTTCCTCCTCCAGTTATCACACCCATTTCTGTAAATTTCTGCCTCATTTTCTTTCCTAGCCCATGTCCAGGGAGTAGAAGAAGCCCTGAGAACTGGGCACTAAGGAGCTGCTACTGAAAGACTTTACTAGTCAGTGCCTCCAGTTCCCACCACCAGTCAGGAAAGAATAGCCCTTATGAAAGATATTTGAGTTTGGAGAGTCCTTCCTGGGTCACCTGCCCAGGGTGGCACTGCCCACGTGAAGATTTTTTCCTAATGCACAACCTGAACCTCCCAAGACTGAATTTGTGGCCACTGCCCCTTGTATCAGTACTGAGGAGAACACGTCACCCCTGATTATTACTTGGAGGGCAGTTGCAAAGCTGCCACTAGGTCACTCTTGAACCTCCTCTTTGCCAAGGAGCAACCCAATATGAGCTTCTCTTCACTGAGGAAGCACAGCTCCCTCAACCCCTGACGTCAACTCATACCCTGCTTCCAAGACTGGTAGAGTTTGTCTCTGCCAGGTGTCCACAGGTTACCTTAAAGTAATAAAAAAAAATAAAAAAATAACAGGCATCAGAAAATGAAACACAGAATTAAACATTTAAACATGTGCTTCAATACATTGCACAGACATTAGTATTTGGTACTTGTCCTGTGTGGTCACACACAGTGTGTACTTTCCATCTTACAACGGATAGAGAAATTCTAGTTTCCCTACGGACTTTTGCCACTTTATACTTCTTTCTCTGTTACAACATTGATATGAATGAGAGTGATATTACATCACACACACCAAAACCAAACCAGACATCCCTGACTTGTGTTTTGTCAGACCCCATGCCATAACCAGGTGTGTGACACTGTCAGCAGACTTGGCATAACCTTACTGAATCAATAAAATACCACAGAGAACATTAAGACACCACACTGAAAGACAAAAACCACTGAAGAGTTGAAACAACATACTCAATATTCTGAAGAAAAACGATTTTAAAAGAAGTATATTATTGCAAGTACATTTTCTGTTAGTGATCTGAGGCTGAGTTCTGCTACACACACCCATGGTGTCCCACGAAGTCCACAGAGACACCAGTGCTGCCACAGGGATGTCTGTGTGTTTGCATCCCCCCCGGCAGCCTGTGCCTGCAGAGATGGAGCATGGCACAGATCCTCAGCCACACATGGGTCAGCAGCTCAGTGGCAGCAACTCCTGTAAAGCTTCTTGTGGGAAAAGCCTTCAGGTTAAATAAGGGATCTTCCACTTTCTCAGCTATGACTGAGCAGAGTTATAAAGCAATTCCGATTTTCAAGTGTTTATAGGTATTTAGAAAAATGTTTATATACCCCAATTAAGTTTCTATAGTCCCTTCTAGTTCCTTCCATAGGGTTTCTTGTCATACGTGAATGGTTACATTGCCATTATTAAAGCTGATTACACACCAAACAAAGCATCTGAGCAGTTATAAACCCTTTACAAGAAGCCATGATCTAATACAGGATCTCTGTGGCTCATTAAGAATCTGAGGAATTAACCTGAAGAAATGTGACTATTTTATAGAATATTATTTGTGTAAAAAGCATTTTTATTGAGTTCTTAAATTACACTGGCATATAAACTGCCAATCAAAATTGCCTATAAAGAGCAAGCAAATGAAATGCTGGTGAACAGGCACAAATGATGAAGACAAGGGCTAAGAGATCAAATGAGTTACCACCATACAATGGTATTTGAGGCAAAAGATGCATTTTCTACAGGCAGTAACATTTATTGCAGCTATCAGTTCAAGTCTATTTCCATCCCAGCATTGAGTTCATTCAGAGTTGAAATAACTTTGGAGGATACTTTTATGAGGGTGATTTTGTCCAAGCATAATGGGAAATGAAGTTCAATGTCATTTGTCACTGGTTCCCCTGAGGCCAGGGGAGACCAGCCCGGCTTACTTTCTTCAGCCAACAGGCCAGCATTAGGTATATAAGGAATCACACCACTAACCTGGAAATTAATTTGCACAGAACCTAAGTCAGAACTCACCTTTCTTATCGTCATGGAGGACTGGTTATTTGGACTAGGCAAAGCAACTGATGATGTAGCTACTCATTTTGCCAAAGAGAAATAACTTTTGACCAGGCTGAGCTTTGTCTTTGTTGGGCTCCTGCTTCTAGAAAACTCATCTACCTCAAAAGCCATCCAGCCAAGTACCACAGCCAGACACACTATCTTAGATGCACTTTTAATGAATTCCTGCCACGAGGTCCTTCCCTCTGAGCAGGGCAGCACCCCTGTCACAAACTAAGTCAATCCACTACATGCAATCTCATTCTGCCAACTCACATATCAGCTGGGGGAGCACATTTGTTTGGCAGCAGTGACACTTGTCACATGGGACACTTCATGTCTCCTCTCCCTTCCTCTCCTGGAAGGTCTTTTAGCACTACCTGTGACCTCAGGAATCCCTCAGCTGAGCTGATCCTGGGTGATGTTTAAAGCAGCAAAATGACCCAATGCTTTTGTCAGAGCCGTGATCCACACCTACAGCAGGAAGGCAAGGAGGAATAGCAGAGGAGACACAACCATTCAGCTGCTGCAGGAACAGCTGCCAGTGGAGTCATTCCAAGCAGATATTTTGACTAGGATTGGAATTTCAGATGGTGCAGACCTGTGAAAACCCTGTGCCACTGCCACTGAGCACTGTCTCAGGGGCTTTGGGCACTGAGAGCATTCTGCACACTGCAAAGCTGATTTTCTGATTTCAGCTGCCAAAGACGACTCTACCCAAGCCTGCAACTTCCAGAGGCAGGTTCAGTTCAGACCTGTCACTTCCCCTGTAGTTTAAATTCACAACTAACTTGGTCACCACAGCTGTTCAGAACTACCCCACCTCAGAAGCATACCCTGCAGTGAGCTTGTTCACCAGTCTCACTTCAATTTAGCAGTAGGAAGGGAAAATCCCACAAGTCATGTGCCATAGTGTCTGGAGAAATAGGAGACAGAGGGAGAGAGAAAGATGGGAACACAGGAATTTATAAGTCTGGGTTTTTTTCCCCTCTTACTGTAACTTGCTGTGCTCCTGGCATGGGAGGCAGTGAAATCTGTCCAGTAACCTGAGCAGGAGGCCTTAAGCAGGTCATGAACAAATACGCAGCAAGATAAAAAACACCTATGGAGTGTGTCTGTCTTCAGCTGCCAGCTTTGGGGGGTTTTTTTGGACAAGGAGGTTTAGTTTGGATATCAGGAAAAGGTTTTTCACCCAGAGGGAGGGTGGGCACTGGCACAGCACCAAGCCTACCAGAGTTAAAGAAGTGTTTGGACAACTCTCTCAGGGACATGGTGGGATTCTTGGGGCTGTCCTGTCCTGGATCAGGAGCTGGACTTTGATGATCCTTGTGGGTCCCTTCCAACTCAGGATATTCTATTATTCTTTCTTCATTACCTTTACCTTCTTCCCTTAATATACAGACAGTCCTTTTAAGAGGAACCAATACTGACATGCCATATTTAACATTTCTACTGCTGGTAAAAAAAAAAAAAATCCCTTATATGTTTAAAGCATAACATTCTCAAAATGCTCCTAAATGATTTGGATGTGAGCAACTATCTAAGAATAAACCCACAATCATAATAAATCATTTAACAACCTCTCAATTATATATTAGGTACCCCCAGGCTTACAATTTATCTGAAAAGGGTATCCAATATTAAAAAATATCTTAAATATATCCATGATTGTACAGTGAAATAGCAAAGGGCAGGAAATTAGAGAACATCAGCACTTCTAAATAGCACCCTGAGGGCTGCCCAGCTTACTTGGGAGTTCTGCAGCTCTGCAGCTCAGGGCTTGTCGCTTCAAATCTGACCCAGACTGGCTGCAAGCAAATTCAACCCCCAGTTGAAGCCCATCTGTCCATCCCACATGAAAGGAAAAAAGCCCAAAGATCACTTAACAGGGAAGAGGTGGGGATTTTCTTTTGCCATTGGAGTCTAGGTCTAGAGCGAACCTCGGATGTGTATGACCCTGTAGCCATCATTAATAGCGTTATGAACACTAATTTAAAACAAAAACAAGTCTCTTAGACTCTTATAGGTGCAGTCTCTAAGTTCTGTGTTACTGAGAGGAAAGAAAAAACCAAAACAGAACACCAAAACCAGCACACACAAAACCAAAAACAGCAACTGCAAAGCATGTGGCTTTTGTCATTTAGAAAGTACTTTTTTGTACTTTGACTGAATGCATTATAGCCAGGCACTGGCTCTTTGGGCCATGCAAAGCTGTCCTAAAAAAGAAAAAAAAAAAAAAGAAAAAAAAAGAAGATAACCATGTATTTTAGGTTTGGGCCTAAACCAACTTTTCTTTCCATATACCCAAGATTTTATCATTTTCCTTCCATCTTTCACAGAAATCTTTGAGCGTGAGTGTGTTCTCAGTGGCACTAACAGCAGTACCAAGCTCTTCCCAACTTATGACTGAGACAGGACGAGCAGAGTCATCCAGCACAGGGAACAACCCCTCCTGAGGCTCCCTATTTGAAAGTTAAGGCACAGCAGCAAGAAAGAGCTTGACACAGGCCCCTACATACGTCTGTTTCTTGCACTCATAAACATGCTCAGTACTCTGTGGTGAGCGATCTTCTTACTGTGTTTTGTAACCGTTCTTTAATTCTACGTTGGGAATAAAATGATTTCCTAGGATCTGTCAAATCACTGAAAGACCAAAAGAGGGTGTAGAACATCTATATGTTCCCTGTTCTTTTGAAATCACTATTTCCTCTCTGTTACATCCTACAGGATTTTTTTCATAAGAGGGGGCAGGGAGAAAACTACCCATAAGCTCAGAGCACTTTCCAGTAGGAGACATTTAGCAGCAAACTCTACAGGAGCTGCCTGTGCAAGGGACAGAATAAACAATATCTTCTCCTGGGTTTCATAAAAACTACTGACATCAGAGGTTTGTTAGCAATGCTTTACTCTAAAAACAGTCCAGTGTATAATAACAGGTTTTAGTAGCAATAAATGAATGTTTTACAGACTCTGTTCTAACACTGAGAGATGACTTGCTTTTTAGACTTCAGATGTTTTCCAGAGGACCTTTACAGAGTGGAGAAGAAAAGTCCATCCAACTTTTACTAGACAAGCTGAACAAGTTTTCCCTTGGATAGAATAATTTTCATCAGACTAGGTCAGCATGAAGGCATAGGTGCTGCTGTTTATGTCTAAGACCTCAGGTCCTGGAATGATATTCAGGTTCTTATCTGAGCCCTCACATAAAAGATTCACAGTTTACACCTACAGAGTAACTCATGTATGTTTCCATAGATTCAGCTATATTCAACTGTGACATAGGTATTGTGTGTGCGCGTGCAGAGACAATCTTAGACAAAACAGCCCATACACAGAAGCTTAGGTCAAGTCCTGTTTTCTGCCACTCACTCATCACCAAAAATGCAATTAGATTTATCATCTTCCCCTTTCAAGGTCTACCATTTTCCACATTAAAGAGCAGCTATTCCTCTGGGGTATTCAATATGCACCAGAAAAGGAAGAATCAAGTCTCCTGAAAAAGACAGTTTTGTCTGTTTCTAGTCAGCCTTACAGGACCAAAGTACTGCCTGGAAGGTCAGCTGGGTGTCTACAGTTCATTTCTGCATTTACTAAGACTCTCTCAGGTACCTTTTTATCCATTTACCATAAAATCACTGGCTAAATAAGATGGACTTACCTTACATTTAATAAAATTAGTTCAATGTTTAATGTCACACACCAAGAAACTAAATCTTGAAACTGCAGAGAGCAAACTGGTCTCGATGATGTTCTTTATTTTAACGATTCAGAACTTGTTGCCATCCAAATCTCCTGCAAACTAAGATTTCAAGCAGCATATGAACAATAATACTTTCAAGAGAAATGTTATTTCCATTACACAAACCTTATCTCACATTTCTGTAAAGATTTATCACCTGAGAAATCCCCACACACATGATAAATGTCCTCTGGTATACTTATAAAGAATGGATATTATAATCAGATCTACATTACTTCTATTGCTACTACTCATAACTAACCATCTTTTCAGTAGTTTCAATAATATTTAGCACTGGGAGAAAAGCATTTAATTATTAAAGAGAAAAAATGCTGTATGTACACAATAGGCCAATCTCATTAGTGCCTCTGCCAGCCACACAAAGGCCAGATGATCTTTGTGTTTGAGGAAATCCTCACGAGTCAGTGTAACCCAATCTCTGCTGAAGTCTTGGAGAGAAAGTTGATGCTGCTCCAGGTTTGTGACTATACACTGCTTTCACAGCACATTCAAATGGTAATAACTTTGGAAGGCATTGTAAGGGTCCGGGATCCAAACTATGACCAACAAAGAGCTCAAATCCCAAGGAAAGTATCAATTTCCAGAATGAGCTACTCATTGAAAATTCTCCTGATGTACTTAGCCTTCAACTGCTCTAATAAACGAGTCACATGCCAAAGAATCTTAACCAAAACTAGAGATATATACAGTCTGCCAGTATTATGATTTTTAAAAGCAATTATCAAGGTGAGACAGATTGAAGAAACAGTAATTCTAAAGCTCTAGATGTGCTGAAACAAACCAGTACCCCATTCTCAATTTTCAGACTTTGAATTACTGAGGAACAGGAGAACCTTAGTGATGTATGTCCTGGAAGTGTCAAAGCCAGCACAGCCTCTGGGTATGACCAAGCCGCAGACTGGTGAGCACTGCAAGGGAAGATCTCATATTACATATATTAGGGTGGGAAGTCAACAACCCAGGATATTCAGAATTCATAATAAAGCTGGTAAACTTCCCAACACAGATGTTTCCACTGAGGAATTGGATTTAAAGAAAAAAAACATTTTTATTTTTGTTAAGAAAAACCTTTGTCATACTTTTTCAATGGCATAAAAAACATTAAACAAAGGTAATTGAAAGTTCAGTTCTAGTTCTGTTTTCTCCAGAAGGGTATTAAAACCTTTCCTTCCTTCGTGTACTCTAAAAAGGTGACGAAAGGCATAGAAATTTTAAATTGAGAAAAACAGAACTTCAAGTAGAGGAGTAGTTTAAAAAAGAAGTTCCTTTTTTTTTTTTTTTGGTAATTATTTTTACTTCTTTCATGTGTCAAATGTAAAAAACCATCTTTTGCATCACTTCACCCACTGGAAGCTGTGGGGCCCCACAAGCTTAACAAAAGCATTTTCTTGCTAAAAAGAAAACTGAGCTTTACCACCACTTGCTGAAGAGCCTTGCCTGGTTAATGGAAAGCCATTATTTACAGGAAGCCTCTGCAAGGCAGAAAAGACCAGAGACCTCCAAGCAGCGGAACTGGGTTTTGTGCATCCCATAAACTTTGTGAGTGCGGTGAAATAAGAGCCAGTGTTATAAACACTGCAGTGTTGGGCTGTAACTCTGCCCAAGCACCAACATCTGCATCCAAGGCATCAGTAAGAGCTGGAAGTTGCTCCTGGGTAAGATTCCTCCCATCTTCCATAAGCTCTCAGCATATGACACTAACATACCTTTCCCTCCAGGGAAAGTCATCTCCTGCCACCAACAGAATTCGTCTGGTAAATACCTGCAGTGCATCTTGAAAGCACAAGATGTAAAATACCCATGATGGGGCAGGGCTTTACCAATGTTTTACAGAGGGCAACATTTTTCACTTTTTTTTTCTTTTTTTTTTTTTGTGAGAATGGAAAGCAATAAGCTGCTGACAAACTGAATTAATATCAAAATTAAGCTAAATCAAGCTTTCAACTTAACAAAACACTAGGCCAGAACCTTCCTGAAGAAGATCAGTTCTGCCCCTTCTTATCTTCCCAAGTTCTAATACCCTTCACTTGCACAACTGAATACTTACTTTCTACAGGGCTCCCCATTTGTTCTGTACATGACAAGCACCACACAACTGTAAAGCTGCTGTTTCCCAACATTTGAATGCTCTGCTTTGAAACCCTCACTTTTGTTAGTAAAGCAATAAGCACACCTTAAAAAGGTACCCAAAAATAACAGATGAAAAACTGTAATATGCTGCTGACAGATCCTTTTTCTCAGTTTGAGTGCATAAGTATTCTTAAGACTAGCAGGAACATTACTGTATCTCTAGTGGAGGACAGGATTGATGCTGTGTTGTCAGGCAACCAAATGCAAACTAAATATAACGCCTCCAAATGCTTGTATGTCTCAAATTCATTAAGCACAGAAACCAGATAAAAGGGTTTATGCAACAGAAAACAAAACCACCAGCTTTTTAAAAATCAATATAACAGTAAAAGCACATGACAACACAATTAGCTAAGACTAGATTTTGTATATTGACTATAAAAATTCTTCAATTAAGTATGTAATCCTAATAAGCATGAATGTCTCACTGCATACACTCATGCAATATCAAGTTACAGAATGCGTTCTGTGTGAAGAGGTTTATGATCAAAATAAAGTATCAAGTGCATATATAGATTGTTTCCCACTAGACTGATTGTGTAGGTTTAAGCTTTTTACACAGTAAGCACACATCATGAAGTTTACTCAGACTGGAACAGAAGCATCCTGGTATTACTGGACAGCCAAAATGTTACAGTGAATTGGATGAGAAGAGCCAGCTAAAGTATTAGGCAAGTGAGAGACTTATTACTGGGGGCTGCAATAACAACATTATGTAAGCAACATGCACCAAGATGATGCCATTTTCTAGAAACAAATATATTTTAATGGTACTGTATATAATGGTGATAGTGACATACTAAAATCTATTCCACCAGAAGCAGATGCACCCAAACTGAGAGAGAGATCTGGAAACACTCAAAAATGCAGCTTCAAACTCGAAGACATACAATGACATTGTCTAATTAGTTCATACCATAATCATACTGGGCACATTTCTATTGCAGTTGATTGATGGTGGTATAAAGGTATGTACAGTGAACCCCATATACAAATGTACACACACACCCCCCCCTGTGGAGTCTCTGTCCTTGAATGTATTCAAAACTCAACTGTACAACTTTGCCTTGAGCAAACTGTAAATTGTCATATTAACTCCTTAAAATATAAATGCTATCAGGTACATCAAAGCAAATAGAAACAGTTGCATGAAAAAAGGGAAGCAGACACTAAGTCATTTTGTCACAATGCAACTATCAGACCAACAAATTCTAATATATTAAGGTTGAGAAAGAATTAATTAGTGGCACAGGCTTTTTTTTCCTGCAGTGTATTTTAAAAAGGTGTGTGATTCTTTCCCTGATAATTCCATCCTTTTCTGTAACTGAAAAGGAGTTTGTAAATGGGACTCATGGCCTATAAATGGCAGTTGGATGAATAAAGTCCTGATAAAGGTAAACAGGTCAAAAAGGGAACAGGCCTAAAAAGAATTCACAACTTTACCAAGCTTAAAAAAAAAAAAAAATCCAATTGAACTGCCTTCCAAAATGTCCAACTCCCTTTAGAACAAATACAGCTATTTTTTGGACTCCCTGGTGTATACTATAGACAAAATATTACCAGAATACTCTGTCTCTATAGAGTGCATATATACCATGTGTTTTGAGAGAGAGCTCAAATAGAAACATACACAATCTGTCTCTGAAATAGCCAGTCATACACCAAATTATATGAACCAATTCCCTGTATCTCATGTTGCA
Source organism: Acropternis orthonyx (assembly GCA_035583155.1). Lineage (NCBI taxonomy): Eukaryota > Metazoa > Chordata > Aves > Passeriformes > Rhinocryptidae > Acropternis > Acropternis orthonyx. Next base: position 16,081,212 of record JAWWEU010000023.1, read on the forward strand.
CAACATTCTCCTTCCATCTTTGTGACTTGAATCCAGACCTCTGATAACCTGCCACAAGTTAACTGCAGCACAAAGAGGATAAATAAAAAGAGTAATAGATGCAATTTTTAAATGAAAACAGATACACAGGAAAGCCCAATTTTTGCTCATTACCACTGTTCTGAATAGGAGAAAAACTGCAGTAGTTACCAACATAAAGGAAAAATTAGGCCAAAATTATTATGAAGTGACTTTGGAAAAGCATTCATTTGTCTTCTATCAGATCAAGTTCTCTACTGGCACAGGTAGCTGCAGAGACAGCAAACAATTCACTCTGCATACCTGAAAAACTTTGCTCTGTAGCATTGGCACAGACAGGTAAGAAATTTCATCAGGAATAACATGTCACAAACAAAAACAACAATGAAGAAGTAAACAGCCCCCAACTCTTCCATACAACCAATATGTGCTGCCATGCAACTGGACAGTACACGTGCAGCAGAGCTGTGAATTCATGTATCAACCAGCTGCATTAAGTCCTCTGCAACTCTACACAATCCATCCATGTCCTAGAAATACTGGGGAGGTGGGCTCTCTCTCCATCTGATCCCATACAAGTGATTTAAAACAATTCATTCCTTCTCCCTCTTAATGACATTTAATTATTGTCACAGAACAGAGCTTGTGCGTGCCCAATAATCCACTGCCTGTGGCAAGACACTAAATTCACTCAGCCCATTAAACCCTTGTTGAATCACAGAGACAATACAGATTATTCAGTTTTAAGATGTCCTCTGTGGGAAAGGCTAGTTTGCCAGTAACAGGAAGGGACTTCTGCCTTTTCATCTCAACCAGCTGAACCCATTAGTTACTTCTTGTGGAACTTTATTGGTCAGAAAACTGTCCCAGTGCTCCCACAAGAGCCCAGGACCACTTGCCTTGTGGTGTTGATCCAATTCACATTAAAAAAAAAATCAGAAATCCCGAGTTATACTTTTGTAGGTGTGGAAGCAAGGAAAAGGAAGTGTAGTGTCAGAAACCAAACACATTACGAGAAATAAATGAAATCACTTGGATGTAAACTCCTCTGATGCAAGAGAAACTGTAGGTAGCAAACTGAGGTGTCAACTTTTAAAAGCACTTGGGAGGTAATTCAAAGAAATACAGACCAGATCCTCAGGCTTCTGCTGCAGTAGAACTGCCAGAAGTGATATGGAAAATTTAAGGACACATGCATAAAGAGAACATATGGAGGAAGAACTAACATCATGTTTCTAGAAGAAAATCAGGACTCACAAGCTACTAGAGTTCTTCGAAAGAGTCACAGACATATGGACAGGATATATATGCCTGATATAGTCTGTGGATTTCCATAAGGCTTCCAATCACATATATCAGTGAAATTTCTTATAAAAGTAATCTGTAAGGGACAGAAATATAGAATTTAAATTGGTTAATATTCACAAATGAAGGACACAAAAATAAACCCACCATCTAACACAGTAAGCCTTAAGTGTGGTCCCATTGCTCAAGCAGCAATCATGGAGAGATCAGACTGCTGAGATTTCTGCTTAAGGGGGTGAATATCAAAATGAAAAAGTCTGCTTATGCTAATAAAGCAGCTCTAATAATAAAAAAATAACTTGTCTGCAGAGAATTGCAGAGGGTTCTCACGGTGCTCAGTGACTCTGATAGAATAGCAGATAAAACCACAGACTTCGAAATTCCATGTAGTGCATGCAGAGAAAGATAATCCTAACTTTATACACAGAGTGATTGACTCAGAAACTATTACCACTCAGGAATGAGGTTTTTTACAATCTACAGTTCTGTAAACACCTCAACTCAGTCTTCATTAGCTGTTTAAAAAATCAAATCAAACACTAGGAATTACGCATCCTCTGAACTAAATACAGCAGTACTACAACTGGAAAAGAGGCAGGTAAGCATATGATGAAGGGTTTTAGGATATTAGAAGTCATGGCAAAGTTAGACAGGAAGCAAGTGTTCAATAACTCTTATAATACAAGAGCTGTGGGATGTCAAATGAAATTGCAACATGTAATTACACTGCAGAACTCATTCCCCCAGGATATAAAAATTTACAAAGGTTCAGAATCACTGGAATAGTGAGGGAAGTGTTATTATGTGCTTATCCTGCTCTTAAGCATTTTTCTAGGCATCTGGTCAAGCATTGCTACAAACAGGACCTGGGTTTGGAAATCAGTATGAATTAGGTTATACTGGGCCAAATAAGGACACTACAACCCACTCCACAACCCGTGGGAATTGCATTCCGTAAGGACTTCACTGAGATGAAGCATTACAGCTCATTCAGAGCAGTTTGCAAGCAATCAGAAAACAAGTCTGGATGACACAGTTTTCAAGACGATGTTGGAAACATTTTAATTCTTCATAACAGAATGTTTTCATCCTTTGCACCACAAGAACAGTAAGGAGAAAATTACTCAACAGCCCCTGCCCAAAAGAGCCACAAATCACCAGAGAACCAGTGCCTAAGAAGAGGCTGTAATGGTTTTCTCTACAGTTTTAGAAAAGCAGATAAGATATTAACTGTGATGAAAGCAGAACAAAAAAGGTAAGATCAAGCAATTTTATCCCAGTCCTGAAACATGAGAGAAGAAAACAGGCTACCAAATCCAGGGTTTATGATTGTCCGTATCAGATTTTTCTTCTTAACAAGAACATTACTTGTTTTACTTGTATTTATGGGGGTTTTTAAAGAAATGTATAGAAAAATGCTGCTGCTGAATTCTTAGATTACTACTTTTCCAGGATCGACATTGAAGCAACCAACATGTTCCCAGCCTTGCTTCAGCTCTGGGAGCCAGGGATAGCACCACCTGCTTTGACACCACAGATGTCTACAAGACAGATTACTATAAACTCATAACATCTTGTTTATATTATTTATATTTCAATGAAATCAAATCAATCCAAAGTAGCAATCTGCCTGCAAAATAAAGGTGTCCAGATCCAGGAGGTCCTTGTTTGACTACTGGATATTTAGGGAAACTAAGGCAACAGAACAAATACTTGTTACTGACTCATAACAAGAGTGGTAGAATGAATAACATAACTTCCTTTTTGTCCTTAATATGAAATATTACTCTCTGAATAGCAGCCACTTAACTTCCCAACCAAGGGAAAGGTCTCCTCCTTTCTTTTGGACTTGATCCTTTAAGCTGGTCAAGTTCTATTACCCACACCAAAGACAAGGGCACAGAGCAATATAACCTGCAATTCAGACAACCTGGGATTATTTGTGGTTCCACCACCACCCTGCTGCTTTCCCTGAGCGCTCACTCCACCTCACCTACCTGAAGATTCATGTCCCATCCTCTGCCTCCAAATGGTGTCCCTAAGTGGGCTGTAAGCTCTCCTGGGTCAAGGACTGTGTTTTTAACACTGAAGCACCAATATTTCACCCAGCTGGGTCTCTGTTGTGGTGAAAGCCTTTTGGCCTATGTCCAGTATCAATAGGACATGATGAGGATCCCTTCATGTGTGCAGAGGAAGAAAAACAAGGTGATGGGCCAGGGATTAAAGGTAAACAAAAAAAATCCCCTTTAATTACACACATGGAATGTTCCTGACACAGAAAAAGTATTCCACCTGCAGGAGAAAGACTGTCCAATAATACCATGTACAGGAAACTTGGAAGGTTGTGTAACCACTGTGGTGATATCAGGCGGGTCCCCCTGGAAGCACAGACTGTTCTGCCAACACTGAACCACATGGTAGGGTGAGTGTGAAGGTCACTGAACAGTCCTTGAATTCTCTCCCCCTCCTGAAAACACCTGGGCTAAATAACTGCACCTGAAAGAAAAACAGACAGTAATTCACCAGCCATTCAGCTTCTCTTCTCTGTGGGGGAATACATGATGCTTTCAGGGCAGATCAAAGAACAGCAGAAAACCAGAGTAGCAAGTCCCAAGCTCCAGGCATTTGCCGGACAAGTTTGAAGAAGATGGAGCAGAGTTGGCATATTCATGGGTCAGTTAACTTTTTATTTTAATAAAAAGAATACAATGATGAGCTTCAGTGATTTAAGAAAGATCAGCATCTAGTCCTACCTTCACAAACCTATGCAGACATTAACACAAGACACCTTTAAGAACTTTTGCCTATGACTAGAATGGACATTCCTTTCAGCGTGGTTGAAGAGGTCATGAGTAGCAAGTCACCACATCAAGTGCTAGCCAATACCACTGGATGCATTTTTATTTTTTTTTTATTTTTAAAAGCACTTTCTACAATTAATTTGAGCAACAAACTGTAAAATGGATTTCAGCTAGAAAGATCTCTTCAATTAGAAGTCAAAACTGAGCAGATAGAATATTACTTACAAATATTTCTGATTTCTTTACAGACACTCCTGCAAATGGAGTCTTTCCCCTAAAAATGTTGACAGAAACTTAAAAGAATAGGAAAGTTCTCCACGATGAGCACATGAGACACTTTGGAGGGTAGAATGTCATTCAGGCTAGAATAAAAGTAGCACATGAAGGGTCATAAGTCAGGTAACTGGGAGACAAGTTGCATCAAAGACCTTATGCCACTAGTCCCACCAGTAAGTACAGGGCTGTAGCTATGAAATACGGCAATATATTTTTTAAAACTTCAGACTGTTCCTTTTGAGGTTTTTTTTTTCAAACAAATCCATGTGTTTAACAAGACAGTTCATTAGGGAAAGTGGTCTTTACACTAGTAATGTTATAGATTTAAATACAAAAGGTTCTGGCAGGAGGAGCCCCTGTGGATGGTTTTAAACAGAATATTGAACCAGTCAGAGCTCTTGTGTCTTCCAGTACATTCCTCACTATAAATGCTGAAAAGAACACATGGAAAGAAACATGAAAATGCTCAGAAAGTCCATGATAGTTTCATGTGAAGAATGAGTGAGAGATTCATTGGAGATCTGGATTTTCCTGAGTCATTCAAGTCAACCTTAGGAGACTACATTTTTCTGTCTTTTTCAGATTTAACAGGTTTCTGACAGCCAGCCTAGGGAAACCTTCTTTAAAAAGTAAGAATTTTAATTACATTACTGTCAATATTTTGGGTTTAAAAGACAGAGCTGGGAGCTCACTCAACCTTGCTACAAATGAATGCCACAACATTGGAGCACACCTTTTAAAAAACAGCACACCAAGAAGATAACTTTTTGATCTCTAAGATGCCTTTATATGATAAATACACGGTATTTCAGATGGAACTTTTTCTAAAATTCCAATCCCCTTTAATTCAAAGACAGTGCTGTTACTTCAAGAGGAGGAAGATCAAACTACCACATAAGCACGATGTGTGCAATTACACCACTAAGTGCTTCTTTGCAGCTGTAGCCTTATGCTACAGTGACAGATGAAACAGTCCCCATTAACATGCTCTAGAGCCGAAGCTACAACATCACTCCGCCCGTTCTCAGCAGCTCTCAGAGAGGGACGTCCAGAAGTCAAACCAAAACCAAGAGACTGTATTTGCAGTTTGCAATTTCCTCTGTAAAGAGATCAGGCAATGCCTTTGATTTGAATGTCTAACCAACTTCTGAGCACTCAGACTGCAGACAAATCCTGTATCTTAAGTCAATTTGCTTAAGGGCATTAAATGCTTTGAAAGAAAGATATTTATATGAATGCAGTTCCCACAGCCACATCAGCGCACTGTGCCTTGTGCCAGCATGTGTGAAGAAATTATATGGGTGTTGTGTAAGCAACTAATAAAATGGGACCACTCCTATTTTGTCTATACCATCAGCATAGCCACAGATAACTTTTAAACTAGGTCTTCATGTCCACACAAGCAGGCACCACAAGCTACTTGCTTCTTCAAGTAATAGAGTAGCATCCCTGCATCCCACGATAGATAAAATGATCTACAGAGCTTGTACAGAGCTCCTGGCACAGCTAAAGCGATCACAGAGCAGAAACAGAACAATGGAATTCTAGAGAGTGTTTCCCACTGGTCTATCTCAATGTATTAAATATGCTTCCTGCTCTTTAAAAGGTCAGCACCACAGCTGTGGCCTGCAGGAACCAAAGGTCATTTGGGATGTCAGGGGTCTTGAAGCTGCAAATACTACATTTGCCATCTCCATACTGACAGATCTTTCCCATGCAGCACAACATCCCAAACACACAAGGAAATGGCAAGCAGAGCTACCTGTAGGCCAACCTCAGGGCACCACGGGGTTTGCAAACACCCTTTACAGTGTGCTCCAGTTCATGTCTGGCTTTGTGTCCTGTAAATATAAACATACCTTGTCTTCCCCACCTCAACACTATCTCATTTTAGAGTATTTACAAAATACCTGACACCTTTATGCAGTGGAGGAATGAACTTGTGAATAACACAATATTGACTGCCTCTGAAACTACTTAGACTGGAAGAGAAAAACCTACTTCTAGAAGCAACTGTTTTACACAAAGCATCTCTTTTCCTCCCTTACCACCCTTTTCCTTCAGCTCACACTTTCCAATTCTCCTAAAATGAATACACATAGAATGGATAAAGCAGTTGAATTCATTAACATTTAAGTTTGTTCTTCCAGATAGTTTTGCCTCATATAGAATAAGCAAGAGTATTTAAAGTACAAACTGCTGCAAGCCTGAGAGTCCTTTTTATTTTGAGAACAGTGTAATATGCAAATATGGCACTGCAAAGGACTCCATTTAAGTAAAAGCACATCACTGTGTGTCAAATCAAAGCTTTTCTCCTCATCATCCTCTCAGTGTGAGCATTCCTCATATGAGCTGGTGATCTAGCTAGAGCATCTTGCATTTTTTACAATAATGGGTAAAAAGAGGTTATATAAATGCACTTGAAAGCTGAATAGTCTTGTAAGACACAATTAGAGCTGCCAGTGCTTGCAGTGCCCAAATGTACAAAATTCATTGAATCATCAAAACAACCTTCCAGTCTGTTGTTGTTATTCCTTCACCTTCCCACATTGCATTTTACATAATCATCTATTAAGTGCTTACAGTGGTTTATGGGGTTTTTTGTAGGACATGAGGGAATAAAGGGGCTGTGTTTAAAATTTCATACAGGGAAGTTGATGCCATAATCATCTGTAGCCTGAAAGAGGTACAAAATCCCCACTCTACTCTGGACTGCAATCTGACACAGACTTCCCAAGTGTACCCAGGAAAGTAATTTAACCTCTCTGCCCCATTTATGCCACCTACCAGATATTTCACTTCTGTTCTAATGCTGCAAGTTACTGACATTTAAAAGGAAAAATCTGCATTACTAGAAATGTTCAAAGTTAAAAGTACTCCTCCATCTCTCGACTCTCTGAAGAGCTACAAAGTCAGGACTGAAAAAGGGATATTCTGGAAGCAGCCAAACGAGACCACTTCTACAGGTAAGCTTTCTATAAATAAATGGGAATGCTAGGGGACAATAAATTCCAGACAATGGAAGACAGCAGACATTAGATGCAACACATACAATGAAGACTTCTGTAAAAACAGCAACTTACCATGCTGCACCTTTGGAAAGTCACCATGGTGTTACCAAGCAAAAGAGGCCACTCTGGGACCAGTTTTACCCATAATACAGGTTTGTAGTTCATTTACCTGATGAATCTAAATTACATAGTCTGTCTCTGGTGATTTCATCCCACTCCAGCTTATCCTGATTAGTCTTCCCAGCAGTTCTTATTTAACAGTTCAGACTGGCAGCACCTAACTGGAGGGGTCAGTAATAGTGTCAGGTCACCTGGTGTGCACCCAAGGGAAACAATTAGACAGAGTCCCTTGGCACAAAGGCACACACTGAGCAAAGCAAACACAGGTATGAAGATCAGGGAGAAAAACCCAGAGTCTGTTGTCTTCATGCCAGTACTTGATGGGAGAAGCTCAGTCAAAAGAATCTAACAGGTAATTTCAGCAAGGGCAATGCAAATCTGCACAAAAAGACAATACATACCCAGCTATGCTTACAGCACATGGGTTTATTTGCCAAAGAAATTTAGTGTTCCATAGCAACTGTCTAAAATAATCTCCTTGCACTAGTGAAAATGCCAGCTTTTCCACTTGTAATTATGGCATGCCAATACTATTTTTAGTTTGATTTGATGAGGATCCCTATATTTGTAGAAGGGACTGCTTTGACCAATAACGTAGATATTTCTTTTCCTTGCAAGAGGTGAAAGGACTGTTTTAATATAACCCTTTCACACATAAGCAGGCATAATAATTGAAATAAAAACTGATTATATAAGACCACTAATTCACCCATTTGTCATCAACCCATCTGTTACCAACCAATTTGGTCAATTCATTAAGACGTGCTGCCTCATTACATTTAGCACAAATTATGAGAAGTATGAAGCTTTAACACTGTAAGGCAACAGAAAACCTTCCTTCCTGGAGGAAAAGTTCCTAGTTGCCTAGAAAAATCAATTAGCAGCAAAAGCTGTTCAGTAGATCATTTACTCCATCTTTTGGCCGAAGAAAGGAGTGCAATGTAATTGTGTTCCCTCTTCCTTCCCCACTCCACCAGCTGCTGGAAACTCACACTGCTGTAGATACGAAAGAACTTATAGCATTGCCCATCCCATAGGCTGAAAGCTTATCACTGAATATCTCCCATTATGAAAGTAGAACGAGATGTCCAATGGGATGCCTTGCATAAAATGATGCTGCTGAAGAGCACCAAGTCTCAGCTAAGATCTGCATGCAATAGTGAGCTGGTAGAGATTGGAAGTTCCCAACTCCAGTCTCATAGGTCTCTGTCCTCACTGAAGTTGGCAAAAGTTATTGCCAGCTTACTTCATTTGAATAGTAAGATCCAAATTGAAATAAGAAAGAATGTCTTTAAAGCACCTTGAAAAGAAATGTAAATGAAGTAATACTTGGACAAGCATGAAAATATTATTACAGATTAAGGGAGCAGCCTCATTCATTAATCACTGATAATATTTCCTTGGGGTGGAAGGAATACTTTTGCTACAAAGTTTTTCAGTAACATAAAAACCTCAAAGCAATAGGTAAATCCATAGAATTACTAAAAGTAAACATGCAATGGTGCTTTTTTTCCACTGTAGAAAATAAACAGAAGGCTGAAAGAACAAGAAAACATTTGACACAGCCTTTTGAACACATGCTTATGAGAGCAGCTTTAAAAAACAAAGACATACCCAGGTCTGTGAACACCCAAAAAGCTCTGCCATGGAGAACCACGGAAGGAAAGAAAATCATGTAAGGTGAGTGTCACTTCTTTGTTATGAGAAATACTTTCATATAACTATTAACAGGCCATTGCTATTATACTGTACTGCTTCAGGCCATATTAGCATTATGTGCAGCACTGTAACCCACGATTACAGAAAGCAGATAAATGGGCTCATGTGGAGCTATTTCCCAGTATTCCTCATTTGAATAACACTTTTTTTTCCAGTTACTGTCAGACAAAAACATTAAGACAGTCTTATTCACCAATCCATTTATGGAAATATAAAAATTGAATGCTCCGGTAAGAAGCTAAATTTTTGGTAAATGTGGTTTCAGAACTTCTGAATCTCTCAAAGTAGCCCTAAATCTGTAACACAGAAAGTTGGGACAGAAAGATCCAAGACAGGAGCAGAAGCCACATCATTCAACTGAATTCCAATGCCAGCTTGATCCCTGACTGCATCTCACATTCCTGGCAGGGAGTGAATTTGGGGAGCCCAGAGTTTCACTAGGCCTTACTTGTGATTTTAGGGAGGAAAAAAGTCGGTAGAGAAATTCTTAATTGACTGAAAACTCTTTATACAAACACAGCTTAGGGAAGAAGAAACACTTTGGTACTGCACAGCTATAGATCAGATCACATAAATTAAAAAAATGCTGAGCCTCACAGGTATTGCCAGTAAAGAGTAAAGCATGATTGTACAAACGAAGGTCACAAATAATAGCTTAGTTAAATCACTCAACTCTGATTAAATTTTGAGTCAAATAAAAATTGTCTCTTCACACTGAGAAATAAATGAGATAATTATAAGCAATTTAATAAACCCTTCATTACTATAAGAAGTCAAACATTAATTTTGTTAATTAATTTCACATTTTTGCACGGGAGGATACAACCAGTAAAACCTTGTACAACAGGAGTAAAAGAGAGCCCAGAACCTGGGAGAGAGACACCCAAAGAACAAGGGAACCTAAAAGGTGATTGGGCTCAGTGCTAAACAAACAGTGCTGCATGTGCAGGCAGAGAGGAGGGGAGAGGTACAAAGAGATGGGGAGAAAGGGAAGGTGAGGAGAAGTAACAGAAGACAATGCCCTGTGGGCTGGGGAAGAACAGTGAATCAGGTCAAAGCCATTGAAACACCTCAACTTGCTGAGACACAGCAGTTGTGACAAACAGCCCAGAGATGCCACATGACTGCCACTGGGCAAGGAGATATTCTCAAACTCCTCATTAATGAAGTGAAATGCATCCAGTTAGGGAAGGATGAACAGAATTCCAAAGCAAACAGATGTCTAAGGGAAAGCCAGACACACAAGTGTTGTTAGCTTTCACTCTTAGGAATCATTGAATTTTTTTTAAGAAGGCTGAGCTGGCTACTCAGTATCCAGTGCCACTTGTTGTTGTCACGTAGTTCATGAAGACCTTTTGCAGGTTACTTGGATTAAAAGGAAACTCAGTGAAAGGAAACTCTGCTCAGAAAGTTGATCTATTTACTGTGAGAAATATTTCTGTCATGCCTCAACTTCGCATTTCATTTCAAATTAGGAGATCTGAAGGGCAGGTTTAATCAGCAAGTCTGACTGGCAACATCTGCCAAGACAATACATCCTTAGGAAGCCAATGAATTATCCCTGTCCCTTTTAATTTTGTTTTAAGCACAAAAAAACCTTGGATAATACCAATAGCATGTTAAAATCCATAATCAGTAAATGGAAAGGGGAACAGATTTTTCCACAGCAGCTACACAATCTGCAGTACATTCTGCATCTTTATATCTGCTAATTTTACTACCTCTCAAACATGAGGGCTTTGCTGTCACTTCCACAGGGATATCTATTCTAGACAAATTTAAGTGAGGAACAAATTAGAAATTTATAATTTAGGAAACATTCCTGCCAACTGTTGTGTTTTTTCCACATATACTGCTAACCTATCTCAACTCTTCTTCCTTCTTCAGCCTTCCAGACTCTTTTAAACTGCCACAATCCCTTCCCATTCTTGCTCATATTTAACAAAGGTCTGGACAGTCACCTATTGCCGTCACCAACTGCAGGGCAAATCTAAGGACACTGCAGTCTAAGCACATACAACTAAGAGATTCCAGGGCCGGTGTGCAGAAATAAGCTGAGCAGCACAGTGCAACCAGGTCTGGTGCCTGCAAACCTGAATGAACCCAGCCCAGCTGAGCTGTTACCAGTACTGGGCCAGCTACACCGGGTTTAGCTTTGCTCTGTTTTCACCAATCAAACTCAGGTTTTGCTCTTTAGATGCAGCCTGAAAAACTCTAGCCCTGAAAAGGGTGCAGGTTTCTGAACTTTGAAAACTTTTTCCCTCCCCAACCCCTTTCCATGCTTTACCCACTTTCCTGATAGTGTAATTTTGTCAAGTCTGTAGTGATGAAATGCCCTGATCACAGGTCAAGTTGTAGTTGCTCTGTCTGCGAAGTCACCACATGCTGCAATAGCTGAATCACTCAGGGTCACACCACCTGTCCACTTACTGCCTTGGTTTTGCCCTCCAGGAATGAGTTGATAACAATTTCACTGCTAAAATTCAGGTGCTTTTGCTTTTAAATCAGGATCTGAGAAGTTCTTGTGAACAAAGTCCGAAGACTTTCACATTTCTCTTGAACCTTCCCCCACTCACAAGTTGAATCCACTCATTGAAGGCTCACTCAGAGTGAACACTCAGTTTTTCATGCCTGTCCACAGGAATTAAAGCTTTGCAGATTTGGGTCTGCTCCTGTTTTTAAGAATTTAGTACCTGCAGAAGCACCATGAAGGGGCAAGTGTACACAGAAGCAGTGATGTGTTACAAAAGGATATAAAAAAAAAGTAAAAAGAAAAAAAAAATCACCTAAGTCCAAAGTTGTTCTTCTATAGCTATCTTTTTATACTGATGACTGTCAGTGTGGCTTTTCAAACACGGGAAACAAACTCTTGCCTAGTTCACAGATTCTCTGAAAATAATGAAATCTTTGAAGCTGAATTTGAAGCTTAGTGATTCCTCTTTGTTCCCTAATATATCTATACAAAAAAGTAAAAGTATGCAGTCAGTTCAACAGCTCTTCATTAGTTGTGATACAGCAACAGCCCTGCTTTATGACTTTTTTAAAAAATTAAAAACTTACAAGCAATCTACTAGAGAAAAGAGGAATTAGGAAATATTTTGGTATCCGTAGTCTACTTCCATGACATAAATCATCCAAGAGTCACACCTTGAGAAAGAAAAAAGTCCAAGAGAAACCAAATACTTACCAGGAGAGGTGCTTTACATGTTGAATGCCCAAGTCATTAAATCAAATTTCAAAAGAAATATTTTGGGCTGACAACTTGAATTGAATACTGAGCCATATATTCCATTTTTCTCTACATACATATAAATAGGAAGTACAGTGAAGTGCAATTGTGCAAAACAAGGACAAGCTTTTTTAAGCATACAGAAAGTGTCAAGATGATAAACCACATAAGCGCAGAATTAAATCAAAGTTAATGGCCACTGGCTGGTATTTAACTTACTTTCATTTCTCTTTTCTTTTCATTTTTCCACCTAGCCTGCTCAGCTAATAAAATTGCCATTATAAGAGAGAAGCAAAGGCACAATTCAATGCTACATCAATTATTATGACTTTATTGTGACATACTGGTATTCAGCTGATCCCAGAAGGCTATACTGATGCCTTGGATGCAATTAATTTTTGATTGATCTAACTCACTCTAGTACTGCATGTAAAACGTTCATAGACATTTGAATAATTCTATTATATGTAGGAGATTACTGCACAGAGATCATTTGAAATTAATTGCCAAGTTATTTTAGTAAATGTAAAACACCATTCTAGTCCTATTGTGGTAACGGTTATGTAATTGCTTTACAGAGTAAACTAATGAAATTAATGAACTCTGACTAATATGTAGCATAACAGGGCTGAAAAAGCTAAATGACACTGTAGATACCATATCTACTTTTACAGGGTTGGGGTTGGTGAGTCAACTTTTCTGTTACAGAACTGAATGAGATAAAAATGACCTCATAAAAAGGATTTTGCTTCACTGGCTACAGGTGACCTTATGGGGAGCAGCTTCTAAGAGCACTGACAGAAGATGACTACTCAGTATCTTAAGTGTTGGCAAAACCTGAGGATCAAGAAAGGTTCATTATCACAAGGAGGTGCCGCAGTTTGTTTTGTGTGTGTGTGACTCGTTTTTCCTCAGGGCTATGTAACACTGTCTGCTATGCACAGAAAGTGATTCTACATTTGGAGCTGCTGGCCACCTCCCAGTTAAACCACACACATCCAGTGCACAGGGCAGCTTTGAAATCAACAGCTGAGACCTTCAAGTGAGTCAGATAATGGAGGGATTGATGAGTTGGCTTTAAGCAAAGAAGGGTAAGAGTCCAAAGCTCTGCAAGTGAGGACCTGGCGAAAGCAACCCAAGAGTTAAAGCAAAAAAGGCACAGGAGAGGCTTTGCCAGCACAGGAGAAGGGTGCTCATTTCTGGAGGCTGCCTACAACTGCAGTCTCTGACTCTCCCTTGGGAGCACTGCATCCATATTTCAAATCATTCCCCCACATCATAGAAATATGATACTGTGATACCTGTAGCAGGGTCAGGAGCTCAGAGAGCCACAGTTGTCAATACAGTCACTGTGAAACACTGCTATTAACTCTGAACCTGCCTCCAAGGATGTCAGAACACTTCCTGCCCTCAGCACATGCTCACTAGAAACCACAGTTTAAAATTTTTAGTAAAAATACAGAAATTACATCATGAGGTGGACAAGAAATACTTAATATTTATCTCTCTCACATTTTTTAGAGTAGAAAATGTCTTTTTATAGGTGATGTTCTCTGATAATGATCTTACAATTTAATAATGAAATTTTTATCAATGCTAAGAAGAACTGGATCTGCTCTAAGTTCCACATGACTTTAATTCGTACACACCAACTCATAAAGAACAGGAAAAACAGAATCTACAAGCTGCTGGCCTCTGCTCCCATCCTTCCCAAAGAACAGACAGGTACAGCAAACTGTCTCAGCCACTGCTCCAGGACTTGACAACTTGCACTGGTGTTAGATTGTCCAGGGAGTTTATTTCACCTACTCTTTTTAAGTCACAAAGCCCAGCTACACTACAACAGACTGGGTTTTGGCAAACATAACTAGACTTCTATTTAAAAAAGCAGGGAAAATCAAAGGAATAAGAGAAGAAAAATTCTATGGAGGCAAAAGGGACAAAGGAGTGAGCAACAAAAGGAAAATAAGTCTTACTTTTCAGACTGTTTTAGCAAACACCAGGGAAATGCAGAGCATCACTTGGCTTCTTTCTCTAGGCAGGGATACACAGATCCTCTCAAAATCAACCACAGCAGCATCACTGTGAATCCCAGCAGGCACTACTAGGCATAAATACATGAGTAGCCTGTTTCCCCATTAACTCTCCTCTGTATTCGCAGGACTAGAACTTACTTATCTGCTGCATCCTGTACAGATTTTCAAAGGGAAGGTTGCTTTACATGGTTCTTCCCCAAAACATTTTTAATGTGGATTCACTTTGGGTAGACAGTTTGAAGCCTGTAATCACAACCCAGGGAACCACCACTCCTGTAGACTGTCAGCAGCTGCTTTGTGTGAAGCTGATGGTCTTTAGCGCTGATCAAAAAAGTTATTACATTTCATCTCTGACTTTTCAGTATTTATAATATTTTTAAATTTAAAAAAAATATCAAACTATTCACAGGAGAACACCCTTAATATCTTCCCACAAGTCCTCCAATGCACCAGGGCTACTGATAAATGTTTTTTCTTAAAATCTAAGTAAGTAGCCATATTAAGAGGTGACTTTGACGCTGCAGCAGGCATGACAGCCTCCAAATTCCTGTGGCAAAATAACTTTTATCCTGTTTACCCAAAGAACCACAGCTCCAAAGAAGCCAGAATAAAAATGAGAATGTACGGGGCAGTCTCCTTCGGGAAGTCTGGAGTACATGGAAATAACAGAGAAGACCAGGAAAGGCAGAGAACAATTGTCACTCCAGGAAAAGTATTTGTTCAGTTGCTTTACTTTACTGGGGAACTAATATTTTTGCTAGAAAAACATAGCAAGTGGTGGTGCTTTGAGTAGCTGATACAGGTACAAAAAGCAGTGTCATCAGAAAGAACGAAAAAGCAATCAGCTGTCTGGATGCCCACACTGGCCTGTCAGTGATCCAACCTACGAGGTAGCCCATGGCAAATCATTATTTTTCTATGTTTATTCCTATGTTTAGTATTTTCCTAAATTTATTTCTAAGTTAAATGGGCCACTCCCCTCACAGGCATCAATGCAGGAAGAATTCCTCTTACTGTGAATGTACCATATTGTTATTTATACAATCATAGGATATCTCAAGGTAGAAGGGACCCATAAAGGTCACCAAGTGGAACTCCCTGTTCCTTGCAGGATGACCTAAAACTACATCACATGACTAAGAATGCTGTCCAGATTGTACTTGAACTCTGACAGACATATTAAGACTGAGAGGAATAAGAAAATCCCTTGCAAGTCCAAGTACTCACACTTCTTGTCTTGCAGGATCACAATCTTATTTTAGGCTGGAATTAGCTTTGTCTGGCTTTAGAAGACACCAAAAGCTGGTCAGAACCCAAAGAGGTAAAGCAGGTGCCCAGTGGTGTCAATGCTTTAAGCAGACAAGTTACAAACAAGCTTTTCCTAATGACTAGAATTTGTCTGTAGAAAACATCAGCAAAAGAACAAACTGATATTGTGGTCCAGTCAAAAAACTGAAATCCCCAGAGAGCCCTTTGTCTCTGACACACCAAGGCCATCACTCCAAGGAAGAGGTAAGAAGCTTTCCCAGCTACAGCCAGCCCAAGGGAGCAAGGTATGGGAATGAAAGTTAGTTCAGATTAGCAACAGGGTGAGGAGGATTAACCAAAGCTAAATGCAGGGTGAGATCCCCTAACAGCTCATATGGATTGCATTAGCTAAAAATGAAGTCTAAGAGCAAATGTAAATCATTATGGGAGTTTAACAAACCTTAGTCACACGCCTCCAGCATATTGCTTATAAAGTCGCCGGCAACACCGAAAATGTGGTAAGAAGGGGGGAAAAAAAGGAAAATGTGAAGATGGTGAGGTGGAAATTCTATCACAAAGAAACAGCTCCACCTTATGTTTGAGCAGCATGAGCATTTTGTTCAAACTTACCTTCCAAACATGCATCTAAGGGGGAATCCAGCTAACACAGTTCATAAAACAATGGTCAAAAAGGCATCATTACAGCATCTCTGCTCTGGAGTTATTTTTTCCACTCCAGTGTTTGCAGCATTTCTGGTGGTAATAACTATGCTCTCCACAGAACAGATGTTGTGTCATGACCTCTTTACTTTTCCAGCCTGAATTCAATGCCAGCAGTGAATTTTCTAGCGACAAAACAACGTTACGTTCAGCTGCAGTAATTTTCCATCTAAATCACAGCTGCAGGGGGAAAAAAAAAATCCAAAAAACCAGTCAGAACCCTTCATAAACCGTTAAAAGTAATCAGGGAGCTAGTTTCAGGTAGTATATTTCAATTCAGGTGACAGAACCCATTTATTGTTGGAAAAGTGTATTTGTTTAACACCTTCTGGCTTTGATACTTTCTTTTCCAGACTTTACTTTAGCAACAGGTGACTTCTAAAACTTAAAAACTTAAATTCATTCCAAAAATAGTGAGGTATTTTTAGAATAATTGCTCTTTGCTTTTTATTTGCTGTCATCAGATCAACACTTTGTTACCTTGAACACAAACATTTAAGTCCAGAATTAGGTAGTGAGGTAACTGATGGTGTCTAAACCTTTTCAGAATTGCTACACTTGGACTTCACTTAAATAATACATGACTGAGGCAAAGGATCAACTGGAATATGTGTGTAAACATTTCACAGTTCAATGCACAAAAAATACCTCCTTGGAGACCCATGGCAGCTACAGCAAAGGAAACAGAAGCAAAACATAGAGGGCATCAAGAGAGAGCAAAGAGGGGAACAATGAGATGTAACATACAGGAGGATAATTGTCAGTCAGGAGGAGAAGGAGGAAGGACATGCAATTAATTATTTCACTCGTGCAGAAATTAAGAAACCTGTAGTATTTTTTAAAAATCACTCCTTTTTGACAAAAACAATACTGTTCAGCAGATGCACTCTGTGCAATTTTCCAAGTGATCTTCTATAAGGAAGAAAAAAGTCACTTCACTGTATCCAAGGTACAGCACATTTTGACATACCACCAGGATGCTGTTGCCCATCGGGAGCAGCAGGGCACCACTCCCTTGGCCAAAGGTTGTCACAACCCCGTTATCTCATCCTAACTTTGTGTAAGTTGCCACAGTCACCCAGATCCTGGGCACCCTGCCACAAGACAAACAACAAAGGAAAAAAAAAACCCACCCAAACATACAGTTTTACTAATTATTTCAGAGGTGAATTTGCAAGATACCTGTGGTGTTCCATAAGAAATGGTCTCCAAGAACTACTGTTTCAATACATATTTATGAATACGTAAGTGCAAATTGGATTTCACTGATGTTTAATGCTTGCTGTGTAGTAACAGAAACATTTTCTTAGCTCTGTGATCTGTGTACAGATTTGTTTGACGCACGCACATTCACCTGGGTGAAAGCATTTGGCAGTCAGCGTGTGTTGTCATAACCTATACAAACATCAGCAGTTTGTGATGGCAACAAATGGCACAGAAAGTGATCAAGGTTTTGACATGTGGAAACAATTATTCCTGTTAGTGGCCAGGTGATATATTAATAATGGAGATACGGCATCAAAACAGCTACTAATTGCAGTGCCAAAGATTAAGGGTAATTGCATGTAATGACTTGCTCAAGTTCTGCATGAGCAGCTTTCACCTACATTTATGCTTGTTTTCTTACTTGGACTGTAAAGCTCATTTAACTTTTTCCTTCATAAAGCTTTTTTGTAGCCAAGGGATGCCTTCAGCTAATATTCCACCGCAGTGACATTCTATAACTCTAAGTTCATATGCCATCACTGTTGCTTGTCACTTCTAATGATGGAGAAATACTATATTACCATTGAAATAAAATCAGGGTGTTACTACCCATGTTATTTTTAAATTTAATGAAAGTACCCACTAAGCCAGCTTCCCACCTCTCTAAGTCATTAATTGTACCCAGGCAGCAAAATTCTTACTCTTTGTTTGCTAACATTCTAGCCAGTAAGCTTGAACAACACTGTGATCTGCTTATGTCTCTTTTCCATTTGCTTGATTAGCCATTGATTCCACTTTTCTCCTTCAACAAGCAGTTAAATTTTGTATTTAGCACAATTAATTGTTACAGCAACGTTCTAATATAGCTGAGAAAGAGCGGTAACTACCAAGAATCATCAGGTTTCCTTGGCACACAGAAATCTTTGTTCTGAACTCTTTCATGGTTAAAATGTCAGATGTTGCTCCTGGACTACAGGGACCTCTATCACTTTTTCATTTATTCTAACGATATGTATTCATTTTACAGTCCATTTTATCAATAGCAATCATGTTTATCAACTGAAATTATGGTTAACACTGAAAATATCACACAGATACAAAAGGGGAGGGAGGGAGCAAGCTTTGATTAACATACACGAAAAAGCCTCCTTTAACGCTTACCTGTACAATCTTCCTTTCATGTTAGCTCTATCCCAGTTTGATTGCACTATTCCATTAGTAATTTTTCCCTCATATACATGCTAAATTCCACAATTCTCTGAACTCCTTACTAAAGTACTGTCAGTATTTAGTGTTCCTCTGTTTCAAACATTTTCCCTTCTGGTTTCTTCATCTCTCCTGGAATCCTTCTGTAACTACACACTTGCTTGAAGGGACATGAATGAAGTCAACATCATCCTCGCTACTGTGAGCTACGTCTCTTCAACCCACTAATGCTGGTAGCATCATCCTGTGAAACAAACTGTAAGAACTTACAGTAGATATTAAGTTGGTATGTTTGTGATTCACTCTTTGAAAGTTTTGACTAAATTAGTTAAATCACTTCTTCCAAGACTGGTCTATCTTTGAAATTTTCTTAATCCTACTATTTCTTTCTGATACACAGTGTAAGTTCTTTCTGCAATTACAGCTGGTTGCACCTTTTCACACACAGGTAAGTCCTGTATAACCCTTGGGGACTGAGCCACATGTCCCCAGAGGGTGTTAGTGCTTTACCACTCCCTCAGCACACGCCCTTCTCTGAAAAGACTGATTTCTCTGAGTATTCTATTACTCTTCTAAGGCAGAAGTTTCCCCTCAAGCACAAGGGACGCTCCCTTTCTTTCATTTCTGTCTCTTCATTTTCCCAGTTGCTGCAAATCACACACACACACACACACCCTTTGTCTAAAGGAAGTGAATCTGCAAGTGACCAATATTTACCAATTGTCTTTCTTTGCTCCTTCAGGATCGAGTCCATATTTAATACACCAAATTTTCTACTATTTTAATAGTGAACACTGACAGTCATACAGTATATTTGCAATCTATACATTATCAGTGCAAAACTCTTCTAATTTTCCATTTCTGCTCCACAATTCATTAAACTTAAGATCCACTGTGCTTGCTGTGGGATGATACCTTTAATGGTCTCTGACATTTGCATGGCCACCCCCTCTTGGAAGCCAACCCCTCCCATGGGCTTCACTCCCTTTCCTTAGAAGGTGAGAATTCATGGATAATTGGATTTTATCTGCTGCCACAGGGCAGGGAAGG
>JAWWEU010000023.1:16101256-16120982 GCA_035583155.1 Acropternis orthonyx
CCTGTTTTATACCCCCAGCACCCCGAAAACTCCCCACAGACACAAAATGGCCGCCAGGCAGCCCATGACAAAATGGCGCCCAGGGGTCTCCTCTGTCCATCCTTCACCTGCTTGTAATGAAACTGCTCTTTTATTCCTCACGTGGTATATCCACACCAACATTATCTGGATTGTACCAACAATCTCCCCTTCCATGCCAAGGGCTCAGGTTCTCTGGGCTAAATTCTGCACTGACAAATCCAACTACACCTTGCTCTTCCTGCAATGCTCTTTTCAAAGACAAGGGGACTCCTCTAGCAAGTTGAATGATCCAATCCACAATTTTGCCTCTACTTACCACCCTGAAGCTACTGAAGCTTCTCCCCACTGCCCAGCTAACTGCACAGCTGGAGCTTTCATTGTCCACCCTTTAGCATGTCCTTCACCACGGGCTGTCTGGACTCACTTCATCCCAGATGCTGAAAACACAGGCTTTTTGCACCACACACTACTCTGAGCTACTTCTCTTCTGTTCTTCCACCCTGATTCCATTCCTGTTCCTTTAATAATTCAACCTTTGCTTTCAAATCCACCTTTTCCTACCCCACAGAGACAAATTTTCCTCTCCCTAACCATAATAGATTAAGTCAAATTGGTTGCAGCTCACCTCAAGGCCCATACTGCAGCAACCTTCAGGTTGCCTTAGCTGTACTGCTCCCCTGACAGATTGCAAATGCTTTTTCACCCTTCCTCAATGCATCTTCAGCCATGAAAGCTTCCTGTTCCCACACCAAAATATCTTTCAGGTGACCTACATCCCTAAATTTTCCTCTGGATGGGACTAAGTCCTTCCCTCTTCTCCCCACCCACTGAGCAATCAGCCCCAGCAGAATACTGATTACCTTGATTGCCCAGTTACAAAACCATACGCTGTGTGTTTACTTTCAGTTTCTGTTATTCTGCTCTTCTGCTTCAGTCTCTCGATTTCACCCCAAAAGACCTGGTTCACCTGTACCCCACAAATTTGCAGTCTTCCCTCTGAGCTGTTTTGTTTAGGCAACTTTTGCAGCTGCAAATAGACTCCACAAGCAGGATATTATGTCCCTGCTCATGGCAGGGGGGGTTGGATTACCTTTAAAGGTCCCTTCCGACCCAAACTATTCTATGATTCTGTAATATATTCACCTTCAAAAAGCTAATTCATGTATTGATTCAGATGCATGAAATCAGTGAAACTCAAAAAGCTACCAAGCACAGTATAAATCCAACACTCAGTAAACCTCAGAGCATCTCTACCAGCAGACAGTTCAGCGGGAAATCTCTGCAGCTCCTCAAAAGGGACCTTCAGGGCTCATGAACTGCCACCTACCAACTGTGTATTTACACTCAGGAATGCACACTTGTAGATGGTTTTCCTCCTGAATCCTGGAGCTGCTGTCACAAGAGGGCAATCCTAGCTTTCTTAGCCTGCCTGACTTTACTACAGATTTTTTTTTTTTCCAGTGTCTTAACTTTTCTTTAGAAATCTGAAGCAAGGTACTCACAGCTGTGCAGTGTGAGACCCAGGCCATGGGACACCACACCTATTTCCTGTTGTGCAGTGGAGGTTCTATCCAGTCCTCATCCAACCCTCCTGTGTGGAACAGGACTTGAATGAAGCCACAGCACCTCCCTGATCCTTGCCCTGTCCTTCAGCAGAGCTCCCAGATGAGCGTGTGTAAAGCTATTGTGTAATAAAAGTTACCTGAGTGAGTAAAAATATACTAAAACCTATCAGTACAATTCTGAAGGAACCACAGAGCAACTCAGTTTTCCACAGGCTAACATAGAATCAACTTCAAATGGGAGGACTGTTACAGAGAGTGAAGAGGAATATTATCACACGCTGTTGCCTCTTTCTTCAATGCATAAATAAGCCCTACTTCACCAGCAAAGCAGAATGACAAGCAGTGCTTCTTCCAAGCATGTTCTCCTAGTTGCCTAAAGAAGCACTTGTGCAGAAACATACTTAAAGAGTTTTATTTGCAGTGACAGAAATGCACTCGGAGATGGAAGTCACTCACAGACTAAGCCTTTCCTCACAGGGACACTGTGTTCCTTGCACACCTACCGTGTTTGGCCATGTTTACCACAACATCTCCTCACCCATGCCTAGAGACCGCTAAAAACCCTGGCACAAACTTAGAGAAGGCACATGGGTGCACTTCATGGTACTTGTTTTATAAAATTACTCCCCCAAACCCCTTCCATTAGGAAAACATTAGTACTGCCCAGTCAAACACCTAGAACTGAGAAGAAGCCACAACTAAATGTTTCTGTGCAATCTTAATTTGCCCCCTCCTCATTCCTTGCTGTCAGGGCTGGCAAGCAGGCCACGATACAGCCTTCAGCAAGCTGACCAGCAGCCTCCTCTCACTCCAGCCCAGTGCAGGGCTCTGGTGACCTACTGCTAGGCTGACTTGTTACACCAAATCTACAGACATAAGTACATACAGGAGTTGGTTATGACTGAAACCAACATATGAATGAAACGGGACTCAGATGGGGGTGGGGGGGAGAAGGAATTGAAGATATTCCCAAGTGATCACAAGGCACTTTCTCACAGGCAGTGCAAGATTGTCCAAGACACAAACACATCCCCTTGGAACAGCATCAGAGCGCTGTTTCACACTCATCCCTCTCTCAAGGGAGCCACAAGGCTGTAAGAGTCTGAAATCTTCCTGTATTCCAGAATGTTAACAGCTAAACCCTGCAGTCTTCTCCAAAGCTCTGTTGCATCTTCCCTTTTTGAAGCAGTCTCTCCCAAGTGTATCGCAAAGAACAAAACATGATTCTTGTTTACTACTGGATGAGAACCACTCATACACCCGATTTGTGTTTCAGGACTGCTCTGCCTCCCAATTTTTAATTTTTTTCTTCTCGACACTGCTTTCGTTATTTCAGTCTTATTAAGTGGGCCACATGTACACATCCATCCTCTTGGTCACGTTCCTTTTCACTATCTTAGATCAGTGGGATGGCACTGAACTCTGAAAATAAGTTACACTGAACACAGATTATCTGTAAATCACAAACCCCAGCCAGCAGATCAACACACAGAGCTCTGTCAGAGGCTCACCTACCACAACTACACAGGAAGTCTGACAAAGCAAAAACCAGAGCTGTTTTACCTTTCCCCACAATTACAGGAAGAAAATCCCCCGCTGGCTGCCCACGGAAGGTCACATTGATCAGATTGTGTGAACAAACCTCACTTGGCAGATGTGCAGCTACAGACACCTCAGCTGAGAAGGGCTCCTTCCTCCTTCTAGATCACAGCAAGGTAGTGCACAGACGACAGTTCAGATCCAGAAACCAAGGAGAACGAACATCTTCCCATGGAAACAATCCAAAATGCAACAGAGATAAGCACTTCCCATCAGTGTTTTCCTTAGATCCCCCAGCTGCCAATGCTTTCCAGCAGGCCCTGCACTCAGCTCCCATGGCCCAGCTGTACATCAGATGTGCAGAGCTTCAGACTTCATTTTCAGCTTATAATGAACACAAGCTCCATGTCCACAGCACTATCAGAATTCAGATGAGTTATGCATTTTGTGCTGAACAAAACCATTACATCTCAGCACTGATATGGCTGAAAAAGCCTCATATCCTCTCTCTTGGCATTATCTTTAAAATAAGGTAATTAAACCACAGGAAAAAAAAATAGTATGATGTTCAAACAGCAAAAAAAATATGAAGTCCACAAAAAGAATGTCATAGTTTAGATAGAAACATTATCCAGAAATCAGGGGATTATGACCAGCTGACCCCAAGGCACTCACACTCAGGCAATCCTTTACATAAACTAAAAAGTCACACCCCTTACAGGTGCTAAACTGTGGACAACATCCAAGCTTACATCTATTACTTTGGTGCCTGCTAAAGCATATTAACCAGTGAAGTTAGCTTTAACTCCTAATTTCTTTTCTGAAAAAGGTGTTCCCCCTGCCCTATTTCTTCACAAATAAAACATTTACCATACTAGGAAAAAACAACACTTGAACAATTGGTTAATTGTTTAGTTCCCAACAGTAGCATTGCCAGTCCCAGCCTAATTCAGCTAACAAACTTCATTATATATCAGATTTATTCCTGGCCAATGAAACAGTTTTTAATCACAACAACGCATTGTAAAGGCAAACAAAAGAACTTGGTGATTCCAATCCATACAAACATACATTTTGACAGAAATAAAGAAGAAAAGAGTGACTATAATAATGCCACTTCTCACAAAACTACTACAGCAAGTTTCATCTGTCTGTGTTCTTGCATATGTGCTATGAAATGCTGTGCAAGTTTAGGTTGATAAATGAATTTATACATAAAATATCCTAGAAAATACAAACCAAGCATCAGCAGTACCAAAGATACAACCAAAACTCTCATAAACCTCAAGCGGAAGACAAAAACAAAATGAAAAGGAAATAAATTTTATTTGGTGTTCCTTTCTTATATAACAATTATATTTTACCATTTTTTGGAAGTAATTCATCCAACTAATAAGAAAAACACATCACAAAGCATAGTCATAGCTTTTTCTACAAAGAAAACGTTTTCAATCTCTTTTGGCTTGAAGTAAAAGATTTCAGAACACTGCAAAACAGTATCATGAAATTTTAGACAATTGTGCCTTTAGCAGAGTAACAGAACTATAAACAAAAGGAAAATATGGTCAAGTTCAATGTCAACTTTGTCCCTGAGTTTGACAGTCTCCCGCTTTACCAATAAAGCAATTAACAGCTTTCACATTAAGGATCACACAGATAAATAAGAAACCAGGAGACAGCTTCCTAGGTCTCTACTTCCCATCCCTCCTTGCAGTTTCCTGCCACATAAAATATATTAAAAATAAAACATCCCACACCACAAACCCCAGGCAACCATTACTGAACTGCTTACAGATGATGTTTGAACGAGGAATGTGTCCATGATTTGCAAATGAGCAATCATTAAGCCACCTTAAATGTCTTCCTGATTCACATGAAATTGGATTCATTAGAGATGCAACAGACACTTGGAAGCCTTTCCAATATGAAATAAAACAAGTTGGTTTAAATATCTAACTTGTCTTTAGATGCATACAATGCATTTATGTTAAAAAAATATTTATGAGACTAGACAGCCATTTGAACAGTGAGATCTCACATCATCCTACTCATGACATTGTAAGTAGCAAGAAGTCATTCAGTGTCCAGCTGGACTGTAAGACTAGAAAAGGCAGAAGGACTTCAAGCTCATGTTGCATGAAAAGTTCTTCAATCTCCGAAGCACTCTGAGTGCAGGGCTATACAAAACATCTCATTTCAAGTAGTTATAAAAATCTGCTGTACAGACTGAATTATTCCCACAATAAGGTCCCAAAGACATGGAGAAAAAGACATACCCTAAAAAGCAGTCCATAGGTTCAATTGTCTGGATTTTTTTGGTACTCTGAACAAGTAAAGGAAAAGAAACTGTATGCAATGACAATTTATAACAAAGAAGATTCAACCCTCTGCAATATATGGAGCTGTACTTCACCACAAACTCCACACCTGAGAGAAATGAGAAAAAAAAGATGCAAGAATTAAAAATTTAAAGGCAAAGAACTACCAAATTCAATTACCAGGACAGAATAACAGAGTTTGTTTTATTTTGATAGATTTCGTAACAGCCTAAGAAGAATCAGCAAGTCTCTAACTACTCCCTTCCAGCCAGGCAACAGAGAGCCCTTTGCTGAGATGTGCACCTTTCCCTTCCACTGTTACATTTTCGCTTCCCTGTGATCATTTTTGAATCACTAAATTTCCATATAAAGTATCTTTGGCGATATTTTCCAAGTGAGAATTACCAGAGTTCAAAAAATACTTCTGACTAGCAAGCTGAAGACCCTGAGACCATAAAGGCTTTCACCCTGGGCACTGTGGTCACCAGGATGAATTCCACAGTGCCATTAATTTTTTTTTAAGCAGCCTGAGGATCTGCAGAGTTGCTATGTAGTTAAAGTAAAAGCTTTTGGCTGTACATGTCTGAGCACACATTTTTCACTGCTTGACATTTTTTGGGCCATCACAACACTGCAAAGGGGACACTGATCATTATAAACCTGCCTCGTGCACACACTGAAACTGGCAAATTCAGATCTGAGGCCAGAAATAAAACACACCATTAGTAAACCTAGACCAGCAGCCTAGCATTGAATTTTACAACTTCTGAATGCCCAAATTTTCAACAATTCAAAAAAACCCCTCATTAATTCAAAGGTTAAGATTGAACAACAAAAGGAACAAGATGTGAGGAAAATGTTGCAACAAGAAGTATTCTCTATCCAATAAAGAAAGCTTCAATATGCATAACGCCTTGTAAAAAATCTTATTTAACATTCAATTTCACAGATAAAACAATTTTCAATAAGACAAATTTGTACATGCTGGTCCTTAAAGTCTCAGACAAAACCAAAAAACCATGGAAAGAAAAAAGAAGCTTTATGATTAACCTGGAATTTCAGCATCAGTGTGAATGCACCTAATACCTCCTTTAGGACACTGCTCAAACCCCTTTCTCCTTTCAGCTAAGGCTTCAGAGTATTTCTAACAAGCCAATCAGTGCCCTCAAAATGAGGGATATGCTGAATGAAACAACCTCACAGAGCCAGCACAGACACAGGCTGTGCATGCCATTAATTTACCTGTGAACGTCAGGACTTTCTGTTCGCCACTTTACGCTTCAGAACACAGACAACTCAATCCCTCTGCACACCACAGTGTGTTCTGCTCCAGCAACACTTACACTGCTTTTGGTGCTTGCCCTAGTGTTTTCCTCAGCTTTGTTTTGTTTTATGGGTTTTAGTGTTGGCGTATTTTGTGAGATCATTTTCTCACCAGTTAAGCAGCCCCCGCTATGCCAAGTAAGGGCCTTCTTTGCTACACCTTAAGATACAAACCACATCATGCCTTCACACACACACTCCCCAATGGCAGGAACATGTGAAGTCTGTAAACCAGGTTATGTCAGAAGGTGCATCTTAGATCTTCATTCATTACCCAAGATGCTGTTTGAAGAAAAGCCTGGAAAATCATGGTGCCTAAAGAGAAAATTACTCATCTTTCTCTCACTCTACTGACCAGTTTAGAAGACAAAAAAAAATTCAATCTTCTACATCGCCACTTCAGTATCAGTGCTTTCAAACACATGTGGAAACCTTTTTCCATAGAGTCCTTATGGAAAAAAACACAGCCCTTTACTGCAAGCACATACAAGAAGTGCTCTGCACAGGAGCATGTCATGTTCCTTTCTTCAAATACCGGGAGAGGAACTGGCTTCTGACAAAGTGGATCAGCTTGGTCTCTGTGCAGAACATTGTAACGATGGTTGCTGCAAAGCACAGAGCACCCACAGCGATGTGGATCAGCCTTGCCATCCAACCCTTATCACAGCAGAAGAACACCTACAACAAAGGAAACAAGCAATTGCAGGAGAACCAGTCAGCACAAAGTAGATTTACTGTCTCAATAAAAAAATAAGGTCCCACACCTCTCCTGAACATGCTGTGCCACCATCAAGCTGAGCGCGGTTTTGCCACATGCACTGATCCTACAACAAATCATCTTTAGTAGGCACAACACTTAAGTTTTAAGAAAACTCTGCCAGCAAAAAATAAGCATTCAGTAGGTGCCTGGTGCATGAAGAAGCTCCTATTATCTGGCGTGCACAAAATTGTTACCTGAGATGACATGAAAACTTTGGTGCTATCATGCAATTCTGCTGCTTTGCAGCAACATATTAGGCTATTTTCTAACAAAACTGGAAATCTCCCATTCCAAAATATAAAGCCTTCCTTTCTCAGGCATAATGGATTTTCAAGCTGTCAAATTTTTGTACCCTGAAAAGCTACCATCTCTGTAATAATTAGTCTATGCAATTACCATCTTGTAGTCAGAATAAATGTGATAAAAGTGCTCTCAGCAATTTTTGCTTCTGTTCTTGTTTTGGTTGTTTACTGCCTTTTTTATAACAGAATTGTTAATAAGAATTTTTTTGTGTTAAAAGTTCAATTATTAATAACTAAGGACATGAATTCACCCAGAGATGGCAAAAAGGTGTTCAATTTCATTGCACTTGTCAGGTACACCTTGTTCAGGTGGCAGAGATGACTTTGTATCAAAGATAAAAATCTCTTAATATTATATCTTGCCTTGCCTGTAATGGAAACATTCCTGCCTACCCTCAAAAGCCTTTTCTCTGTTTGTAGACACAAAAGTCATTTGACAGCAACATTCAGAGTGAAAGTAAAGAGAAAGATGCTCACCTCTGAGAAAGCAGTGATGACTCCACTGCTGATATAAAGCAGCACCAAAAAGGGTGAGGGAAGCAAACCTGCCAGAGGTCTGTAAGCGCTTTCCTTGAAGTAATCATAGATATAGTGGATGCTGTGAGCTATTCGAATGGCCATGTTAAAGCAGTTGGCAAGGATGAAGCCGATACTGCCCTGCCAGTGGGTCAGGAAATAAGAGATGCACAGAAATAGGAAGGACAGGGCCAGCATAACAAAATTGTACCTAGGGGAAGAAGAAGAAACAAGTTAACAATGCATACAGTCACGGTATTCATTTACTGATGATCTTTAGTTTTCTAAAATGAGGAGTAGAATTTCTCCTATTTACCTTGCAGTGGAGAAGATAAATTTGAGAAGAGAGATGTTAAAAAAATATTCAAAAGAATGGAAAACACATCAAACGAATTAAATCAAGAACCACATTATGTGAAGGAAATTCTATTTCACTAATCAGCTGCACACTCATTTCAGAAAGTAAAATTTAGTAACAATTAATAGTAATGTAAAAACTTGAGGATTTTTTTGCTCTTGTATTTTAGGAATATATTAAAGAAAATGCATGCTTGAACAACAAACTGACACTTTATCTCATTTCTGCTCCAAGCAGTGGCTTGGAAAACAAATCCACATTTTAAGGGCATCATGAAACCAGCCCTTGCAAAGTCAAAAAAAAAAAAACCAACCAAAAAAACCTACTTCTATTGTGGAAAATAAATTTCACTGAAATTAATTTGGAAAGGCCACATCATTGGACAACCTGAACACAGAATCAAGAAATAATCCAGGCTGGAATGGATCTCAGGAGGTCATCTAGTCCATCCTCTACAAAGTACACAAACCACTGAATTCACACCCACACTTTAAATCATTCCCAAGCTCAGTAACTGTACATGAAAAAATTTAAATTGCAAACTTTTAGTGAGTCAAATGATTGTCTTAAAAAGTACAACTTCAAGCTCATTTGTACAGAAAACACACATTTAAATTACTTTCCCAGTTAGTGATGTACCAAAAGCTAATTTAACAACCTTTATTTCTTAATTTCTGACCTTTTTACCCATTTGCTAAAGCTTTTGCATCTAAGTCTAAATGCAGACAAAGGTTGTTTGTTAGTGGGTCAGGATATTTTTATGCCAATTTCAAAAGAACCAATCTCTTTATAAGGTCAGCAAAACAAATGAACAGGAATGTTCTGTGTCCTACCTGTCCACCTCCTCTTTGCACATCAAAGCAAACGTGAAACATTCTGTTACTCCATTGACAGCAAGAAATAGGACGTACAAGGAGTAACACCGGAGCAGATCTGGACCTAAAAAACGCATTAGAAAGACAAATTGAGAATTATTTCTTTCATCAAACTGTGCTGTTTTTACAGTGAATGACACTAAGAGACAGAAGTTGTAATGTTATTACTAATAATGGAAACTTAAGTTCATTTGAAGGGGTTTCCTGTCTAGATATCTTTACGAGAACAGAAATAAACAGGCAAAATAAAAAACAAAAATAAAATCTAAAACACACCAGACTAGCAGTTATTATTATAGAAACAGAAAAGATAGCCATTAAAAAAGGCATTTCCTAATTAAAAATTTATATTTTTCATAACTCAAATATTCTCTTGTACAGAAATTAGTGGAAATTAATCCAAGAGTCAATATGAGGCATTAAAAGCATTAAAATGTATATTTTGAACTCAACAGTAAGGAAAACAGAAAGGCTGTTCAATACATTCAAAACTGGTGGATGAAAAATGATATTCCAATCGTTATGGGTCAGAGATATTTAGACATGACTTCAAAGTTCTCCATTCAGATTAATCTTTTTCTTCTTCTTTAGAAATTATGAGACTGTGAAAAAAATCCCGTGTTTTTAACAGGTTAGTGTACACCCATGAATATTCCTTCTTGATGGAAGCAATGTAGTTCATATTTTGTTCATAAAAAGAGTTGGCTACCAGGGTCCACAATGACAATCTTTCACCACATTTGCTTTCAAAATGAAACCCAAATCTCACAGAACCAGCAGCAAGACAACTCAAAACAAAATGCCAGGTATTAACATCTTTTCTTGGTTATGCAGACACAGGTTTTTCCTTAAAATCACTCTCCAAATCAAACACCAGCTTTCCAATAACACGCAGGGGTCTAGTAAAACAAAAATATCTAAATGCTTAATATTTAAATACAGCAAAGTGTCTTTGGAGTTAGAAAATTATCTTAACACTGAATGAGGTAATTCCAATGAACACCCAGTTAGCAATATTCCAAGGTTATGGTGTGCTCAAATCTGCCTTCAACACAATATATTGTCATATGCTTTCATCTTCCCTGTAACTTTCTCTTAATGATCGCAGATGTGAAATGGAAAATGCAAGCTGGAACTCTCCCACAACAGCACACAGGCCAAATTGCCAGACAGAAGCACAACAAAAAAGGCTCCTCTGAGGAGCTGCTACACCTTCACCCAGTTCTAGCTGTTACCTTACACAGGCTCAGCTACAGCAGGCACTGTTTTATCCAGCAGGAGCTACTGACAGACCACTGAAAAACCCAGAAGAAAAACTCCAGGCTGCAATCTGGGTGTTCATTTTCCAAGAAAAAGCAAGTAAATGAATCTCTACTTTCTCTCCTGAAAATCAAAGGGAACTACAAATTCCTTGACTGCTTTTTAGGATAGATTTCTTAAACTTACCCTGCAATATGTACAAGACTGTTACCATTATGTAGGCTAGCACTCTTTTAAAAAAAAGTACTAATTTTTCTATGCTAAAAATATGAATTCTTTGGGTCCAATTTGGTGTATGGGTTTTCTGGAGGGATAGTTGCTGTTTTAAGCAGCTGAAGTCAGTAGTTTTACAACATGGCTTAGTCAAACAATCCTTTAAATGTTCTTTTCCAACAATGTGATATTGCAGGAGGGTAGAGAACCAAACTTCACCATACTTGTTTAGAGCTTCTTAGTATATTTTAGTTTAAGGTGACTGCATATTAAAGGCACAAGTTCTGGATTCTGATGAGCTTAGTCACAGATTTCAATAGGAGTTTTACAGGAAAAAACCAAACCTGCTGATTTAACCAAAAATCCATAATAGCTGCAGCTTCTCTAAAGAATTGGGGGTTTTTGTCAGGTCTGTAAATCTTTACCTGTTCCAGAACTGAGCATTGAGCCCCCATAAATATCCAGAGCCAGCTGAGAATAGGCATAGCCAAAAACAGTGATGGTGAGGCCAATCAGGAGCACAAGTTTCAGCAGCAACTCTAATACATTTGCAGCCATAGCAACATCATCCTGAAAACAAATGTAGCCAATTACATGAAGCAAATCAATGCCATAGTCATTTCACACAGAAATGTTACTTCACAGAAAAAAAATAAATCAGTTTGCACAGTGTAAAAAAAAAGGTGTGAAACTTACCCTTTGTTATGAAATTATCCATACACATGGTCTTAAGCTGGAACATTTTTTATGTATTTATTATCCCATCGTTTTTCCAATTATAATATCAGGTACACTATATACAAAATATACAGATATCTAGGTACACCTCTCTAAGCCCACCAATGACCTGAAGACAGGATTTAACTGTGTGCTGATGTGCAAGTCTACTACAGGAAGGTCAGCCCAGGTTGACCTTCATGACTGATCAAGAATTACTCTGTGGAACAAAGCTCTTACTTATTAATACTTCACATACAAGTCAAAAGCACAAGAAAAACACAATTATTTCCTTCCCCAAACTGCATCCCTTCGAAGCATTACTTAAGCATATTCAGACAGCATTTATCTAATAGAAATAGTATGATTTCATTATTTAAATAATGGCCTGACTATATCTGGAAATACAAAGTACAGCAGGCTTTACATCATGGTGTTTGGAGGAGATGATGTTCACTTCATCAACACAAGGCAATACTATGTCACTGCACATTTTGATTTCTCTATCATCAGCATTTTATCCATGGTTTTTGTTTTTCTGGTTCAGACTCTCTTGACATTTTTGTTCTCTACTTGAGCTTTTCAATTTTAACAGCCTCAATACTCAAATTTAAACACACCTTTCTGCCCATCACACTTCTGCTGTAACCAAAATCAAGCATTTGACATGTAATTAAGCCAAAATAAACTTACCTGCTTCTGATCCTTGACAGTCTTCCCCCTTTCCAACACTTTAGCAAAAAAGACATAAAAACTCTCCTCAATAGGCAGAAAGATAAATCTGGCCACCAGTGAACCAAGATTATTCACAATATCATATACACCTGGAAAAAAAATAGCAATCTGTAATTTTTAGATGCATTTTAATTGCAAGTCTTTAATAACAACATGAATTCCAATTTAATATCTCCACCAAACAAAAAGAAAACAAATGGAATTTAGTGCAACATCGAAGCAGTGTTTTCCAGAGATTCTGACAGTCACAGCAACCACAGCTCAAAATTGCAAGGCTGGCTCATAGATGGCAAAGGAGGACAAAAGCATCAACGACAGATGTGAATCTAATAACAGCACCAAAACACACTTAAAATTCTTACTGCAGAGGAAGTAGGAGGATCCTGATAAATGTCACTGAATATAAGGATTTACTGATACAGAAGAAGAGAAAAATACGTATTTAGTGAAAGATATCCCTGCCCATGGCAGAGGGGTTGGAACAACATCATCTTTAAGGCTCCTTCCAACCCAAATCATTCTATGAAGTGTGGGTTTTAATTAAAAAAAAAGAAAAGAAAAGATAAGATTTCCAATTGGAAAATTCTGATTCAAAGATAAAATAAAATTAAGCCTCAGGATCAAGGCCAGGCTGGTTGGAGCTCTGAGCAGCTTGGTCTGGTGAAAGCTATCCCTGTCCACAGCAGGGAGGTTGGAACTAGATGATCTTTAAGCTGCCTTCCACTTCAGGCCATTCTATGTTTCTATGATCTTAAATTAAATTCTTTTCTCTATCTATGTGAATCATTCTCTGAAATGTATCTCAAGAGTCACAAAGGCTTTGAATTATTCTCAGATTTTCAAGTTATCTTCAAATACCTTCAGCCTTTTTCAGAACCCCCTTCAGAGCAGTGACTAAGAAAACTGTCACCATTCCACAATACCATCACACTTACCCTGATCTCCAAAATTTAACACATTCAAAAAAGTCATCACATATCGTTCACCTGGAAGTTCAAAATAAAAAACTTGAGAGCAAGTCCCTAAATCTTTCCCAATACTAAGTATTCAAGAGACAAATAGAACAGCACCTGGTTCAGATGACCCTAAAAAGCTTTACTTAGGTTGGTAACACCTGCTGGTACAATCTGACAGTCACAAGCCTCTCCCCAGCCCCCCAGGCTTTCTGAAGCTCTAAGTTGCTTTTTTAAGTAGTGTTCACAAGCCCTTCTCTGCCACCACTACATGTAAAGCCTCACCCTCTGTCAAAATCTGTTTCAAGAAGGACTGTTTGAAGAAACTCCAAGTCAAACGTGCTTCCTTCCAGTTAACAAAGGTCTGCAAAAAATGTAGTGAAATGTAATAAACATGACTGAAACTACAGAGCAGGAATAAAAAATACAAAGCCAGTGCAACGCTCTAGGCTGGCTCTAACTGCAGTGATGAGGAAACCCACTGTGTCACAATTACTAACAAACTAAAATATTATCTAAAATATTGCTAAATTCAAGGATCAACATAACTGACCTGGCAAAAACTTATTCCCTGGCAGAAAACTACTGTTGCTGCAGATGAAGTACCCGAAGCAGCTTTCTACAGAAAACACCAGTCAAAGGAAAGACAGGAAAAAGCCACATCCAAGCTGCTTGGCATGCCAGTATAACTTTCCCTTTCACGGTAGATTTAAATTGCTGACTGCTCTTCAAACTGTCCCCACGAGTCTTGAATTTAAGAACCACCTTTATCTTTTCAACCTGTAAATTCTTTTTCAGAATGTTGTCTTCCTTGCTGCAGCTTTACATTCTTTCTTTGCCTGGTTTTTGCCTGAGAGATATTTGAGGATCTGTAGGATGCTGTGCAGCAACATGGTTATTTTGGGGAAAGGTCCAAGTGCCAAAATCCATGGTAAGATAGTTCTGGCTTCTTTGCTGCCTCACATCCAGCCATACCCAGTCCTTCCCCTGCACAGGGCAGATATTCTATCTCCAGCTGATGTTTTTTAATATCCGCAGAAACCAAGTCAGCAACAACAAGCCCATAACCACAAAGAGTTCAAGTTGTCATTTTTCTGACAAAGATTCTACTAATATAAACTACAAA
The DNA here is from genome assembly GCA_035583155.1 of Acropternis orthonyx. Taxonomy (NCBI): domain Eukaryota; kingdom Metazoa; phylum Chordata; class Aves; order Passeriformes; family Rhinocryptidae; genus Acropternis; species Acropternis orthonyx. The sequence continues at coordinate 16,115,838 of JAWWEU010000023.1, forward strand.
CAGGATTTTAATGTAATTTTTTATTTTCTAACCTACATATCTTCTACAGTGCACAAATATCCCCCAAAATCACACAATTAACTCTGTTATCTCAAAATAATTTTCAGAGCACTCTCATGAAAGATTTTAAGAAAAAAAAAATTCCAGAAATAAACTGTGCAACCTACCTCATCTTCCATGAAGTTCGGTAATAGAGCCTTCACTCTAGCAACTGGAAATGACTTCTTGGTTGCTTCAGGTGATCCCAGAAACATCATAAAATAAATTACATAGCACATTACCAGAACAGTGGCATATAAAAGCTGGAAAGATTGGGAAGGAGAGATAAAAAACAAAGAGTGATATAAAATTAACCTTACAAATGTATATTTACATGGTAAAATTACATACTAGTTGCAAATGCAGTAGGAAGAAAACGTAAGTAGTCCTTATTCCTGTCAAATATTAAATTAGGTAAGGACTTTAACACCTCTTAAGAATGCTATTGATCTCTCTTGTTTAAAACCGTAGGTTATCATAGTCCTTTGCTAACTTCCATGTTTTATTCAGCAACTTAAGAATAATTATTTGAAGTTCAATTATAAAGTAATTATTCAGTCAGTTAAAAATCAAGCTGACAGAGTAGCTCCTGTCTACATCTCTTACTTCACAGAATCATTTCCATCTTCTGTCAGATATGAACCACGTACTACAGACACTGCGAAAACTGAACAAAAAAAACCCCCAACTTATTGTCCACATCTGCAGGAGATCACATTTTTATTTCTAGGTGAACTGACAATACACAGGCCACAACCCTATTTTTCAGGTGCCAATATAGCCTTCCTTCATTGCAGTAAAGAAAAAATGTTAACTTGAATACATTGCACATGATCAGCACCTTCTGCTAAGGTCATACAGGTTGGTGGTACAGGCTGATAAAGTTGCATGTGATTATGTCTCCTACAGAGTAGAATCCAAAGTCTAGTAAGTCTGAAGCCAGATGGTGAGCAGAGTCTTCAAGCATTAGAAGGTGCAACTCATTAAGAAAAAGAGTCAACATAAAGCTTGTAACATGATTTACTTGCCTTCACAGAGAGGAGGTGGTTCCTTGTACCTCCATCACACTGCTCAAGGTCAAGGCACCAAGTAAATAACGAGTATCAGGAAAATACTGAACACAAGTGCTAAATCTTAAACCTCCCAGGAGCTTTCTCCTTCACCTTCCCAAGTTCTTTAGCAGGCTAGATGTCCAAGGCAAATAAAAATTCAGGTGAGAGAGAACAAAGGAAACTTACCTGAGCCAAGGCAAAAATGTAAAGGCCCCACTGAGGATAAAGGATTACTAAAGTAACCGTCAAAATGCATTTTGACACTACTGAAACGCTTTCAGCAATTACCTTCAGGAAAGAGAAAACAGAGAAGGGTTATTTGTTGCCAGCTTAACCATGTACACGGGCTTAAAATACATCAGTTCAACGCACAAAACTTATGTAGGAATATAAGACTTCTGAAGTCAGTGTGACTTTATCACAGAGCTTCTTTCTGCCGAGCTGGCCAGCTCATTCTCTGTAAATTTCCCATTCTTTCATTTTACAATTCCTCCATTGCACTTCCCCAGTCCTTTGTATGGGACAGAAGGAAGAAAACTTTGCTTGAGACTATTATGTTCTCAATTGTTACATTTCACGATTTTATACCAACAATCAACTGAAATGTAAAATTGTGGAAGCAGTGTGCCTCTCCCTTTAATTAAAACTTGTGATTAAGCATTTAATGATCTTGAAGGTGATAATTTCTAAATAAACCAACTTGCTTGAATGGTTCCAAATTCCTATCCATTTTACAACCATGCCATACAGTATTAAACAGTACACATAGAGGGTTTTCATATGCTTGAACATAAAAAGCTCTAGGTCAGTAATCAGTCCTTTTCACAGGAAGACAATTCCCCCCACATGGATACACCCCATGTACTTTACTAACCTTAAGTCTCACAAACAAATGAGCTTGTGCTAAAACCCAGCACGGTTCTCCCAGAAGTTCAATAATTGCAGAAACACCAAATGCCACCACACCAGCCTGATAATGAGGAACCACAGAAGGGTCGGGAACTTCAAGGAGGTATAGCCAGACTAAGCCCAAGAAAATAGACCAAAAAACACCAAGAGGGACTCTAAAAAGTTAACACAAAAACTAATTATTACATGTTACTCCAGCAAGGAAAAAAACCTCAAAGACAACTAGATCACAATATCACATATGGTCATAATAATAATAAAAAAAAAAGGCCCCAAGGAATTAATTTCTGTTATTACTATACCAAGAATGCATTGTTTTTCTTGGTAATGAACATCTTTACGACATTCTTTGCAAGATACGAGAGACACCTTCCTGACTTGTCTATTTTCTACTCAAGAGCCTAACATAAGGTCCAATATCTGCATTCTTGTGTCCTAGGACCAAACAATTCTGATCCCACATCAGCCTGCAGAACACCACAAACTCTAATTGCTGCAAATTTACAGTCCGTGTTTACCAGGGGTTTGTCAGACAAGCTTTGATTGATCTTTCTCTAATGGATAAAGATGCCACCACTCCAGCTGCAAGCCTCACTGTTCCAGAAACCACTGATTCCCCAGAGAGCCACAGCAGAGTGAGGAGAAGAAAACGCCTGCCTGCACCTCAGGTGTGCCAGCTCACTGTGCTCTGCTGTAGCTCAGAGCCACTTCCATCAGGAGTGCAGCTAAACAGCCAGGCCAGGCACAGGAATGCAGACGTGTATTCCCTTCTGCTGACACTGCTTCAGGAACACGGAGCTTCTGGCACAGTGCACAACGTTTTACATCACTGGAGCAAGATCTGTTTGACCCTCACATCATCAGAGCCCTAAGGTACTTGACATGGAGCTCCTAAGACATATTTCAGATGCTTCATGAAAATTAATCTTCATTTTAAGTTATGCTTCTTCTACAAGGAAAAATTTAAAACAAAAAATTACGCACATGATCAATGTTATCTCTGTCATTTAACGCCCACATGAAAGGCTCTCACAGAAACTTGATTATAATACAGTTAAGAAAACAGAACTAATGCATTTTAAATATTATTATTAAGCCTATCCCTGAAATGGACAATCCCTCTTCTTTACAGCTGGATGCAGATGACCACACATAACCGCTCACTCCTGGGCCAGAGCCAATTAATACCTGGCCCATTGCAGGAAAACTCATTAGGATGCCCTAATGTACTATTTTATCATGCAGGGGCAGACTTCCACCATATCAGGCAGGTAAATTTACTTCCCAACCCACTTAATTGTGGCTGCACAGCAGCTACAGCGGACAGAAGGAAAGAGGAAATAAAGAATGTATCCAGGGCCCAGAATGGAGAAACAAGTTATAAAATCCACTGTGCTGCAATGTGTGATTACAGCCTTTGGCTGCAGCGTCATGTGGACTTTAAGCTGTTCTGCTATAAACAGCACCACAGTAGAAATAAGTAGTACTACTTCCTCCCTGTTTTTTAATTCCAGCTCTTTCTTTCACCTTTTCACATCTCCCCCACCCAAACATTTATGCTGCCATGCCATTAATCCACATGAGAGCTCAAGAATAAAAACTTGTCTGAAGGGGAACCAAAAAAGATATCTAAACAGGTTCACAAATGCACATCAGGCAGTAAAAGAGCAAGACTGAGCAGGCAGAGAAAGAAAAGGACTATATTTGTGCACCAGGGTTTTCCTTCAACAACGTAAATGAAATGCCAGATTAAGCAACAGAACAAATGGCTCTTGATATCACCTTTGGCAATGCACTTTCCCACGTGCTCTAAAAAGAAATCAAGTCCATAAATGCTAAAACAACAGTCTTGACCAGTTTCCTGGATCAGCCCTGAAACATGACCATGGCTTCTAAATGCTCAATGCTGAAATAATTACCTCACCAAATAAACACTTCCCCTCATTCTGTGAGCTGTCAGACAAGAATCAGAAACAAATTCTAAAGCAGTAAACTTTTAGAGGTAACTTACGTCAGCCACAATAGATTAATGGTTTTGGTCCAGTTTCTCTTTGTACTTCCACTCAAACAAGCTCTGCGAAATGCCTCCCTGGCCAGGAAGACAACTGTTGAGTACAGCAGGGTCAGCCTAAAGGGGGTGAGAAGGGGGGAAAAAAAGGAGAGAAAACTATTTCTTTACATACTACCGAAATCTTTCATGCAGTAGCATCACACGACTGCCTGACAGACAGACAGACAAATCTTAAGAGGTGTGCAAACACTGTGATATAAAATAAAAATAAAATAAATATCTTCCTAAAATTAAAAAAAAAAAAAAAAAAAAAAAAAAAAAAAGAGGAAAAGCGGTTACTCAATGGCAAGAATACCTGCTACAAACCAAAAAGGCAGATACAAAGCGTACTCCCATAGAACAGCATGCCGTGCCTGGCTTTTCCCCTGCCAGCTGATGGCTTCAAACAGAGACAGCAGGCCAATGGCACCAGCGTTTCAGGGCAAAACAGAGCCGGGGAGGCATTAAATGGCCTGACACTGTGAAACACCCCCCAGCAGGTTAAACAGCGCCCTGCAGAGCATCGCAAGCAGCGCCGGAGCGCAGACCCAGCACCCACCAGCACCGCCCCAGAGCCCTCCCGGGGACGCCGCAGCGATGTCCAGCGACCAGCAGGTCGGATGGGGGGGCTCTTTAGCCTCCCCCTCCTCCTCACCTGACATTGACCACGCCGAGCAGCTCCCTGGAGAGGTAGCGCAGCGTGAAGGCGTTCAGCGCGAAGGTGACGGCCCGGAACAGCACCTGTGGAAGAAGCCGCACGGGAAACACCTGCGGGGCACGGCCGAGCAGGAGCAGGAGGAGGAGGAGGATGAGGAGGGCTGGGGCGGCCCCGCACCTGCAGCAGGGCGCTGGACGAGGCCAACCGGGCCGTCTGACCGAGCACGTCCTGAGCAGCCATCGCCGGCCCCGCCGCAGGAAATGGCGCGGCCGCCGGCGCGCCGGATCCCGTCAGCGCCGGGCACCGCCCCGGCATCATCACCGGGACCGCCCCGGCATCGACACCCCGGGTACTGCGGGTACCGCCCCGGCATCGACACCCCGGGTACTGCGGGTACCGCCCCGGCATCGACACCCCGGGTACTGCGGGTACCGCCC
>JAWWEU010000023.1:16123524-16195187 GCA_035583155.1 Acropternis orthonyx
CTGAGGAGGGGAGGGATGGAAGGAGAAGGGAAACGACTCTTATCTCGGAGCGGGTTTCCCGGGACCCGGCGCTGCCGGCCCGCAGTGCCGCGCTCGGCCGCCAGGTGGCGGCACCGGCCGCTCCAGGGCAGGGGGACCGCCCGGTTCCGCTCCCGCTCCCGCCCCTCCCGTATCCCCAAATCCCAGCAGTCCCAACACCGAAAAGTGGCACCACACAGGTCCGAATCACAGCAGGAGCAGTGTTTCATAGGCTCACAGAATGGCCCGGGGTGGAAGGGGCTGTAAAGGTCATCTCGTTCCAACTCCGACACCTTCCAGCAGACCGGGCTGCTCAGAGCCCCATCCAACCTCACTTTGGACACTTCCAGGGATGGGGCAGCCACAGCTTCTCTGGGCAACCTGACAGTGCATCACTATCGTCACAGTAAAGAATTTTACCTAATGTCCTGTATCAAAAATAGCGTGGCCAGCAGGACGAGGGCAGTGATCCTTCCCCTGTACTCTGCCTTGGTGAGGCCACACCTTGACTACTGTGTTCAGTTCTGGGCCTCTCAGTTCAGGAAAGATGTTGAGGTGCTGGAGCAGGTCCAGAGAAGAGCAACAAGGCTGGTGAAGGGTCTGGAGCACAAGTCCTACAGGGAGAGGCTGAGGGAGCTGGGGTTGTTTAGTCTGGAGAAGAGGAGGCTTAGAGGTGACCTCATCACTCTCTGTAACTATCTGAAGGGAAGTTATAGCCAGGTGGGGGTTGGTCTCTTCTCCCAGGCAGTCAGCAATAGGACAAGGGGGCACGGGGCTTAAGCTCTGCCTGGGGAAATTCAAGTTGGAGATTAGAAAAAAATTCTTTGCAGGGAGAGTAATCAGGCATTGGAATGGCCTGCCCAGAGAGGTGGTGGATTCACCATCCCTGGAAGTTTTTAAACTGAGATTGAATGTGGCACTGAGTGCCATGATCCAGTAAATAGACTGGAGTTGGACAAAGGGTTGGACTCGATGATCTCGGAGGTCTTTTCCAACCCAATCGATTCTATGACTCTATATCTAATCTAAACTTACTCTCTTTCAGTTTGAAGTCATTCTCCCTTGTCCCGTCACTTCATGCTCTTGTAAAAAACTGCCTCTCCATCCCCCCTGTAAGTTCTCTTCAAGTACTGGAAGGCCACAATTAGGTCACCCAAATCGTTCTCTTTTCCAGGCAGAACAATCCCAATTCTCCCAGCCTTTTCTCATAGCAGAGCTGCTTCATCCCTCTGATCAACTCAGTGTCGCTCCTCTGGACTCGCTCCAACTGGTCCATGTCCTTCCTGTGCTGGGGATCCCAGAGCTGGATGCAGCACTCCAGGTGGGATACCAGCAGAGCAGAGTAGAGAGGCAGACCCCCTCCCTCGCCCTGCTGCCCACACTGCTGGTGATGCAGCCCAGGACACGGCTGGCTTTCTGGGCTGCCAGTGCACATTTCCAGCTCATATGAACCCTCTCATCCACCAGCACCCCCAAGTCCTTCCCAAAACATGAGCTGACCTATCAGTTCTCTCAATTTTATTCACAACTCAGTGTGAGTAGGCTTAAAAACTGAGTTGACAAAAAATTACTTACTTTTAGTAACATAGTTGGAGAATAAGTATAACTTAAAGGAGGATCGAGTTACTGAGCTGGCACACAGTGTCACAACAGTTTCATGAGAATATGAAGTCAAAACTATTGCTCTCTGATTCCCACATGAGGCAATGCCCACTTAGAGCATTCCTGCATCCTCTCATCACAACATATCTTTTGGTTGTCCTAAGGCAACCGTTTGTGGCAGGATACTCTAAAATAGTTCACTTTCCTTAACACCAAAGAAGGCAAGATTAGCTGCTACAGAGATCTCGACTTCCAAAGTTAGGCTGCATCTGGAGCTAAGGTAGGCTGGATGTTCCTCCAGCATAGTCCCCACAGTCCTTGATTTGGGACAATGGGATAAACCTGTTATTATTTCTACATGAATTTCTGTATCAGAGATAACTCCTTTGATCAACTCCAAAGTCTAATTAGTCCAAAAGAGGCCAGACAGTTTTATATACAAGCCTTATAATGAGTGGGGACTGTTCCTTCAGAATTAAAAAAATTAAAAATCCTTGTGTTTCAATAGCTTCAGTCTGTGTTTCACCTAGCGAACTTGGGGCATTTAATTACCCCATTGATAAGGTATTTCAAGATGAAAGGTGGACTTTGACTTCAAATCACAACTTTTATACAGACTGAAAATGTAATACCTGTTGGAACAATTAGAGACCTTCCATAGTATCACCTCGCTGAGAGAGGAAATCCTCTTCAGCCAAAACATTATAGCTAATTTCCCTCAGGACAAAATTTCCCAAATTAACAACAAAATGACACTGGAAAGCAGGAATCTAGTGAATCAGCAGTGAGTCCCTGAAAGAAACCTGATCGGTTCTAACTTGTTATCTGTTCTAAAACAAAGGTCTCATTGCTGAACCAAAGTTGAATCAAGTTTAAAGGAACATTAGCAATTTTTTATTTTATTAATCCAAATAAATGTTTTACTTTAGAGTGAGTAATATATTTTAATTTCTTCATTTTATTTGTGAGTTTCCATTCCCTTAAAGATCCCTTGAGGATTCAAGCTAGAATATGAAATCATAGGCGGTTCTCTGCTGCTGCCTGATACCACCTGGAATAGTGCATGATGTAACACAAAATGACAGACTAGGGCTGTGAGCTAAACACGGGAGATTTCTGCAGCTGCTTAAAAAGCTTTGGAGTCAGGGCCAATTTTAGAAACAAGCCAAACAAATACCCAAAACCCCTGGTGCTCGCTGAGCAGCCTTCCACCTCAACAACACCCTGTCCAGTTGCTTCAGTGCAGAGACCCCAAGACGCCCAAGGAGCAGCTTGTTCCTTTACAGAAATAAGCAGGAGGTTTGAGTCAAAGCAAGGAGTCACATGGAGACTTACCAGACTAGGCACTAAATCTCATTAAGCTTTCTTCCCTCCTCTGAGCACCCCTCTCGGGTCAGAGAAATATCTGGGCCTGGGGAATTTCCAATTCAGTGCAGAACTGCAGGAAGAAAAAGAAGAGAGTTATGAGCCATTCACCAGCAAAGGACACATTAGGAGTTGCTGCTCTGTGCCAGTTTCTCTTCCCTCCAACCAAAAGGTCCCCAGAGGGCTTTTAAGATTAGTTCCCCAGGCCTTGTGGACTGAGTTAATCTCCCTGTGCATGTTAAATGGTGAAACAAAAATTTGCATTTTTTTTTCTTGGTTGCCTTATTAGTTCAGCAAGGATTTAATTTATATCCTTTCTTTGGGATGAGAGAATAAAGGGGCTTTTTGAAGTGGTTTTTTTTTTTTTTCTGAGTGTTTTTTTCCTGTGATATGCAACATTTGAAAACATAGTGTCCCAGCTTTGCAGAGTAGGCTTTGACTTTGTAGTGTTCAATTTGCCTCACACATTTCACAGTGCCTTTAATACACTGTTTATATGTAATTTGATCAACTGGTTTTGCTGCCTTATCAATTTCACTTTTAAATTCAATTTTTATTTATTGAAACATTTTATGTATTAAGTATATGGAGGACTGACGCTTTCTTATACATGAAATAAGGTCACAAACCAATGTTCAATTCAAAGGAAAGGCAAAAAAATGTAACAAATATAGAAATAAGTAAAATGGGATAGTGCTAAGCTTTCAAAAACCATGCTAAAGTTATTGAACTGCATACTTCACGATATATTAGGCAGATTATAAGAAATCCTGTGTATTGATTAGAAGAGCAAAACCAAGTGTTCTGCACAATGGTGTCTGCTTCCAATAAGCTTTACCCTTTTCTTGGTCTTTTTTTCAGTTTAGAAATTTGTAACAGTCAGTAGACATGAAAAAAAAACCAACACAAAAAACACCTGCTAGTTAGTTAATCTGGGGGAAGTAATAAATTGGAGTATTTTGTCACAAGAACTGGCAAGCTCTTTGCTTAGAATTCTTGCAAAATTTGTACATTCCTTAAAAATGTATATAATCAATTGTGCACCATCTTTACTGTCCTGTGTGTTCCAAATACTAATTCCTTTGTATGTATTTATATATGTTCTACCAAAGATAATTTCCGTCTTGCCTTTCCTAAGACTAGAAATTACACCATTTTAGCTGGGATCTGACTACGCCTCTGTCTTCTATCTCTCTCTCTTAACTGACTTAGGAATCTTTGTATCAGTCCCTCACTTTGAGCACTGATAGACAGTTTATCTAATTGCTGTGTGCTTTTGAAGCCTATCAATATATAAAATAAGAAAACGATAATGGAACAGCTCCCAGTCTTTTAGAAACATTTATCATGTCAGTAGTAAACATAGATAAGAAGTTCTCTTGTGGATTGTTTCTTTTACCTTGTGAAACCTAACTGCCTTCATTTATTGTTCATGTCAGGTATGACAACATCAACTATCACTATGACTAGTAGTGTTTCTGAAGGGTGGGAGATCCCAAATCCAACCCTACAAACCTGAACTGTAAAGATGATGATGAGTAGGTGCACATTTTACCTCCTTCCTATGCATTCTGTAAGATTAACCTCACAGTAACACTTGCTGCTGTAGGTTTGGTGTTAATGCATCACTAGTGAACAGACAGACCTGTTTTGTGGATATAACAGCCAGAGTAAAGTTATAGAAATAAGATTTTGCAGCTGTGAGCTCTTGCACTTGAAAACTCTTCACTAAACAGTGCTTGGCATTTTTACACTACAAAATCATTCCATGAGCTCCAGGCTACATCCCTTAAGAAAAAAAGTACTTGAAAGAGAGAGAGGTGCAGGAAGTCTGCTTGCTATACAAACACATGTGTTCACCAACACTGTTTGCTGTAATAGTCATATAGAAATAAGGCTCTGTTCCTTAAATACTTCACAGCTGCCAAGTACTCATGCACAATGATCCTCCGATATTTTAGAAATCAACAAGAAATGTTATTAAACTTGCTTTGACATCAGCATGACTTGTTTGTGCATGAAATAACCTTAAGCCTTTTAAAATCACCTTCAGATTACCACGAAATAACCTTAAGACTTTTAAAATAACAATGACAATAACTCAATGAACACAGTAAAATGTGCACAGTGGAAGGACCCGACTGGAAAGTGCTTCTGAAACACACATTAGAGGAATTTGGATTCTGAAAATGCACTGAATGCAAGATATTCCTGCAAAATATCACAGTTTGTCTTTCCTTTTCTCCTTTGAGTCACCTGAAGACTTAGTTTTGAAGTAGATGGAGCGTGCAGGAGTTGTACTTAACAACCGGGAGAATATCTGACATCAAAGGGAATAAGTGTTTTTGCTATCCTAATTCAGCACTAGGAGGAGAAGAATCACTTCATACAATGCCTTATAGAGGTTGAGAATACAGAATTGTGAGTCACTACACACTGTCTTCAAATTACATTCATATGATATTATATAATATTGTGCATGATCACCTGTCAATCAGAGTTAATTATGAGTCAGGTATCTTTTCATGTCATTCATTTCCACCTCGCTTCAGAGCTGACTTTCATTCTCTACTGAAATAAGCCCTTTCAGCAAGACAGTGATTAGAGTGACAAATTGACAGAATAAAGCCCCTTTATGGGACCTCCTTGGGCATTCATGACAGCTACAACTAAGAGCAAAAAAATTTTTTTTTGATTCCTCTTATTTAAGAGACTCCTTGTTTGCCACTAATGAATAAGACAGTCTCAGCATGCATTTACCTGTTCAGTTTCAGAAACTCCCACATTATCCTTCAACAGTTAAACTTCATTTTCAGTACAAAAATCTGAAATACTAGGAAAAAAACCTCACTAGCAACATGGGAAGCAAAAGTTAGTGTGCCTAGCAGAGTTCTCTCAATTAAAAATAAGGGTAGAGTTCCTAAAAAGCCTATTTACCTTTACCTTACCTCAAACAAACTTTTCAACACAGAGGAGTAATATTAAGAGCCAAAATTATCTTTGCCTTTTATCCAGATGTCGATATACTCAAGTTACTGAGCTTCATGGCCTCCATTCGAATCAGAAACATGACTTCAATGCGCATCCTTCTCTTCAGACAAAAGCACAATTATTCTCAAAGCTCAGAGATGCCAAAGGTCATAAGACAACTCACCTTGAAAATCCAGCTGTTCTCAGTTCCATAGGAACAAGGCTCTGCTCCAAGCTTAGCTTCACTGCCATCCTAGCTGGCTCAGTCTGTAGACTTATATGGAACAAACAAACATAGGATGTCTTAGCTCTAAGGACACCAGCTGTCCTCAAACATCACAGTTACGGTGATGGAAAACCAGAAAAGACTAGTGAGATTAGTCATTGCATGAGATACCTTTCTGCAACTCTTCCAACACAAGATCTTGTGTCCTGCTAACAATATTAGGGGATTTCCCCAACCTTGTCCTTTAAGGAGATGTAAAGTAAAACTCCCCTCTTGCTTCTCTACTAAACAAGCTTCTCTAAGAGACTTTTTTTTCCAGCTTTGCCAGTCATTCTAAGTTTGTGTGCTGAGCAGTCAAGTGGAAAAAAATACTTCCCTTTGTTCAGCCAAGTTGTAACTGTATTACAACTGAACTGTGATGTGTTAACAGTTTGTCTGAACTAGAAACAAAGAGAAATTAATACATCCACTCTCACTACTTAGATTTGGTTGAGGGTGATTAAGGGTTTTTTTAAGCAACAGGTATATTAGGTTAAATTCACAACTGGAATAAAGGCCCCAAAAATAACAGCAGCAAACGGTTGCCTCTACTGGGCTATTCACTTCTGCTTCCATTCTCCCTCTGCAGGTTCATCTTTTAGTTGCAGGGGATAAAAATTACAATGGAAGTTGTTGTCATCCATTAATGCATTCCTGACCATGCCTAAATCCTCGTGAAAAGACTGTGCTGTGAAGACACTTAGGCATAAATTATTAGGCAGTTTACAAATAAATAGTAAAGGCATAGCTTTAACATGAATGGAAAGGCAGTCTAGGCACATTCAGTGGGCTCTGTTTCCTTCCCTGATAATGGCATGAGGGCTGAATGGGCATCTTGATGTTTGTATGTCAATATTCACTATACTTTCCATACTTCTGAGAATTCATGCTGTGGAAGGAGTTATATTTCATACCAGATATTCCATTTTACAAGAAAGTCTGTGCCCCTACCTCCGGAGTCGTGGTTTGACTTCTTGCCCTGTGGAAGATAGGTTGAAAACAAACACAGTCAACTCTATAGCCTGTAAGAGAGCAAAAGTAACCCAACTTTTTTTTGGTTTTGTTTTTGGTTTTGGTTTTTTTTTTTTTTTTTTTTTAAGGGAAAGTAATAATGAAAAAAAGGTGGGCCTTCCCAGGTTTATAGAAGTTCAAAATTCTTGAGAAAATTTATTGTCCTTACCAAAGGGGAAGAACTGAATGAGCAGTGGACAGAACTGTTCATGCCAGGTCAAAGGAGCTGGATATCCCTCTCACAAATAGTGATGTCCACACAGAGCAATGGACGAGCCTGGAAAGGAAAGCCACATCCTGGCTCTTGTGTTCTCTGCTGCACCTATGGCCATTGCTTCCATCAAAGAGAAACACCATTAAATTAAATTGCTTCCATCAAAGAGAAACACCATTAAATGGAAGAAGTTTCATCTCCCTGAATTCATAAGCACTACATCAGAAAGCTAAAGGTGCAGCATGCAACTACTATTAATCTGGAGCCTTAACTTGTCACTGTTCCTAAGTTCACCACAGTTCTTTCATCAGAAGATTTCAGAAGCCCCATGTACTTCACCATGTGTTTTTAGACCTCCACGTCTGTCCTACCTAAACATAAATTTAAAACTCTTTTCGTAGAAACCAGTAATATCAGACACTCACTGTAAGAGAAGTCCCAGGAGTCGTTCAAGGTTTTCGTGTATGGGAGAATACTCCCACTCACATCCTGAAGAATGTGGGGAGGTTCAAAAAAAAGGATCTGACCACATGTCTGAGACTAAACCAGCAATGCATATCTTCTTCTACCCACACCATACTCCTAAATCTCAATCTGTTGCAAAACAAGTTCCTTTCTATCTGCATACAAAGTTCACTATTTTGTGTTACCATTCTCCAACAGAAAGTCAGAAATTGCTAGTGGCAAAACTTAAAATCCTTTCAGACACACAGGGAACACTGTAACATTCCTACAGAAACATGGAGGAATACCTGTCCCTTCTGATCATTCCATTGACACTATCCTCAGATTTTGACTTCAATCACTTCATCCTTTCTCAGGTATTAAATTGCACTGGGCTTTGTTCTGTAAAACTGCTGATAATATTTTCAGATCTACATGCAGGGTTACTGGGGCCTGGGAAAGTGCTGGTCAGGAAATTATGTAAGAAATTACGTTTATTTTGTTACTGCAATTCTGGCAGTTTTCCAGATCTTTATGGCACTGATTGCATTAGATTATCAACAAAGAAAAGAGAGATCTTCTTATCATGACTGTAATTAATTCCATTATTCAGGTACAGAATACATAATTTGCAACAATACAGGCCAAAACCCAAAGTACCTTGGTAATCTGTATGAACAAAGCAAACCATCCTTTTCTTCATGTAATTCTGGATTTTTCACTCATCATATTTAAAACTGCTCCTTTCCTTGTATATTGTTTTTTCAAACATGCTTTTATTCAAAGCAACACTTACATTAGCAGGATGGAACCTGGTTGAGACCAACTTAAAAAAAAAAAAAGGTAGGCAATTTTAAAATAACTTCTTATTTTTGTATCTCCACCCTACTACCCAAGAACAACTGCTTTTAAAAGACCCTCACCAGTTTTTAGTTGCAGACTGGTATAGTTGCTTTTCTTTATGGGTAGAACTGTTCACTTTGCAGCGCCATTTACCAGTTTCTTCCCTAATATGACACTATATATTGTTTTCTTTACTAAGAGAAGTGGAGAGGTTTGGGGTGTTACTGGCCACTAGCACTGAAATCTGCCCTGGTGGAATTGCTTCTGAATACTTCTGTAATAAGTCATTGTAAATCTGACAATGGAACTCTCTGCCAAAGGGATGAAAGCTGTTCAAAACCTCAGATTTTGTTCTAATCACATTACTAAATTCACAGGCTGTTTCCTGCTTTTTGTGTAGATAAACAGCACTTCAATATTTGTGGGTAGAGGGGGAAATAAGACTCATTCACTTTACTTGCTTTTTCACGATCCAGACCTACATTCTGTCTCTTTTCACCTCTGAGACAGTCTTGCACCATGAAAGAGAACTCCAAGGCATTCATTTAAAGGTATGTCCTTTTCCTCACTTCAATAATGCAGAAGCACATGAAGAAATGACAGCTGGATAGTGCAGTGTAAGAGACAGGTGCTCAAAATTCAGCCAAGAAACCAGTAAGCCTCTGCTTTGCTACCACCACTGCTTTTGTTCTACCAGTGCTACTGAAGGACCAAGCACAGCTGTGTGAGAGACAACCTCTGGGCTGATTGTGGGGCACAGGCTATTCGTGCCTGGCTACTCTTTCACTGCCAAAGCAACGTGGTCTTTGCTACTATGCTTTTTGCTTCAAAACTGGAAAGGAGATACTTCCCAATTTGCAGCAAAACATAAAAGAAAGAATAAAATGTCTTCAAAAGTGACTATGGGAAGTGGACAACACAAGAATACTCAATACTTCACTATATTGTAAAAAGAGAAAGAAAGGTCTTAAAAACAAATAAGACTTGTTGCATCAATAATTTTAAAAAGAATTATGATTCTATATTTAGAAAGAAGGCAGACGCTGGATTTCACAACCATATGTGGAAAATATTAAAGGGAAAACTGGATGAGGTTGCCAAGTCAGAACAGGGCCAAAAACTGTCTTTTTTTTTTTTTTTTTTAAAAAGACTCACCCCAAAACACTGGTGGTGTGTGGGGAAATTTCACACAACTCTCCTCTGTAACTAGTGCTAAAGTAAATTTGTCTAGCAAGATGCAAAACTAGTAGCTCTGAGCTGCTACATAGTCTGAATTATGCTGACAGCACCAGAACTACTTGAGCAACTTTGGGACAGTTTCCACTGCCCATTTTTGGCTGGCTTGTGAATAAATAGGAAATTTCAGTCATCTTATTCCAATGCAATTTGTGAGATGGATAGTAGATAGGAGAGCAAGACTTCCCTTGGGAGTGCATGAGAGGATTTCCACAGTGAATAAGCAGTGCACATTAGCCAGAATTTTACTGCAAACAGTAGAAAATTTGTGAGCATATTGTCAACACAGACAAAAATGAATGACCTGAACATGCATTGTTCCTGCTTTCTTCTGTGTGCACCGAGAATAGCAAAGTGTCTGGCTCACAGCCCTCAAAAATATTGCTACATTATTTGTTTCTAACTTTTTGAGAAAAGATAACCCTCTGTGAGAATTTGTACAACTTAAAAAAGCCAAACATTCTTTCTTTGAGTCCACCCAGTTCTGCCAAAAGGCACATGGCTGTGTTGGCCCTCCACACATCCAAAGCATCATTTCAATATTGATCAATTGTCAGAGCGCTTGTATGAGACAAGCAAAGAGAAATCTGACAGCCAAATGCTACAAACAGCACTGTGTTCCATCAGATCATTGTATTGTTATCTTATCATTGCTTTTCCCTAGTATTATCAGTCTGAATAGCACAATTTTGCTTGCATATTTTCAATAAGCATTACAATACAGTACTTACCTACAGAACTAACTCCAAAAGTAAACGAATCACGGGGGTGAGGGGTGGAAGGAGCAAACCATTTCTTTTTAAGATTAAAAGCACCTTGGGATTTTTATTTGTAAACTATGCCATGCAATTCCTAAACTTCCTTTTCATCACAATGTTTCCCAGATACTTTGTCCTTCATAAGATTGTATTTGCCTCAGGGGAAAACACAGTATTTCCACTGTTGAAGCATTACAACCTGGAGGGAGAGAAGAAGAAAAAGCATATATAACTAAATGAACCTGAAAGTTTCATTTAAAGACTAAAACAATTCAGAGACCTTAAGAGTAAATATCCTCCTCTTAATAAACAAAAATCACATAGAGGTTTTAAGAGCCACACCTTGTCTGCTGTCTTCCTTCTCATCACCGACACAGCATGCTGGCTCCTTAAAAGGATGTCTGTGTGATCCTTCCCTTCTCCGAGACAAAAATATGAGAGGGGTCAGATGACTCATTATGGATCAAGACCTCACAGGACCCACTAAGGCTGCATCCCCAGGCAAAGACTGAGCGCATGTAGAACTCCTCACAATACTCTTATGGGAAGATCTGTACTGGAGGAATCAAGGGAATCAATTGGGGAACAGACTGAAACCTGTCACCCTGGGAAATAGACTGAAAAGGCTTAGACTCTGGAGGGACAAAATGCCTGGGTTTATTTTACTAGATTGCCTTTTCAGCAAGAGAGCATTCACAACTCGTCCAGAAATAAAAGCAGTTCTGGTACCAAGGCTACCTGGAATGAGGGTGCTGTGGCTTAGCCATCTGTGCCCATACACTGTTGAAGAAACGGGGAGCAAAACTGCACAGGTCAGAATCCCAACAAGATTACACTACTCATGTCTTGATACTCTCATCAAAATCAGCCAGGATGGTCACATTGCAGAAATGACAGCTGTCTCACTGACTCGTTTTTAGATGAACTATCCATGCAGTGACTCTTTAGCTCTTTTCTATCACATTATAAAACTGCCAGTATTGCCTATCTTGCGTATGCTTGCATAGAGAAAAGTACCTCCCATTTACTTAAGACACATCAATACAGGATGTGCTCCAAATGAGTCCTTACATCACCTCCTGAAGGCACTGGCTTTAAGAGATTACATAGCATGTTCCTACACTGACATAAATGTAGCTTTTATCTGGGTACTGGCTTTAATTCCAGACTCTTTTGCTTGCCAGCTGTTACTCCAAAAGACAGATAATGTAAATAACTAACAGGCAGTACTGTCTTCCAGCTGCTAGTGCTGTAAACTAATTTCTCAGAAGTTATCCCACAATTACATTTAATACTGATTATTAAGCACTTGATAACAATGTGTGGCAAAAGACAGAAAACTGTAACAGAGCAAAGAGCGTCCAGGAAATGCTGATTTTTATCTGACTGGCTTTCTGCCTGTATTTTCATCAAGCGTTTTCTGCATGCAGACAGTAGTTTTCTGGCCCTGCTTGCTGCACTTCAATCGCATCTCTGTTAACAGTGATGTGTTTTCATTAGCAACGGGGCATCAGCAGCTACTGCCACAAGCCAAGTGACATTCAGGTGTGCACTGTTGCTCAGGAACAGATGTTTGTTTCCCTCTTACAGCAAACCAGGCAGGGTGGCTGTTCCATCCAAAACCTGTTCACACCAGCTGGGCAGAGCCAAGAGACAGTCAGCAGTACACTCAGCTCCATTCCATGTGCACGGGGCATTTTTATGAGACACCGCATATTTCAGAGGTGGAATCAACCAGGTTTTGTTTTTGACACTCAGTTGTCAGAACAGGTGGACCCTTCCCTGAGGCTTCCTCAGCCCTGGGAGCTGCAGGAAAGTCCCCTGTCACTGGTCATGGTGGAAGAGAAGTTATTTTAGCCCTTGCAAGAGTCAATTGTTTCATGTAGGCTTCTGAGCAGGTATTGATACCAGTGATGTTGCTGGTGCAGACACAAACTTGGCCACGGATGGAAAAACAAGCCTTCTACATATATTTCATCAGGCACTCTGCAAGGATCTGCATTTCATCTTCACTTGCAGTGAATCCAAGTTAGTGAAGACTCCCTATTTAGCAAAGACATCAGTTCACAATTAAAATTACACTTCTAAAATATGAGTTGAAAATCAGGATGTGTTTAGGGTTTTTTAAGCTAGAGTACCCAGCAATTGTAATATAAATGGACTGGATAATCTTCTAATAACTTATATAATTAACAAAGTTCTTTAAAAAATTTAAAACTGCAGCCTCACATACTGTCTCAAACTTTGTCCAGTCACCCAAGTAATCACACCCACCCTAGTTCTGGACTTCAACTTTAAAAGCATTAAACTGATTCTAATCTAATGCCATACTATGTTGATTTTGTTGAGAGCATAGTTAGGCTACTGCTACTTGAAATCTTCCCCAAAACCTCTCCAAGTTTGTTTTAATGTCACTGTTGGTACAGTGACAATGCCAAAATTATCTGGTACTCTGTAAGAGCTAAGTGTTACAGATAGAGGAGATTTTAAGAGCTGATGGCACTCAGTACTTGGCTGCAATTCCTGGAAAAGCTTCAGGAAGCTCTTTCATTAACAGTTTTAAATCAGTAATATCATAACTTTTCAGTTATTAGGCTGATTTTTCAGTACCTGCAGAAGCTTCGAATGTCTGGAAAACCCTTCTAGTAAAACTGAACTACCAATTCTGACTATCACAAAGTTACCAGATTACATTTTTCTTATACAGGAACACACACCTTGTGTTCTGAGTATCTGTACCATGGCAGCTAAACCATCCTGGAGACCACATTGACCTCTACTGAAGTCCAACTCTACATGGTGGTATTGAAAAGTTACTATTGTGGGGCAAATGCTTAAAGACGAGTTAATTATATATCATATATAGTTATATGATAGGGAAGTCAGCAGTCTGAAAATCTTAGTAGGTCACAGTTAAACTCACTTTCCTCTTGAATGACCTCTCTCTCCTAGTTGGAAGAATCCTAGAATCCCTAAGTAGCCTTAGGATCAGAAATACTGTTCTTTTCTTCAAAAACTGCTCTTGTATAATAATGCAGCTACCATGGAGCTGCTGGAAGTTCCAAAACTTGTAATTATTTTCTCAACACAAGCCAGCAGATGGCAACAACAGGAATCATTCAACATTCTATTGACTGAGTTCAAAAATACCCCAAACAGCTAAGTGGTAGAGTTTGTTGGAATGTGAGAGACACGAACTTCAGAGGTGTATCCAGGCTACAGACCAACCAGTAGTGCCTTGTCTTTGTAGGCTTTATCTATATGACCTCTACAACTTAAAAAACCAAAACCACAAAACCCAAACAGAACGAAACCAACCCCACACACAGAAACAAAACTGGGGAAAAAAGGACTCATGCCCAGCCCTCAGTGAAAAGCAGTTATTGCTTACAAACACCGTGAGGAACAAAAATCTCCTTCCATGAAGCAAAAGAGCTGTATCATAAGGCTGGAAAAAGCAGACGATACTTGCAATGATGAATCTCAGTGTGATTTCAAACATGTTCTCATTAATCAAATTGCACAATTAAGAGTGTTTTAAGTGTCTCTAACAATTTAATGCTTTTACCATAGACTCATAAGGTGGCTCATTCTGAACTGTGACTGGATAGAACTTGTCTGTACTGATAATCCAATTATGTTTTGGGAATTACTGTGTTCCAGTTGATTAGATTAAGAGATGAAAAGAGAATTAGGTACCACTTGCCAAAGCTACATCATTGTAAGCTTCTGTGTGTGTCACAGGCTTTGCTGGAACAGACTGCACAGAATAATTCTGAAGACACAGAGTGTTCATTTGCTGTTTAGGTTGATCTGTGAATAAGCCAGGCAGGAATTTAAGGCAGAGGTATTTCTGTCTTGCTTAGCAAAGAGAAACTGGCTGGCCTAATAAAAACAGGCACAAGGCCCGTTTTCAAAATTTTGTCCCACTTCTGTCATCACTGGAACAACCAAAATAAGCCACATCATCAGGAAATTAATTTTTTTCCCTCCTGTAACTACACAGAATAAGCCATGTTTGTGTTGGGGGTATGTGTGTACTTTTACCAGCCAGAACTCTACTGTCATGGCTTAAGAGTACATTTAAACTAAAGCAGCAAAAGGATGTGATCCCATGACTAAGGGACTGGAGCATCTCCATTGTGAGGAAAGGCTGAGGAAGTTGGACCTGTTTGGCCTCAGGAAGAGATCACTGAGAGGGGCCCTCATCGATGTACAGAAGTATCTGCAGGGAGGTGCCAGGGGATGGACCGGGCTCTGCTCAGAGGTGCTGGGCAACAGGACAAGTGGGAATGGGCAGAAAGTTCCACCTGAACAGGAGGAAGAACTTTTCTGTGCAGTGACCGAGCACTAGAACAGACTGCCCAGAGGTGCTGTGGAGTTTCTCTCACTGGTGATATTCCAGACCTGTCTGGACACAGTCCTGTGCCCTGTGCTCTGGGATGACCCTGCTTGAGCAGGGAGACTGGACAAGGTGACCCACTGGGGTCCCAGCCTTACCCTTTCTGTGATTCTGTGACCCATGCACACCACCACACTACTGCATTTGCAGTTTTTACAATGAAATAAAACATAGATAAATGTTTAGACTAATACTCCAGCTCTACATTTCTATCTCATGATAAAAATCACAACTGCTCTACAAAATTTACAGTGGGAAAATTATATGCATTAATTGTCTTTAAAAAAGACATACTTTTGGTGGCAGAACAGATATTTGCAGCTAATTTGCTTCATATCACTCCACATTTTTCAGCGATCTCTCCTGAGTATTTTAAGAGTGATTCAGCAGTAATTCCAAAAGAGTTCTCATAAATTCTTTACCATGTATGGACACAGAAACTTCCCTCCTCCTTTTTTTTGGACCATGCTCTTCAACTGACCAGATGAGTATTAGATATCTGATGAAAGTTGATAAATGGACTGTGCTCTGCATTTGAAATGATGAGTTATTTCAGTTTGGGTTTGGTAGTTCACCATTAAGAAGAAATATTACTGGTTAGAAGGCTGCAAGTCAAGACACCAGGCCCAATTCCCAGTAGAGTTCAAGACCTGACTTCAAGTACTCATCCATAATTTAAATGCCTTATTTTTCATCGTATACAAAGTACTTCACAAAGATAACACAGTACAGGACATAGCATTCTGCATACATACTCAAAAATAAACTAGTTAATAATAAAAACATCTGATACTCCCCGTGAAATATCAAGAACTTGATACTATTATATTCCACAAAACATTCATAAACATGCATGGCATTGTTCTGGGAAAAGAAAGAATTGCTTCTGAAATGAAAGCTCAGGGGACACAGCTCTTAAATCTTCACTGATGAATGAAGATAAAATGCAAGTCCTTTCTAGGAAAATTGTAAAATGCCTGAATACTAAACAACAAATTAGTAAATTCTCATTTATTTCATACATTGCTGTTGGATAGTTTATTCTAGGATGACACAGAATCTATTTATAACAAACCTCCAGTCCTGATATTTCTACAAGGTATGTAAAAATTGACTGCATTAAGTTAGTTATATGAAAAACTGTATTTTAATAAAGAATCTAATACAGATTTATACAACAAAAAAACCCCCCTCATTGCTACAATCAGGAGAATGACTTTTGAAGAACAAACCATTGAAAATTGTGCTTGGTTTTGTGAAAGAAACACTCCTGCCTAATCACTACCTGGATGGTGGTATTTCTTCTAGAGGTATTTATGGGTTAATGCCTTGAGAAACAATTCTGTAGGCAACAGTTATGGGTTTCAGTGGCAGTAACCCCTACACTATACAAAACAAGCAAAAAATAACCTATGTCTCTAAGTCACTGACTTCCCCAGATCCACAAAGAGGGAGTAAATTAACAGATGGCCCTAAGGGCCATAAGAATCAATAAAAGACATAAACCACAAATACTATTAAATGCTTGATTTTGGGCCCAGGCATTGATTTTTGTTGTCAAACTGCATTACTACTGCAGGCACAGGATTCACTGCAGAATTCTGTTCAGTATCGATTTTGTCGAACAGCAATCAAGAGTCCAATATTTAATGTCATGGAGCTCAAACTGAAATTCCTGCTTGCAGCACAGAGTTTTAATCAATTAAGTCTTTCCATTACATATTCTCGTTCACTCTGTGTAACTGTCTTGCATAAAAACATAAAAGAATGATAATGTCATTTTGCTATCATTACTATTCCATTAAATTCTCTTTACTCATTAATTTAGTAACATTTATAGATCTTCAGTGTGCAAAGCTTTAGAAGCATCTAAAAATTCTGTCACAGATTTTCTGTGTGACTACTCATCTTTGCCACTTGGAATCACACAACTGTAATGAAAGACAAATTGAAGTGTTGGAGAGAATAATTCCCTCTGTTACACAGCACTCTGACAGTCAACTTGACCTTATTACATGGGTCAATTAAAATCCCTTTGCCATTTAGAATTTAAATGCCAACTGCTGATCACAGTTACAGGATTGAAGATAATAAACCCTCACTCCAATCCAAATGAAATGCAGTTTATCTTCGGTAAAGGTGGTGAAATAACCAAAATTAATCTGCAATAAAGCTGAAAAATTACTAACAGTTACAGACTTTGCCATATGTAAACTCTTCAGACTGTGCATGAATACTCTTGCACATGTAATTAAGTGAACAGAAATTAATTCTCTTTTCACCTTTGCAACCACTTCACAATGGTGACTCCTGATAGAGACAATTTGTTACTACCAAGAGAGCAAAGTAATGAAAACCTGAACCCCTGCTCATATACTTTCTGAATCCACTGCAAAAGTGAAGAGAGATATAAAGTGTAATTGTGTGACGGGTAGATTTTGAGGAGACATTTCAGTAATTGACAATTACAGTTGATAGTATGAAACAGAAGGAACTAGTAAAACCCATCTGTGTGAAAAGCAAGCTGGAGAATGGTTAAAATATAAACAAGATATTAAATTATCCCTCACAAATAATATTAAGCAAAATATGATGAATCATGACATACTTGAAATGTTAAAAGGAAGGAAAGAAAAGAAACTAATTAAGGCTTGGGCACAATAGATGGTGGTTTTGAGCATATGAAGCACTGTCTGAAAGAAAAGTCAGTACTACAGCAGGAAAGTGACTCCCTGGATGTGAAGTGAAAAGGATGAAAATCAGCCAACTAAATCAGGGGTAAATAACTCTTCACACCTTCCTATTAAAAGGGAAATTGAGATCATTTGACATAAAAAGGCTGCTGATAAAAAACAACGAGTGAGTAGCTCTCAGATTAGCCAGCCTGAATGTTAGCAGACAGATCTGACAGTAAGAGTTTTGATGGTCTAGAAGTAAAAATTATTTCTGGGGTGAAAATAATGAAGTATGACTAAAAAAGAAAATTGGAACAAATGGTCACAAAAAAGAAGGAAAGAATGTCCTTGTCCCTTGAGTCTGCAATATCTGAAGATTTAGAAATGTGAAAAATAACAGCAAGTAGCTCTCTGACAAAACTAAATTAAAAACACTTTCTGATGCTGAAAAAAAGGAAAACAAACTAAAGCAGATGTAACACGTTTTGTATTTAAAAATTCAAACCTCTTTTCCAACGCTATTGAAATTGTTCAGCTCTTTCTGCTCTGAGAAGAATGTTCTGTACACTGTATGTCAGGAAGTAGTGTTTGAAATTGTAGGCGGTGATATACAGCACGACAGAGTGAGCTTCTGAAAAGAAGTGATAATTGGCCACGGTGCTGAGGCAAACTCCTACCCAGTGCAGAACTTATCATCCCCACAAACAAAATTTAAAGTTTTAACAAAAGACACATTCAGTTGTTTTGCTGTGCTGTCAATGGAGTTAAAGCAGGAAAAACTCCTACCAAGAAGTGATATCGGCAACGTGCAAAAGAAAACACATTTCTGGAAAACAAAACAAGAGGGGGGGAAAATTTAAACAAAGATGAGAAGGAAATGCAAGAAGTAGAAAAAGGCCTGTCTGTGGATTCCTGGCAATAACCTTAAGAAGCTTCAATCAGTTGATCATGAGCATTGTCTGAGCTACTCCAGCCAACAAACATAATCCATAGCACAGGTGTTTAGGTGCAGTCCACTGGTTTCCTATCCAAGACACTTTGTCAAAATCCTTTATGAAGTAGCATTCCAGTGACAATTGCAGGAGATACAGGTATCAAGGCTTCACACCACAAGGACTCCTTGGATGACATTAAGAATAACCACAGTGTGGATGATTTGGGTTATTGGTCCATTTCATAATAAATAATAATAAACATCTCTTTACAGCTACATTGCTTTCTTGTTCAAGTCAAGTCACAATGGACAACTGTAAAACACAGAGAAGAGCTCAACTATGTAAAATGTGCAAGCTTATGAATTTAAAGAAAACTTATGAAACAGTATCAATATCTCCCCTGCTGCTGTAAGGGTTCTATGCTTAAATACTGGATTGGTAAGTGAATCTAAGCACATAACTAAATTGATCAGTGATCAAACTACTGGACAAATTACATCCTCACTCCACACAAAGTGCATACTCTTTCCTCACAGCCCTCACTCAAGAACTGTTTCAAGTTAAACTGCTACAAAGACAAAAATGACCATTCTGCTCACACCGTACAAGGTTGGAATGGCAGCTAACTTGCTCCATTTATCTTCTGGAGGGCAGACTGAGATCCTCTGAAGGGTAACAATTTAAAGTTAACACTCATCCGTGTGTTCCTTCGCCACAGTCTGAGACAGCAGTGGAGGAATTCAGAGACTACAGATTCCAGTGTGTCACTGAAAGAAGCTTTTTCATGCAAGCCATCAAGACCAGGCACCAGAGCTGGTCAGCTGTGGCAGTCCAGGATGGGCCAATAGATTTTTAGGGGTGAGAAATACTACCAATATGAGCAGATCACATGCCACGCTAACATTCATTAGAAATGTACTTCAGAAGCCCAGCACTACCAGCTTTGTAATTCCCATCAGCATGAGCTGGGCACTGTCAATGCTTGGTCCTCCCCATGTTTCATACTTTAGATCACAGAAACAAATGCGAAACATTATGCATCCCATGTTTCCTCTTTTAGAACACTAAAACAAACCTGAGACACCCATGCATCTCAAGCACATGGAGCCAAATGACTATTTTAATGGGAAAAACACCAGCATGGGTCCACCAAGCTGTTCAACAGTGCTCAATGTTTGTATAGGTAATGAAGCACGAATACAATGCTGCCCCATTCCCCTCATGCCACTAAGCAGCTCACAAAGGGAATCTAATCCAGTGTGCTAAGGTGATGATCGAAACCAACCCGAAAGTACCAGGGAAAACCCAAAGCTGCACATGATTGCTCAAACTTCATAGAAGAGTGACTTGTTGTTAAAAGAGATTAATTAAAGAGATTTTGGCAGATGATCAAGTATGATACATTCAGAAAGGATGGAAAAAAGTCATGCTACTGAGAGAGATAAGAGAAAAGCAAAACTCCCTTTCAAAAAGATTTAACTGCTCACACAATCAGCAAGAAAAAGCCATCAAAATTTGGCTGCTCTTTCAGATGCATTCCACTTCTTTTCATCTTGAATGAGCTCTCCTCGGGCTCCCATGGAAAAGCAGCTTTTTATTGGACAGGAATAAGAACAAATAAACTGTGAAGTTAATATAAAATCCAGCTCCTTTTAAAATCTCAAAACAAAACCTATTCCCTTCCTCCACCCACTGGACCTCACCAGAGAAGAGCTAAACAGTATTGGGTAATACCAAGCTTGGGGAATGACTTTTTCAAGTGGGAAAATCTTTGCTCTTACTTCCCAGAACCATGTTACAAGTTTCCTTTAGAAAATGAGAGTGGGATAGATTAAAATAATAAAAACTCAGCTTTCTGCAGCCAAATTGAAAGATGCTCAAAACTCAGTTTGGAGACTTTGCACCTGAGCCACAAGCCAACTGGGACTTGGCTTTGTTTCATAGCCCAAGGTGGAAATTATCTGTGCTATACAGGTTAAATTAGTCTCTCTGTTATTTTATACAATTGTGCTTTATACATGAAAATTTGGACTTGGAAGACACAAAATTTGACTGATTCTACTACGAACAGTTCTTTATATTAAAAATTGCTTAAACCACCATCTGTACTCTCAAAAAAACCCCAAACCCCCAAAACCCAGACAAGATTACAGTATTACTCAGCACCATTTGCTATTTATTATTTCTCTCTACAGAGACTTCTCTATTCATTCAGGCATCCACTTCTACAAGAGGACAGCACACTCTTCTCTATCCCTTCATTTCTCCAAAACAGCAGAAGCAACAACAGAAAACATGGTCCAAATCATCAGAGATGTGGCAGTGCAGCTCTGAGGAAAAATCCATGTCAGCAAGCAAGAATTAGACTAGGAAAAAGGTACCAAAGCATCCCTTACATGAAGAAAAAGAACCACATTCTCAGATGCTGCTGTGCCTCCATTTGACAGTGGACCATAGAGGAGGTTGCTCTATCATCACTGATATTTATTTCCAGTCGTAGGAGTGAAACGATAACTGACACCTGGTGGGAAATGAAGGTCAGAAAGTCTCATTTCCCACCTGTGCTCATACTTACATCATGCTAAAAATGCTGAAGGATGTGACAGCCTTGTCCACGTTCCTCTTATAATCCCCAAAATCCTGCAGTCAGCAAGGACAAGCTTGCTGAGAAATAAATTTAGTCAAGTCAAATGCCTTTTCAAGCATGGATGTTGCCATATGGTTTTCCACGCATACATCTATTGCTCAAATTTTCACCTGATGTGCTTGAAGACAAAGAAGAATAAATACGTGCATTTTTTCACTGATGGATTCTGTCACTATTAGTAATATTACTGTCAGAAAAAAGTAACTGTTACCCTCTTACATTTACCTTTGCAAATGAATTTCTAAACTGACAGCAAAAAAATCTGCCTCCAGCTCAGGCTGCCCATGAACCATTTCCTATAAGGGAAGCTCAGGGAAGCATCACTGCTCTGACTGGTCTGCGTGTGGCACAGCGAGATTCTGGACTTGATCACTCACTGCTGAGGACCTTTTCCGGCACCTCAGGGCTCTGCAGTCTGTGCAGAGCATCAGCAAATCCCAGCACTCCTTGTTTAAGCCAGAGTAACATCTTAGACCTCATTTACCATTGCTTTACATACATCTAAATGACAATAAATTGTCTATCACCTGAAAATCAGATTCTAGAGTGAGCTAAAACAGAGGAAGGAAGAAGTCTGAAAACCATTAGGGAGGAATGAAGACACTAAAGTCTTCTTGGCTTTCAAAAGGCGAGGAGGATATTGAGGAGGAATGAAAACACGAGTTGGGTAGAAAAAGCAATGCTGGGGATGCTCAATGGTGAAGAGGAGATATTGGATATGCACTGTACTTTGTAGTGAAGGAGCATTTGAAGCTGTATTTGCTCTGTGAAAACATGAAAACCACCTAAGAGATTGATTCACATCTAATTTAAACAGATATCCTTAAGACAGATGCTAAAATACATTGCTAAATGCGTAAAGCTGGTATTAACGTAGAAAACATTAACCTCATCACTAAGACTCACAGCAGGTGATTTTGTGAAGGCTGAAGCAAGAGTACTTCACTTTGTCTGATGTCAGCTGCAGCCCTCAAAAATTCTTCTCCTATCATCGTGGTTTGCTGTGGGAGGATGTGGGGGCTGTAATTGTCCCACTGAGGCTTTTTGATGGATGATTGTATTTCAGATATCTGGACATGTGATTCTGTAAGCCTTACTTTGACTTATTGTTACATTAAAAATAAAACAAAGCACTCAGAACGCTGTGAAAAAAAATTGTGAAAATGCCTGGTCCTAAAAAGATGCACTGCCACAAAAACAAAAAAATAAAACAACAAAATCCCCCAAACAAACAAAAAACCCCAAAACAACAAAAAAAAATTGTTTTAATTTCTTCATGTAATTTTAAATAAAATTAAAGATGCAATTAAGTACTGTGAATTTTACAGAGATCTTGGATTCAGGGCCACTTGCTATGAAAATTAAGTGGACAAGTCAGCAGATTCTCTATGACAGGAGGAGTCCACGAAGTTTGTTTCCTACATCACCTTTCTTAGGTGGATTTTCCTAAAGTAATTGAAGAAAAGAACTGTGGCCAGACACTCACAGCAGCCCTTTGCCAGAGGTTATAAACTAAGCAGCAAAGCCAGACACACACCTTTTTCCCAGCCACACTGTGCAAAGCCTGGTACACAAATGGGTTTGTTTTCACCTAAAGCATTCAATGGGATGGTGAATATGTGGCGAGCAGTAAAGCTCGGTTACAAAATTTTAAACAAATACATCTACTAGAGCTCCTCTCTGAGCCCTTGATCTAACCTGAGCACCTAGGTGATGAGCAGCAGGCCCACAACAAACTTTCAACCTTTAATTTTAGTCTTAGTGTCATAACCTGTGTCACCTGTTGTTCTTAAATTGCATTTAACCACCATAATTAAAAAAAAAAAAAAAAAAAGCCAACAAAAACCAGAACCCCAACCAACAAACTGACTCCCCAAACCACAGGACCAGAAACTATTTTGCTAACGCTGTTAACTCCATAGGTATCAGTAAATTTACTTCTTATTTTCAAGTAAAATCAGTCCCAAGCTATTTAAAGTTGGCATGATGTGCACAGCTGAGCACTTTGCGAGATACACAGGTCAATAAAAGACCTCAAAATGGTATTTAAGGATAGAACTCTTACTTGCAGAGCTGTCCTATTGCAAGTCTCCTCCCTCAGTAACATTATGGAGCATGCTGTCTACTTACTGTTTACACACAAAACTTTCTACATTAAATGCTGAGCTCGCAGATCCACCTACTTCCCATATGTCATTTGTAGCATACAAATGCCAAGCCACTTAAGGTGCTGCTGTTTTTTCAGCAAGTGACATTTTCATGGCATCCCCACAAGAGCACAAGGCTCTCTTCACCAGAGCCCGGTGGTTATCATTCACCAGATGAGAAAGCAGCACTGGTTTGCTCTCCGAGACTGCACTGGAGCGCAGGAGGTGTGACACTGTGGTGACACAGGAAAATATGCTGCTTTGGGAGAGTAGTTAAAAACACACACAACTGTATTTTAAGGTTTCGAATCCTTATATTACACACTATATATAAAGGTGATATGAATATTCTTAAAATCTAGGCCTCCATCTTAAAGTCACTACTCTGGCTGTTTCTTTTATAGACGCTGCCATTACGAAACTAAACCAAACCAGCTCTGGAGACAAATTCATACCAGTGACCCACATGTACACTGAGTTACTGTTTTAGTTTATTTTGTTCCCACTGTTTTGTTGAGCATCAAGTAACTATTTGATGATGTTACACGTGTCCTACATATGTGCTCCAAATTAAATTTGTACCCAAAAAAACCCAATAATTTTTTTAGATTAAACTTTGGAAGAGGAAATGAAGTTACATTCTTGGCCTACTTCAATATAAGACTTGCCCTTTTTTGAAATATTCATAAAGCAGCCAGTTAGCTCAAGATAATGCCATATGTTCAAAGTGAAAAAACACTTCTTCCCCAAGGAGGCATGTTAGGACTACTGGGGCTGGAGAAGGAAGAAATATTTGACTCCCTGCCAGTCTCTGAACTCCCAGAACAGTGCTGATGATGGTTCTGAGAACTGAGCTCAGCACTAGAGCAGCTATTTATTTTGGTTAACTTGTTTGCAGTTTCCCAACTTTTCAATTCATCTCAAGTCATACCTAGAACTTTTCTATATACAAAATTTTAGCCTTCCCATCTTTCACAGTCTGGCTATGCCTTTTTCTCCTGCAGAAGTAGCATATGAGTGATATTCAAAGTTTTAACAGCCATTTTGCAGCACTAGCTTGAGTATCAGAACCCATGAGCACTTACATCTAATGAATGAGGTAAGTTTCTAGTTTATAATTCATCAAGTCTTTAAAACATTCACATTTATAACTGCCATGAATTTAGGGATCCCAGATGGAAGCCTTTAAATGTCTTTAATCTTCCAGCCCAATATTGTGATCCATAAAACTAATCCAAAATTTCTGTTACCTTCAACTGATATTCTGAAATATGAGTTCCAGTCACTGTAAATACTTGAGGGGAGTGGAATTGACTGTATGGCTTTAAGTCAGTTAAAAGTGTGACTTCTTTTATCCCAAGGATAGAATGTAATTCATAAGTAGATGCTCATGCATCATAAAAAGCCCCTCACCCTGGTGGCAGGTTTGGGTTGCCAACAGGGACTATAAGCATGGCACTTGAGAGCTTAGCTCATGATCCAAGAACACAGCACACAAAATTAACTGTGGGCACACAGAGGGATACACTAGTCTGAACTTTCTCCCATGGCAGACTGAAACTGCTCCATTCACAGAGCATGCAGTTGAAACCAACAGGTAATTGTTTCACCTTGAACACGGTACATTTACATAACGAAAATAACACACTCTCTTTTGTAAGGTACCTGTAATGGTGCCATTTTTGGAGCGCTCAATACATCCATCAAGCCTGGGATCTTAACCTTAATCCTACTTAGGAACAAACGCATCATACCTTCTCAGTCTTGACTGGCAGCCTTTGCACAGGCCCCTGCACAGAACAGCATAAGGCTCCATCTGATCAGATGGAGAAAATCTAAATGCTCAGCACAGCTGATTATATCATACTGTTCTACAGTTACTCACACTACCCCATAAAGCTCCTGCTTCCAGCTAAAAGCACATTTGTTATTAATTTTTCCAAGACAGCTCCTGGGAAAAAACCAACCCTTTCTTTCTGTTGAGATTTTTAAGTAAAAAAACACCAAGCAACAAATCCAAGACGGGAGATACACATTTGACAGTGTCGAGATATAAATGAAATTTATACTTTCTAATTCAGGGTAGGGTAGAAAAACCTCTTAAGTGCTATGAAACAGCTTTTCTGAGCACTGTGTATTTTTAAATGTCTTTTAGACACCCCTTATTTGATGGCATGCTGTAAAAACCAATAGCGCATTAAATTAGCATATCAGAAACCAAAAGATGGCAAGAACTGTGGATTGGAATCTATTCCCAATAAAAACCATTGGTGCTTAGATACTCTTGGCAGTGTCACTAGGATTAAAAACCCTGTCACATGTCCATAAACCATTATGAGTTGCAAAGGTAAGGAAATGAACTACAGAATTACATCTCTGCTTGCCTGGCCCTAAGGATGCTGCTGGCATCTGGGTTTGACCTAAGGTTTGAGCCTTGAGAAATCCCTTTAGAACCTTGACTGCCTTCTCTTCAGCTCCTTTTGGAGTTGTTTTGGTGTCCATGAAAATGCACTGAAATCTTACATTTACTGTTTAAACTTCTTGAAGACTGCAAACAGCCTTTCCCTTCTCTCCCTCTCCATGGCTTGATGATCTCTACAGATACAGCCACACTGGAGATGGGGCAAAAACTACTCTGAGACTTAGCAGAACCCTCACCTGTATCTCTGCTTTGCCCACAGAAAATATGTATTATTTTTCCCCCTCCCCTGTGTTATGGGGAGAACGTCAAAGGGCTTTGTGATAAACAAGTGTGGGTGGGAGCCTGGGGCTCTTCTCTTCACCCCCAACATAAAGCCCAGATACACAGCCAGCTCCCATGCAAAATTAAAAACACATTATTAAAATATCTTTGCAGGCTGCATCTGTTTTCAACACCCACAAACTTGCTCCTGCCTTGATACTACTGCCTACTGATGTGTTTGAGCTTTAGATAGAAACCATTTCAGGGAAGGGGGCCAGCAAGGTTAATGGCAGCTTTTATTAGTCAGGTTGAATATGGACAGAGTTAAGGAACTTCCTCTGAGTAATGGTAAGATCTCTTTGCATGTACATTCCTCTCCAGTTTTAATAAATAAACAAGCTGTGGTAGTAGACAAGTTCTCTACTGCAGAAGAGAACTGCCATATGAGCTTTAGTGACTCTTCCAACACCATGCAGGACCTTCAGCAAAAATTATTGGGTTGCTAGTTCTTACTGCTGCTGTTTGATGTCTTTGGGAGGGCTGGATGGTTTATGTCCCAGGGTAACTGTGACATTAAACAGGTCTGAACATCTAAATCTGTCCCTGATCCAACTAAAACTTTGAAATGACAAATTCCTGTTTCTGCAGCCCTGCTTTCTTAGACATATTCCACTGAATCTAAACATACCAGTCAAATTTTCCAGTTGCCCAGGCAGTGGTGCAATTATTAGAAAGCTAATTCCAGAACCACTGTACTGAAATTGTTTTTAAGAGTTATTGACCTATGCAAATGTACATTGTCACCTTGGATTCCTTACGGGTGTTGAATATGTAGCATGTGTTTTCTACACCATGTTGACTGAATTTTATAGTCAGCTTGGAACTGGAAAAACACCAAGAGGTGTTGTTACAGTGTACAAGACAGTATAATTTCTGAAGTTTTCTACAACTTCTGCTATTTCTATAATTACATTTGAACTTCTGTTCTGGTTCTTTTGTTATTTACATAATAATTAAAACTGTTGCTTCCTCAAGTGCTCTCATTGTAAATAAAAAAGAACATAAAAGTCTTCAGTCCAACAGTCCCTCTCACTAACAGTTTCTATTACTGTTGAAATGAAAAAGTTAGAGCAATCTGGACACTTGTAATTAAACATCTTCTTTGATGTTCTTTTTCAAGGAAAGTTAACAGAGTTTGAACAAGAGATGAAGTGCAGCAAGAGGAAAACAGGATAAAAGCTGATACCATTTTACCAAAACATCCAAGTTTATATATGCTTCCCACACAAACTCAGGAATGTAAAAAGCAGTGGATTTTCCCCCACATCCTAGATACTTGAGGCTGGCTCTACTTCAGCTGGGAGGGTGGACCTGATCTACCAACCTAATTAGTCCTATTCTAATCCCCTTCACAATGCAATTCAGAACGGCTGGAAGCTGCAGGAGGATAAGGAAGGATTAACATGACTAAAGAACCTTTCCTACAGTAGGAGGTTTATTTTCTTCATGACTCTACAATTTTGTTTGTTCACAGCCAGACTCTATTGCAGGAATGGGTTGCCAGCAGAAGCCACACTTAGACATTGTGGCACAGCAACTGCAGTGGGCAGCCAACTGGGATCCTGCTTCCAGGGGTCAGAAAATGGGGAATATCAGCCTGCAAACCAGCCACAAACTTAAAATACTTGTACCATGAGATAAACTGCTGCTTAAATTCCTAGGCCAAGTATCAGAATGAAGATACACTTGCTGAGAAATAGCCTCTCTGTTCAGGATCACGCTCTCAAAGAAATGGGTTTGAGCAAACAGTGAGCAAGTGATTGCCAAAGGTTATGTCATTAAGTGGATTTATCCATTTTGTTCATTTAGGATGTTTTCCCACAATGTAGAAGACTCTTAGCCATGCCAACCCTCTTTTGTAGAGTGTTTCCTTAAACTCTAAGGAACACCAAGGAACACCAAGATAAATTCAGAAGGACAACTACAGTTAAAGATAGAGCAAAGCCAGAAGGTAAGAGCAGTTTCATTGTTGTCTGGCTTAACAAAAGGAAAGTCACATGACAGAAACACATATCTTTTTTTCCTTCTCATAGAAAGACAAGAGAGAGTTCGGTTTATTCTATTACTCTGGATTTGCACAAGAGTAAGTAACTCTATTAACATCAGTTGAGTTATTCTGGCATGAACCCAGGGTAAGCAAAAGCAAAATTTAGTCTCTTGTTTGTTCTTTATAAGGCTCCTGACCCTTAAAAGCATCAGACTGTTTGGAAACAATCCCGCAGCCTTCAAGCTAGGAAAGCAAAAAATCTGACGGACACAAAAAATGCAAGTATCAAAAGTAAAGTTGGTATTGTTTTACATTTTACTGACTAAAAAGATGCTCAAACATTTGCTTAAATAAATAAAATAAAAAGAAGCCAAAAAGACACAACTGTATATTGCCTAGCAAGAAAACACTCTTGGGTGGGTGTATTCTATTACTGAGCCTGTTGCTTCTCTCCATTACTTTTGGGCAAACTGCCTTGTTTTCTTAAATGCAAACCACAGTTCTTGCCTGACTGCTTCATGCAAAATGAAGAGTTTTGATACCTATTCTAAATGGCTGGATTTTATGATAGATAAGAAAACATCATCTTCTGACATTTCTTAAAGCATGACTCTTGCAAGAATAACAATACAGACACCCTGTGTAACATGGTAAGCTCAGCACAAGCTACATTACATGTTTTGTAATACAAACGTAGCACAAAGCTCATTGGTTTTCAAGTAAGAACTCAGAGAGGGATAAGTGGACCCCCTTTTGTAAAGGTTTCCCCCTATGTTGCCAATCACTGCCTCAAATTCCTTTTACAGCTTACTCTCTGGAGCAGATTTCTTTATACAACAAATAGGAAGAGACAGCAATGGCACCAGTGAGGGATGGAGCACAAATGATCCACAAAGCCTCCTGTTTCTGGGGATTGAGCTCACTGGCAAAGTTTGAATTTGCATTCACAGTCATATTCCTGTTGTGGGGCTTCAGAACATCAGAGATCAGCCATGCAGTATAATACCAGATCTTTCTTTTCCCTCTTTTTTTCCAAAGGAAACAGGACTAATACAGTAGTTATCATGCTTCTAAGTGCAATTACTCATTTAACTGCTTATTTGAGCCTACTTAGTCATTTGGACCCACAGTTCCCTAGTTTGACAGTATATGGAAACCATCTCTGGATTGCAAACATCACCTCAGATGTGAAACTCTCGCTAGAACCGAAACTGCAGAGATCAATGACCTCAACTGAAAGACCACTACCTGTTTCCTTCATCTTCTCAACTGTCTTGTGCACTTCCTTGTAGAGATACATTTTATGGATATTTTGGCTTAAAAAAATTTTCCTTCAGAAAGAGCAGAAACCCACTGTTACCAGAATCTAGTCTTTACAAAAGAAATAGAAAACTGATCTTTCAAAAAAGTGCAAGAAATACTTAAATTGAGAAAAACACCACACTTGGACACCCCAGAGACACTGGAGAAAACACAGTTCTCTAATTTCCTTTAACTCAACATTGTCGTCTCCTTTCCAACAGATACTGCCAGAGCATCCTGGCTTACCTGCTGCTCCATGTGTCAGACCTGCAGACCAGTCCTGGTTACAGCAGATCACAGTTGCCACATACCTTCAAGATTTGAAGATGCACCAACTTCATGAAGCAGACAGCATCAATAAGCTTTATGCAGAGAGATTTCCCCATCCTGTTACAGTGAAGTCTCTATTTATAGACATAAAGATGTGAAGTCCTAATAAAGCATTACTCTGTGAACACCAAAGCTGCAGTTAGGCACTAGTAAACCAGGTTCTCGTTTTTCTAAAGGGCTCTGAGCTACAACTGAAAAAACTGTCAAGCAAATGTCTGTCAGAATGGCCCATTAATGCTGTTAAATTTCACTGACTAGAAGTCTCCAGCACTCTGTAGCACATGATGACTCTGCACTGCATTGAATCTGCTACAATTTATTCACAACGTGCAAAAGAAGCAAAAAGATAATGGTCCATTTTAGTAGCTGTTCATCATATCTTCATAAATACTTGCATTTTTTACCAAGTTCCTCAATACTGTTCGTGACTGTGGTTATTGAGACCTTAGTTTTTCAGCTGTCTGTATCTTCTGCTTATCAGTCACTCTCTAAAAGCTCACAGCTTTGCCTGATAAGGACAGCAGCATTCTTGCTTTATCTCATGTCATCAATACTAATCAAGCCTCTGAAGCTGCTGTATATTAAGTGATTTAGCATATGGGAATAAAGTGAAGGGAATTAAACCAACAAGTCATTGTGTTTCTTCCTTTACAGTTATTTACATGAAACATTTGTAGATTCTTATGACAGTAAGCACTACACACACATGATTTTTAATTACTGAAATGAGGAACATTTTTGAGACAGAAGTCTTAAGTGCTTTCTTTGCTACACTTTTGAAAATCTCAGCATGTCACAAGATAGCCTCCTTCATGTAGGCAAAGTTGGAAGTGAGCAGATGAAGTAACTGATGTCAGATGATAACTCTACCAGAAAAAGACCAGATACTTCAGGAGGTCAGCTGTTTCCCTTAGATTTTCATCTCTCCGTGGTACAGTTAAGGTCAGAAGGGAACACTTTTCAGTCCTGAAAAGTCATATGTGGACACATGCTATTATGAAGGCACAGGCAACAGAAACACAATTACACTAAAACCCTAAATAGCTATAAACATCCTCTTTGGTTCTTTAACCAGACAGAAGTGATCAAACACAGGACACGTGCCGAGGCCACACCTTACCCAGATCAGCCTGGGCCAACTCAACGCTCACACAGCAGCCAAATAGGCAATTTTAAGGAAAGATGTACACTTGCTCCTAAAAAAAGCTGGTCTTGCCACAAATCTTTAGTTATGAACAAATAGAGAAGTTACTGAGAGTTTCAAGCAGCATTTGGATGGTTCCACAAAGATTTCCATGAAAACCAGTGTCTGAGAATAGTAACAAGATATAAACTCTCTGTTTTAAGGAAGGATGACTGTTCTCAGAAATAACTTAGCTAAGAGCTAAACTGGGCTCTTTTTGATGGTAGGGAGTGGTGAAGTGTTGCCAAAGTGTTCCAGTGTAACCAAAGTGGACTAAGAACTACTGACAATAAACCCATTTATTTTCTAGATAAATGAGTGACAGAGACATCTAAAACATAATGCTGTCACAGTCAAGGCAATATCTCTGTTAGTATTAAAGGTCAAGTAGCCTCCCATAATGTTGTTTAATCAGGCTATAAATCATTGCATCTCAACCTTCTTCGCTACATTTCTGTAGAGAATTTTTGTTCCCTACGCCCCCAATCAAACAAATGAAACATTTACTGCTGGAATCACGAGAAATATGAATTAATACCTTTTTTGTAATTTCCAGAAACTGGAACACTCACACAGTACTGCAGCAGAAACCATCTCAGAATTAGGTGTGACTGTAACCAAGTTGGAAGCTCAAAGTAGAACGCTGACCCCCTCACAAGTTTCTCCAAGCTGATGTTGGCTCCTGAAAAAAGAGATCATTAAAATGAGATTTTTAAAAGTTGAGACATAAGCAGAAAGAACAGCACAGAGCACAGCAGAATTAAGTGTGCTTCTAAGCAACACCAACAGCTTCCTCCACACACACTCCCCACACCCCCTGGCAGAAGGAGACACACACAACAGTGAAGTCCTACATAGACAAAAGACAACACAAGCTCCAGGAAAGATTCTGGTCTAAACAATTGCTGTAAGCACAGCTTATAACTTAATAAATCTGTTTTTATACCTTCAAGAAGAGGAAAGATGGAATACATAAACATTTTTACAAAATGCTAGCAGTAAATGGCTTTATTTTTCCCAATTATATTCACATTATCTATAATTTTTTTCTCTCTCTCCAAGTCTTAGAGATTTTTAAATATAAGGTTGAGTTAGTAGCTTCTAACTGCAACTGTTTTGGATAATATTTCATACAGCGATACATTACGGTATAAGAGTTGTGCTTTCAGACTTCCAAAGCTTCATTTTACATGAGAGATGGCTAAAATTCAATTGTTCAGAGCGTTCAAGTCCATTCAGCACAACAGTATCTGAATATGCAACCAAAAAGATCATGTGCATCTCTAATATGTAGCCAAATGAAACTAGCAATAAGTCCACACTCAATGTCCACTCTCCAAATATGGCTATTTGCCCCTCTATTCCTGAAATCAAAGTTTTATTTCCAAACTAGGGGATAGATTTTATTTTTTCTCCACAGAATTTAAAGCCATGTAAGAAAGTTTTAGTGCTTTAAACTTTTGTGCTGTGGTAATCCTAAAAATAAATAGTACATATTGTAACAGCTTGTAGTCTCATGACAAGAGGTGGAACTCACAAGGAGATTCAAAACAGAGTCATTTGAAATACTTCTGCTTTGTTCCAAACCAACACTTTTTCTTTTCAAGTGATTGTTTGGGTTGTGATCCTTCAGACTTCAGAATGAGTGTCAGCCCTGCCAGCATCACCCACAGCATCTTTCGGTTGGAGTCTTCCACTGTTCACAAGGGGGTCAAACTGGTGCTAGTCACACTACCTCACCTTCATGTCCAGGCTCCTGAATTTCTCAAGGGCTTGAACTAAAATCAAACCTTCTGTTTTCCCTCTGGTTGACAGAGAAGAGCACCTTCTAATTCCAAGTAACCTCAGGGCAAGAGAATGAAATTTGTCCTTCCTACACAATGTGTGTAAATGATTATCTAGTGAAGTGCAATTGTTATTCCAGCATATATTAAAAGGTCATGAGTACTAATAACATCTGAGAAAGCAATTGCCTTTCAGGTCAGTGTTGTATCTAGTTTTTTGTGAGTTAGACTTGCTTTTTTTAACCTCTTACCCTTACCAAGCAGACCTCAACCCTTTCACCCATAGATCTGTGCTCCTCCCCTTCCCACCTCTGCAGTAGCTACCGAAGGACCCTAACAGAAGTGGTCCTTTTGAATCTGCACTGGGATCAGAAACCAGAGAGTTTTGCTGGTATTTTCTGGGAATGGGTGATTCCTCTGACTCAGTTTTCACTGTCATTAATTACTGCCTTCTTCCCCACACTCACCTGCCACCTCAAATTGGAGAATGAGCTTTCTATTGTCTTTGAACCTCTTTACAACAATGCATTACCAATGGTTTATTTGCAGGTTATTTCACTAGTAACTTCACCAATACCTACTAAAGGCACCTAACACCTACACAGGACCTCTTTTACACTCAGACATTCCCTTTATGTCCTTGTGCCTTTTATGAAACAACAAGCAAAGTGAAGCTGACAAATAACCCATGGCACTGAGACACCAGCAGACTGGGTTGGCCTGTAATTTGTATTCTTGCACTGTTACTCCAGGATGATTGCATAGCTATTTGCCATGCCATAAAAAGGTACAAGAGACCAAGCCCTGCCCTTCTTGGTCAGTCAGGACCCTGTAATTTGTGGCAGAAACAATCCCAGTAT
Organism: Acropternis orthonyx; assembly: GCA_035583155.1. Classification (NCBI taxonomy): domain Eukaryota; kingdom Metazoa; phylum Chordata; class Aves; order Passeriformes; family Rhinocryptidae; genus Acropternis; species Acropternis orthonyx. The sequence continues at coordinate 16,157,246 of JAWWEU010000023.1, forward strand.
AGCAGGAGGGGTGTGATGGCCCCATGCTTAGGTGTTTTGTGTGTGCCAATAAAGGAGAGCAAATGAAAACGTGACCCTACAGCAGGACTGAGGAAGGCAGCTGGCAGAGCTCAGCTCTGGCAAATCTTCCAGCTCATTAATCATGTGGTCTCAACTCTGAACTCTAAAGACATGTTTTCTCTACAGTTATTCTGCGTCTAAATACAGCCTTGCCCATGCCCTGCCATGTACCATAGCACCAAGCACGGCTCAGGGTGACAGGGGCTGAGCTGCTCTGAGGGAAGTGCAGCTATAAGGCATTTAATTCAGCCAAACCATTAGCACAATTCCTAGAAATACTTACAGAGAGCTGAAAGCTAAATACAAAGACTTTTCTCAAAAGAACAGGTTTCATAACTAATTCAAGATGTGTTTTAAAGTAATAGACAAAAAGTAATGAACGTAAACAAGCAATGAAGCAATAGAAATAAGTAATGAAGAGCAATCTAAATGTACCTAGAGGTGATTCCTGTTTCAACTAACAGATTAATGACCTTCCAATCACACATCCTTTTATTCATCCATGAGTATAACTTTTTATTTTCTTCTTTCTTTGCTATCTTGTTTCTTCAAACCGTGAAAAATCAGTTGAAGGTGTTGGCAGCTGAAAGTAAATACAGATTGCATGAAAGATCCACACCAAGCCATCATATATATAGGACAAATAAACATAAGTTAATGCAGTTAAACCAAAGGTAAAATCTGTCCAGAATTCTTTCATTTTTAGTATTGTTCATCTTTCTTTATTGAATGCTTGCCCTAAGGAAATAAATATAGCGTAGTTAGGTGTGTGACTCTATAAAGAAAATGTAATAATGCCCACAAAATACATGGGCATCTTTAGTGAGGCAATTGGTCAAGCAGAATTTATGAAGGAAGTTAAAAGGCACCAAGAAAAGTCTGCTGGGAAAAGCAGCTTGTGAAAAGGTAGAGAAGAGTTTCATAAACTTCATTCTCTGTGTGTATGATCATTGAACTAGACTTAAGCCAGAAAATTAAGTTAAGCTTTGTCCCAGCTATCATCCTTATTAAACACGTATAACATGACCAAAAGTGCTCAGAGCTGGTGAAAGAACATTTAGTATCTAGTAAATTCAGTATCTCATAACTGCTTCCTGTCATGTTATAATCAAGACATTGTCAGCACTAACATAGGGCAGAATCCAGAAAGTAGAACTGGATTTCCCATTCCTGTAACCTGCATGGAAAAAGGCTGAGAGTCTCTCAGAATTATTTCTTACTACCATTATTAAGAATATAAAGTGTGTTAAAGAAAAAAGTCTTGCAGAAGGAAGAGATTGTCAGCACCATGAAGTACAGCAAGCATTTTTGTTTTGACACAGGAAAGGAAGGGAGAGAAAACCAGAGAGAGAGAGACAGAGAGAGAGAGAGAGAACTGCAAAGCTTATTCCAATGAAAACATAAACACAGCGCAAAATGAAGGGTGGGTGATTCTGGTCCATGTGGCAGGGAACAAAGATCCTTCAACAGGTGAGACTACACTTTGTAAAGTACCTGTATCCGTTTGTATTACGTTTATGGTCTAAATCAGAAACTGAACACTCCTGAAGTACCAGAGATCTAAGACAATACCCCAGCAGTAGCTGACAACGTTCCAAATGAATGAAAACAGTTCTCCTACTAGTGTTCAACTTCTGCAAGTGTTCAACTGTACCTGAAGTTTGTTGCCTTTTTTTTTTCCAAAGAAGAATTAAGTGAGAAAATAAATCCTCACTTTGAACACACCACTCATAATGTTCTCTTTGCTCCTTTTCAAAGTAAACTTCATTTCCCCAGGCAATTGATCTCTCAGGCTTTGTAGTCCTTAACTGCATTTTAAGGAGGCAGACACTCTGTGATGCACTCTCTGTGGTGAAACACAATACACATTATGACATGTTCTCACTATATATAAGAAATGCTGTGCTAATGTAACCCACTGATTAGTGCCCCCACAAACAGCAAGAACCTGTTCTCTAATGCCAGGGGGAAAGATAGGAAGGGAAGAATTATATGACTGTATAACAGAGAACATACACAAAGACATTAAGCCTCTTCACAGCACTCTTGAAATAGAAAATTCACTCACAAAGAAGAGATGCCATGGCTTTTAGATACTCTGAAAACAAAAGGTATTTCTGCTTGTGCATCTAGGGCTATTTGGTATTCTACCTCCCTATCAGCTTCTCATCAAGGACTGCCTACACAAATGCTTTGATAACAATAGGATCACAGTGATAAGGGTATACATCATTCCTGCTCAACAGGAAACCAAAGTATAATATTAAGCAGAAACTGCAGCCCAGGTTCTGCACTCAGTGTGTCTGGCTCAGCACTGTGACAGCTTCAGCCCACGTACTCCTACTTCATACCTTTGAAGGAGCGCAACTTAATCCACATTTTCATACCTGAACTTCTGCTAATATGACTTTATTTTATGGATCTGCAGTGTCAGGCCATCAGGGACAGCCTAGCTGGGAAGCACAGCCTGTAGAAATATCTGTGTATGAAAAACATCATGGGTGAAATAAATCGTGGCATACAAGAAGTGAGTTAATCTGAAATCCCAAAACTTCCTTTCACACAGAAGGATCTGCAAAAGATTGGTCTGTAGAGAACAAGGAGTCAAACCTTAGTTAGCATTTCCAAGGTGGCCTCAGAGAGGGTGCTTCAGAACAGGGGCCAAATAGTTATCACTCTGTGATAATAAATCACCTTCCACAACAGAACCTGGCCCTGCCTGGTAATGTAATACAGCTGCAGCACATCCAATGATACAAGAAATTTAACGGTATTCACTACAAACAATCGAGCTTTTCCCAAAATTCACTCTGATGGGTGAATTATTTCCCTTGACTATTTATCCAATATCTAAGGAGCAACAAAAAACCCCAAAAACTCAACTATAGTTTGTCATGAGTACTCCTTGTACAATAATGTGTCACTTTAGTTAACATACTGATACCACTTACCATCTCAAATGAAAAATGTTCATATATATGAATGTTTTGTGTCATGTTAGATTCTCAGTAATTGGTGTTACTTGTCAATTTTTGTCTTATCTAAAGTGTGACAAGTTTTCCTTCTAGTATATTGCAATCTGTATTATTCTGACAGACACAGTATCCCTCTTCAAATAGAAGAGCTCAAAGCTCTGCTATAAAATACAAAGACTCTTCAAATTCAGACCAGTACAGGAAGATGCTGCAATGTGCACAATTACCATGATTCCCAGATGTTTTCCAGCCGCCCAGAAGAGAGTTTTCCAGTGACTGAATGAAGATACAATGAGAATCTTCTGTGAAAAATGGAAACTGAAACAATACCATGAACTGCCAGTAAAGGTCACCCAGTTTTATGACACATGAGCAGCAAAGTCAGTTTAAGCCACATCTGTTGTGTCCATATGGGGCAAAGAACAGAACTTGTCACTAATGCAGATCAGTAAAAGGATCTGAGTTTTTTTTTGTTTGTTGGTTTGGTTGGGGTTTTTTTGTTGTTTTTTATAAAGAAAACCACACACATACTTCTTGTGGTGATTTCAACAGACTGGTATAAAACAACACCACACAAATAACGCTGCAACACATGAATAGTTGCTGAAATGAGGTGCGAACAAGCAAAAAGAACTGTTGGGGCAGGTCTGCCAACCAAATCAGTAACTCACAAAATAACTCTGTTCTTAGCAAAAGCTCCTATTACACCAAAGGCATAACCTAACTAATAGTATTGTTCAAAATTATGACACTAAATGTTCACACTACAGCTCCTCCACTCTAATAGGGAGAATAAGTCTTTTATTTTAGTTCATAGGGAAAACTCTGGGAGCTGGAATGGATTCTGGGGGTAAGAGGTCTTAGGTCATGCAAAAGAGAGAAAGTAAGGAGTTTTTCACTGTCTGTTTCTAACTGAGGGTATAAAACTCCTTTCCAGCTGAGTTTTTCTGATCTTAGCTGCACATCATTTGCAATATGTAGAAATCTGATTTAAGGGAGTAAGGAGTACAGTCACAGGAAAGTACCTCATTTTATAACAAGTCTCATGATCTCTGCTGCCCAAGTCCACAGTCTCACCTGCTCAGAAAGTGCAGAACCTGCTAAATCACATCTGATCTTTTGAAAGACAATGTTCTTGGCAGAGAATAGGATAACAGCCACCAGCTTGTCCCCACACTCTGACTAGACCTCTGAAAATGACAGGCTACATCTTACTCACTGACAAACCAGCCCCTGTGACTTTGGCAATATGGAAAGTTTCCAACACTCCAATAATTCCTTAATTCCTAGCTTTAAAGTGCTCAGACTAACCATCTCACTAATTGTGTGGTCTGAGGGACAAAAGACATAATGCTTCCCTTTTGTTTTGCTTTTACTTCCTTTGTTCCAGCTAATAGTGTTGTTGAATGTGGTTAGTGACAACAGCACTTTATCTCAGAAAACTGTAATTTAAAAGCACAGTTGTGTTTTTCATTTTCTTCTCTTCTCTAGGGATGGATTTCTGTGGAGAGCAGAACTGAAAACTGCTCTCACTGTGTAACTCATAAGGGTTGAGGCCAAAGGAGAGCTTAAAGCCCTCGAGTAAAGACATTAATTTCTGTGAAGGTTTGGTTTCATGTCTGTGTGTGTCCCCCTCAGGCAGCGCTAATTTCTATCCCTTTTTTACTGTCCATACCTGTTACAGTACTTTTCAGTCTTGCCCTGCTCATATTTTGATGGCAAACAGCTGCATTACCACAAAAAGTATCTCTACAGAGAGACACAGAGAAGAGGGAACCATGAATCCTAAAGATAATGATAGTATAGAAATAGCTCTTCCTGGAATCCTGAAGTACAGGCCTTCAGCAGAGATGACAGGGAAAGTCTTTCCTTCACCTTGTAAGAACATGGACAGTTTCAAATGTTTTGTTCCAGTTACTGCAGAACACGAGAAAAGGTAGGAGCCAGAGAGAGAAATTCTCCCACCCTGACTTAAGCTCTCAGAATGGAAACGGAGAGAAGAAATCAAGGAAAAATAATCTGTGATACCATCATATGACTCACAAGCTTTAACAAACTGCCTTCAGAAATACTGTTAGGCAGGGTAAAGGCTCCCTTGTCTTCCTCTTTTCCATTTACACATCCCAAGATTTGCTGTGAAAGCAAACACCGATATTTTCTTCCAAATCTTTAGGGAGAAACAGCTTCATGTTTTTGCAGCTGCTCTTGCCAGAACACTGTTCCCACCAGTCCCTTGACTCTTTCCTCAAATGTCCCATAGTTCAGATGCCTTTAAGGGTAACTGTCAAATCCTCATATTAGTCCCCAGGACATGGAGACATAATCTCTCTCTTAAAAGACTTCAAATGATTTTCCCATCTCGCAGTTGGTATATCTCCTGCTATAACAACACCGCCAGAAAGAACCCAACAGCACAGTCACCAAGTCAAAAACATGAACATTTTCCTGTTTCTTTTTCTATTTCAGGACCCTGAAGCTGTCGAAGGCATACACAATCTGCTCAAAGCTGCAGTTGGGCACACATGTCTTGAATTTAGAAGCTGCTCGTCTGTATCGGTTTTGGGGGCTTTTAGGAGCTGAGAGCATCAGAACAACACTCAACACCTGAAGGGAATCTTTTCCTTTGCTCTCCTTGGCAATATTAACGTGTTTATCCTGTCAGTGCTCACAAAATGGCCTGGCAGGATTCACCCCAGAAGATTGTACCTAATTAAAGAGAGCAGTAAAGACAAATTAGCCCTGTAGGTGACTTTCCTCCCCTGTGCCTTTTCCTTGACTCTGCTTGGCATAAGCAGTCAATACAGTAAAAGGTGAAGAATATGAATTCAATGGAAAAATTTAAGTGGGGGAGTAAGGATATTACAAGATGATAGGGAGTCATGTCTACTTCTGTTTTCTCCCCTTGTTGCTGCTCCAACTGAATTTAAAAAAATTAAAGGACCATGAAAAAAATACCTGCAATACCTATGGAGTGCTACCCCTACACATGCAGTCAACTAAGGTTCATCCATAATGCTTGCCTAACACATCTGTACAAACACTCCAACATCTGAAAAACGGCTTGTGTATATATATAAACTGTATATAGGTTTGTAAAAAGTAATTGGTATTTTGCAGTAATTAAGACCACACACACAATAAAACAATGCAAAGAACAATAACGTTCTTCACTGCAGGTCTGTTCTGTTTGAAACAGAAAACTGCTGGAAGCACTCTGTCTCCAGAATGTGCTGAATTCTTTCAGAAACTCTCACTGGCTAAAATTTGCTCTAGAAGTAGCATCTTAAAAATTAAAACAGCTTCGATTGCCTCTTTGATTGCAGCACTAACCTGCACATAGAATTGGTTCAGTAGCACAGTGCCTGCAACCTGCTGGCATCCCCCAAACAGGTGTGAGACAGGAATACTGTTCCTGTGGCAGAGAACTGCCCTCTCTGCTCCACTGCACAGGTACTGCTACCAAAATAGTGCACTCCGTGTTTATAGCCCCACAAAGCACTCCTAAAGGTTTAGTCATCAGTGTGTGCCCACGGACACACCCTCAAGGGCTAAAAATGGAAGGCTGTTAAGGACTCCTGAACTAGATCTGGTGAGTGATGCAGTACCTACTCTCCATCAGCAAAGACATTTTATTTGCTCAAGGTTTCTCTGCAGTTATTTCCCCAGTGAGTCCTCCTTAACTACTTGCCTCGAGCATAGCTAATGATTACATGGTTAATCTGTATAACCCTTGTCTCAACTCTTGACAAGAGCAGTTGACAAAACTGGTTTCCAGGCCCCTCCAACACACAGCAAGTCATGCAAAACAAATTATTAGAAGGCAGTAGCAAGGTCATTTGAGCTCTTTGTATCACTTATTTCCAAGTGTATATGTATTTATTCTGCCATAACAACAGCAAATATGTTTGCTTTCTTCAAAAAGAAACTGAAACTTGACCCTTGCTTCAAATAAACGGCAGCAGATGACATACCTGGCAAAATGTTCCAAAATTAAACTTCAAATGGTAATGAATCCTGAGTTCTACAGGGAATCACTTACCAAAACAGGTTTTAGAAGAATCTAAAGGCTTTAAAATAAAAAAACCCAATCACCACAAACCTAAAAGTCCACCTGGTAGAGCTCCCATTTTTAAGCTTTTTCATAAAACTCCCATGGGACTTCTCAGCTTGTCGAGAGCACAGACTGCATTAATCTGAGCTTTGCTCTGCTCTTTGGAAGGGTACACCAAGACGGGATTTCCAAGAACTCACAGCTGGTGTGTGCAAATGAGCAGCCAAAACACATATGAAGATAAACATTCCACTTAATTCCTGCATGATACCTATTTGCTTCTTTGTTACTGAAAAACATAAAAGCTCCACTGCTTTGCTGCCCTTAACTGTGATTTCAACTGCCCCAAATTATCCCGAGGATAAGCGCTCCACATCCTGTTATGATCGCCTCGCCTGCTTATGTGCAAATGGACAAAGAACACTGAAGAGCAGCACACGGGAAAAGCAAGAAAGAAAAACCCCAAACAAATTAAAAATAAGAAAACAGACTCATCACCTGTTTGCCTGGAATAATCACATTTTTCTTTTGCTTCTCTTGCTGTAGAAAAATATCAAAGTAGAAATTAAAGAAAGCAGCATGTAATTTGCAGCAGTAGTATTAGAGAAAAAAAGTACTTTACCAAACCACTATTTCCATGCAGTGGTACTGTGGAACAGCTTTAAACCAGGACAGCAGAATGGAAAAGCAGATAACATAACTAAGGATTGTCCCAAAACATCTCCATTATTTTCCTAGGCACTGCTCTTTCAAGAGTATCTTTGCAGAAGTCCCCAAGATAGAGAGGTCTGTGTTTAACTTCTCTTGTACAAGAAGCAGGATAGGGTGATACAACACCAGAAAAGGACATAATTAGTATCCTAAATACATTTTCTGACAACTTACCTCAAAGGAAGAGAGAAACAGAATAAGAGTATAAATGGTAAAAGCTATTCCATTCTGGGGATTAGTTCTGATTTTATTTCTTAATGCCAAAACTGCATAATTCTATCAATTTGTACTTCTACTGCTGACAGAAGTTGACAGCACTTACAAGGAAGGCTTGGGAATCCACTTTTAGGTGTTTATTTTCATAAATTATATAGCTGGAAGGTGGTTGCACTGAATATGCAACTGTGCACAAAGATTCAGACAATATTTAATTTAGAATCCTTTTCTGGCCTACACATGCCTAAATGCATTTTACAAAAATTCATTCTTTTTTAACCACTTGTCTTCCTGCTACTTAATTTTGATTTACAACATTCAAATTTTAGATGCCACCTGATACAATCAATTTTTATTCAGCAAAGAACTCTCTTTGAACTCACAATGTCCAGAAATATTTTCTGGGCATTGATCCACTCAGAACAGTGTCAAAACGACACAGACCTAAAGAATCTTCTTCCCACAAGGTGTGTCCCGTCCCCAGCTGCCATCTGACAGACACAGGAAAAACACCCAGTGACCACAGAAGAGAATAGCTTAAGGGACAAAGGTGACAGCTGTACAAACATATTTTCAATGCCAGGTTTATGCAGGACAGTGAAATGCTTGGTTCTTACCCTCCTGAAGCCATCATATATAAAGTCTCCCTGACCGTTTCCAAGAAAAGCCAAAGGCTCCAATCTGCCACTTCACAGAAGGGTCAAACATCTTGTAAAATGAACAAGCCAGATCTTTGCCTGTGGCAAATTTTACAGAAACCTCTTGACACTGCTTAAAAGGCTGGTTTGGTTTTCTGAGTTTCTACCTCTTGGCTCTTGCTTGGGAAGGCTTGGGCAGAACTCAGTTTTAGCATCCAAATTACAAAGCATCTGTGGTGTGTTTGACACGGCTCCAGGACCGCGATGTCACGGAGCCTACCCCGTCCTGCCCAGGGCAACAGGCACCGTCCTCTGCCAGGACACAGTTTGCCACTTCTCTCCAACAGTGATACAGAGGGGAAAGCAGAAGGATGTAACCTAGAAGGTGAAGCTTTGTCTGGTGTACAAGAGAAAATAATTCCTTCTCTTTTCATTTTTGCGAGGAGTTTAATTTAGCACAGAAATGAGGATCCCTTTCGTGCCTGGCACCTCAATAATAAAAACATAGATGAGGAGTTAGAACCAGGTAAAGCCAAAAGAGATCCTAATGTCCTTGGCTACTTGTTCATCAGTGATGTGTATTAACATTCTGCCTACAGCAAGACTTGTTTGGAAGCCAATTTCTTAAAGGGGTCTGCAAATAAGAGAAGGGATTTTTTTTCAGCCATCTGAACAGAAACCAACCCTGTCCTCCTTTATTTATCTTACCTTAAAGTTCTCCAGGTTGTCTGTGAACTTGACTACAGGAATCAACAGAACTGGAGCAAAAAAATCCTGCTGCCTTCCTCTAAAACAAGTCCAGGACTATTTATGAGTATACGGTCAGTTTTACCACAAACACACACAGCACAGGACCACACTCTATGGTTCTTCTACAGGGTTTGCCTGACTTTGTTTTAAGCAGTGCAATTCATTTAAAGTAAGACTTTAGGAAAACCAAGTTGATTTGTACAGAAAACAAGGTACACAGCAGAGCTGGTCAGGAATTCCTGAATGAAATACTGAATAAGACTTTTAACCTGACATGGGGAAAACCTCTGCTGTGTGGATGATGGCACTGGGGCTGCTTTACTGGCCACTAGTGAGAGTCACTGCAGCCCATCTTGAGGCACCACCAGCAGCATGAATCAGCCAGACAGGAAAAGACATTTTAGTGTACAGTGAAAGGGAAGCACGGGCATAAAAAAAGTCTCACAGACCTAACAAGTTTGCATCACAGGTTGTTTTCAGGGTCAAGGACACACCTGCAATCTCCATGGCCAGACCATTCTAGACAAAGCAAGCACCTGAGCAGACAGCAGGAAGAGAAACACTGCACGTATCAAACTGCTTTCAGGTGCAGCAGCAAAGGCTGCCCAGTGTGAGCATTCCCTTACAGGATTTGTTCCTCAACCCAGAGCAGGTCTCTGAATACTCCTCACTTAAGAATGTGCTCCACTAAACCTAGTGTGACTGTTCCTCAGGTGAGAGGAAGCTTTAAGACTTGCAAGGCTTAACATTTGACAAATCTTCCAGATTTCTCAGCTGAAGGAATAAGCAAAATATAAATATCAACTTATGTGAGACTAACAGGTGTTTTCCTGTAATGGTCATATTGCTTGCATTGCACTTGACTCACAGTATGAAAATCCTTTACCAGAAGACTCAGGTCAATAGGAGTATCCACATGAAACCAGGAACATAAAAAAAAGAAAACCAAGATTTACACCTGAGTCAGCATCAACCAGACTGAATCACTGTCAGAGAAACAAGGAAGTTTGGAAACTCTATGATAGGTATTTTGTTTGAGAATTTCCTCTTACATATAACTTGAGATATTCTAAATCAATTTTTATTGCAGAAAGTGCTTAAAGAAACAATGATAGAAAATCAAATGTTCTTCAAAATTGAGTACTATATTAATAGCATTAAATGGCAGTGTCCTCTAAATCCCATCTCTCAACTGCTGACATATATAGTGATAAAACACTTTCACTCTGGTAACCCACTGCATTGGGCAGGACTCCCAGTTCTACATATGAGGAGACTTCCATTTGGCCATGACATTTTGCTACTAAGATTTAATGGCAATAATTATAAGTAATTTTCAATGTTACTGAGATAGTTTCATTAAAATTAAGTATTTCCAATCAAATTTTGAAAAAATGTGTCCATGCACAGGAACAGAAGAAAACATAAAGTCTTCATGATAATTTATACAGGTGGGGTAAAGAAAATAGAGTTATTAATTTTAGTCTGACTGAAGTTCATAAAGCATTCTCTCCAACCCAAAACACTGAAGGGAATGAATAACCAATTTCCCTACTGACTTCCTCTTCAATAGGTTATAGAAACCAGATGAAACATTGTTTTTTGTAGTCATTGGCCTAATAAAACGTTTCTGGCAGACTCTGTAGAGAATGAAGGACTATAAAAAGAATATTTTAGTCTTCTTTGAAAAGTGTATGAGCAAGAAGAAATGAGATTTTTAGTGACTCACTAGATATTTGTGTAACATTAAATAAATTCTGTCTAGGCAACACTTAGGAGAAAGAAAGCTTTTGTTATTCCAAACCTTTGTCTTTTAAATGGAAGTATGAGAAATATCCATTGTTCACACTCAATTTATTCTTGAAGAATCCTAGAGCTGCCACTTTCAGTACTAAGAAATCTAAAGTAAGCAGATGGACAGATCACAGGTAATTGAAATTAAAAAGGGATGTCCTGGTTCATTTTAAAAGCCTTTCCATGTAAAAGACCAGATTTGCACCAGTGATGTCCAGGACTGTGATGTTACTGCACAATATTCTGGGGTTTATAATGGTTTCCCCCTGAATGAAACTACTTCCTTGTCTGGAAGAAACATTTCCAATATCCAGCCAACAAAATCCATTAAAGAAGGGCCATAAAAACAGTCACAGATCATTTGAGTTAAAGCTGGATTTTCCCTGCCCTCATCTGTAGACTTATCCCAAATCTCCCTCTACATCCCTATGAAGATATTGATCTAAACATTATTTCTCCCTTGCCTCCCTCCCCTGTTGTGGTCAGTCACCTGTTCCCTCAGCAAAGGGCATCCTTCCCTTTTAATTTATGTGAGTCTCTTCTAAATAAATTCACATCTCAAGTTCCAGAAGCTGAAATAGTAAAATGCCCACTCCATTCATCATCCTGGTCCCTCAGCCACACATTTTGCTTTCCTGCTCCCTCACAGTTGTTGGATCTTTCCAAATCATGGATTTCCTGAATTTACACAGGAGTGTGTGAAAAGGACTCCTTCATGCGCAACTACAGTCAACAACATAAACAACTCAAGACTTTTTTCCTCCCAAAGACATAAGTGTCAAGTTTAAGCAATATTGTGCCTGTTTCAAGCAGAGATTTGGCAGTCATTCGGGAATAAGTAAATACCATAGGGAAGAGTTACATAATAAAATTACATAATAAAAAAATATGTTCTTCCACACGTTCACTAAGTTTGAATGTAAGATCATGAAACATCCTGATTTATTTTTCCTTTGATATTTCAGACTTATTTCTTTTGCTTATAGTAAAGCACAAACAAAATAAAAGGACCCACATGAGTGGTAAGGAAACTAAGCATACTTCGCAAAGAACATAATAGGATTAGGAAAACAGCATTTCTTGTTAAATAGAGAGCAAGGAGACTGTTCATGAGGTTTGGGGGTCACTTGAACTATTCAGGAAAGCATCTTACAGCGCAGCAGCTGATCCCAAGTGGAAGATGTGGGGCACAAGGGCACATAAAACATGCACAGGAGAACCAATTCACTTCCTTCATCTCTTCTGTGCCCTGCTCAAGGAAAAGAGTAATATTTCCATTATTACTGCAAACCACTGAAGGAATATATTTCATCTCATTCTCCAAAACCTCATTCAGCAACTGAGGGGAAAAAAAATCCCAGTAACAGACAATCGCTGAAAGTTTGGACAAAACAGAGGGGAAGGAAAGGAAACACAATAATATGGACGCAAAAAGATTTTCACACTTAAACGAGATTCAATCTCATGATCCGTTAACATATCCACCTCACAAGGACAACTTATCTCAAGACATCTGTCTAACTACTTTGGTGCCTTTTAAATGGGACATAAATACAATTCCTTGTATTACATAGCTGCTGTCAAAGACAAACTTGGTGTGGTTTGCTTCTTTGTTGTGGGTTTGTTTTTTCTTTCCCCTTGCTGTTACATTTTCAACAACTGTATAAGGCAGCTTTCACTTCACGGAAAAACAACCAACAGAACTGTAAACCTAAATCATTCTGCGAGACAAAGATAAACAGCTTCTGCTTCATGATGGAAATCATTCTGAGTTTCCAATTGATGGTTTGTAAAGCTACAAGCCAAGTGATGAAACCTGACACCCTGGACAACCACCAGATCCTGACAGAGAAAACAAGCTCGATCAGCTACGGAAGGGAACTCTCCGTTGTATTTGCCTTTGCCATCCAGCTTCCTTGTGGATAAAAGCACTGAATGCATTGCCATGTGTGCCTGAGCACCACTGCCTTGGATCGTTTTCTACAGAGCCGTCTCATAGATGTTTCACTTGTAATGCAAATAAACAACAGAAAAAGGTCCCTTAACACAGACCTTTTGTCTTAAGATGTTTGCCTTCACCAAGAACTGCATTCCTTCAGATCCCCTGGGGACTATTTACATGAATGATTTTGCAGCTGAAGTTCCTTACCTGTGCTTCACCTTTGAGCTAACAAAACACCACAGTTTAGTAAATTAATCTAGGTTCCAACACTTGGAAATTAAGTTTGCTGCAGAACTAGGTGGTGGAGCAGCTCATTGTCCTCTGTTCTAATTGCTCTTTATCTTGGTTTTCCCCAGCGAAGAATGGTTTTGTCCCTCACTGAGAAATTATGACTCTGAAACCTTACTCCAGTCACAGATTTTAGGCTCTTCATCTGAGTGCTCTGCAGTGCGGTCAAAAAACGGAACTTAAATACTGACAGAGTAGTAAAATCCCTTCCTAAAAAGGTGTGCTTTTCAGCCCCTCTCCTGTATCATGTAACTGCTGGATTTCAAGCCTGGAAACCCTGGGATTTCAAGACCCCACTTAACACTGGCTGACTCATCAGAACTTGGTTTGGGACAGTGAGTGGTCCAGGACACAGTCTGAAATTACCAACATTATAAATGACAGATCATTCATGAGTAATAAGTTGAGAACAAAGCCACAAGCAGAGATCTGAGCACCCTCTCTGTTCTCACGCTCTATACAACATTTAACAGATTTCACTAATAAAAGCCTTTATAAAGCAATACATATAATCCTTTTAATAAAAAATTAATCAGAATGTGTCAGGATACTTTATGCAAAGGTACTCCATATGTAGCAATCTATTCTGAAATGCAACTAGACACAGCATGTCCTGCAAGCATGAGCTCTGTGGATGAACACTTCCACACAGCAGCAGCTCAAAACTTGAGCAATTTCAGCCATTTCAGACCCAGGTGTGGTTTCTTCATCTTTGCAGTTCATTCCACTTGCCCTGCAGCTGAACTTAATCTATAAATACATAACAGTAAGGAAAGAAATCCTCTGGAGACAGCAATGCACTTAAAACAATAGGTAGCTGGTATTATTTTCATCTTACAGAGAAAGCAAGTGATCACGTAACAGCTCTCCTGGTCTCCAGATACCTTTAAAGCACATTCCATTTTATTGGGCTCACAGAAGACAATTTCTCCCAAATCAGGCACAATATTAGTGCCACCAGCACCTTCCTCATCTGCAGTGTTAAATAGAACATGAATCAGACCCTCAAAGAACAACCTGCTGCTTCTCTTAGATATGTTCTCAAGTACTAGAAATATCTACAGCATGAGGTAGAAACATGATATGAAGACACATGAAACCTGCACAAGAGCACCAGTTAAACTGCTTACTATGGTCAAGTCAATTAACAGTCTCAATAATCGCACAAAAGTCAGACTGGTTAGAAACAGACACATCTAGATCTGTTGGTCTTAGACTGGAGGAAATATTCTGCTAAATAATATATTAAAAATATTCTTTCATATAGAAGTTTGGGGCTTGATGTGGGTGTTTTGGTCAGCTACAACCAGTCCCAGGGGACAACAGTACAAACCACTCCTCTCAGTAGTTTATCTGCACCATTATTCTCACTCTAACGTGACCCTCTCCTATCACCCCTACAATCCCACCCCCCCAATACATCTACGTACACGAATAACATGCTTATATTTAAAACACCCACCACCTTTACCAAACAGGACCACTTCCTCATTACTGTGGTAAAACCATATTAAGCTGCAGAGTTGAAAAAACACGAGCCCAACATTTTCAGCCTATTCCAGGTGACAAACGAGAAACTTCTTTCTATCAGCTTATGCCAGAAAGAAGACAGTGAAAGTTGCCCTCGACACCAGCTACACACATTAATCAGAATTGTGAAGCAAAATGCAGTGGCGCTCAGATCAGAGCAGGCAGCTCACCTGCTCCTCTGGAACACAACAAAACTTTTGGCAGCTTGCAGAGTAAAACTTGAAACAGGGGAAATGATGTACAGTTTTATACACCCACACTTAAAAGTCATAACCATCATTAGTGCTCATTCACAGGTATCTGGAAATAAGACAGATTTTCAATAGAAATCTCCATAAGATTAAGCTGCCTCTGTGCTGTGGTATAATAAGGTCTTAAAAATAACCATTTGAAGGCTCTGTGAAGTAAATTTATAGGTCTATATTAGTTTCCCTTTACAATAATACTACATCATAGATGTCACTGAAATCTAATCAGCTGTATTAACACCTACATCATATATTTCAATATCACTGGTTTATCTAGTTTTTCAGAAAAATGTGCTTGCTACTGAAACTTGAGCCAAGACTTGTAGCCCAGGTGATATTTCCAGTATCTGAACAACAGCTCTGTAGTGACAAGAAACTAAAAGAGGAAAATGATCTTGAATGACTCTGTCAATCACGACACAACTTAAGATTTAAAATTATAATCGCACATTGTCAAGTGAAAAAAGTTTTAGCCCAGAGTTTCTTTAAGTCTTTTTGCTGTGGGGTTTTTTGTTTGAGTTTTTAAATGTTACATTCATGAACTATCTTCAATGAAGTAATTTGATTTTTAATAACTGTCTTTTAATGAAACAAAGAAGAAAGCAGAGTACATTTCCTGGCAACAAAGCAAAACTTGGTAGGACTCAATTTACTGAGGTTTTTTTGACTGCTGTATTAAAAAGGTGATTAAAGTGGTAATCATTCCTGCTGCCCAGAGAACTGTCCCTCAGTCTGCAGGGACATTTAAAAGCTGAAAGAGCAAATAGTGAGATTGTCCTGAGTAGAACAACATTCCAGTTGATCTTCTCCTAGTCATCAGGAGCTCACTTTTCTCCAGAACTCAGAATCAAATAGTTTTTCTCCCCTCCATTATTAAAAATGCATTTCTGAGTCAGTTTTAGGAGCTCCCTTAGAACCCTCTAGGTAAGATTTGTCAGAAGAATTTAAGTTGTGAAAAAAATTCTCTTTTTATCCAGGATTTTTAACAATTTGGAGGATTTTTATATATAATGAAGTATATTAGGTCATCCCAGCAGACACCACTATCACTTTTCCTTTCAATTTTGTTGCGGCTCGGAATAGCAAAATCAGAATTCCTGTGCTATGCCACTACGTGTTATTACAGAAAATGCCTTACTACTTTCATTTGAAAAAAATTAAATCCTTTGTATGTATCTCAAAGACATAAGTTCAGACAGTATCAAGTTATTTCTGCTGACAAGTGATGTGATGAAATACTAAGTTCTGCTAACAACTTCACAAATTCATGAATTGTGTCACAATGACCAAAAAATATTATAATCTTAAACAATTTCCCAGAGTTTGACATAATACCCTGAAGAGAGAAGTAATAAGCCTCTCAAAACCATCAGACATTATTGCTTTAGAAATCTGCAATTGTATTTTACAGGTTTTTTGACTATGAAGTTCACATTAGGTAAATACAGGTAAAACCATACCAAATATTCTCAGTATGGACACTGAATACTGTTCTGAAATGCCAATAATAACAGGAAATTTGTTCAAAGTGGCCCAAACCATCTGTTACTGATTAAAACCAACCCGGCTCCTCCAGTATCTCAATCACTTGGAACATTTCCAGAATTTCTGCCTATCTATAATTTTAAAAATAGACAGGGGAAAAAAAAGTAATGTTGAAAATGTCAAACACACCACAGTTACTTGGCACAATAAACGTGACTTCATCTCCAGAAGGAGATGTAGCACTTCCTGTCAGATGCAGACCCCCTGCCTTAAATTAAAACATACACAGGCTCAGTATTCTGGACAAATAGGAGTGTTTAAATGAGCAGTTATTAGACAGGAGGTGAACCACAAGTTCAACATACAGAGACCACAACGTGCACCAGAACTCCTAAGAGCTACAGACAGAGGCTTAGGCATATACTTAGTCCCATGTTTTACTATAACCTGCCAATTTTTTTATGCCTTGGCATTTGCTGCATCCTGCTAATCTTTTGAATGATCATGGATGCAAGTAGGTGGAATATGTAATTCCAGGGGAATTCCATTATAACTTATCATAAATGAATCTTACCACCTACTATACCATCAAGTTCCTGTTGTGCCTACGGATTAGTTCACTCAATTATTTAAGTTGTTTCTTATTAAAGCATTTGAACTCTGAAATTGTACATTTTCTAGAACTTGAAAGGCACTCACAAGGAACTCGCTTGGAAGAATCATATTCTTGCATTTTTAGTTCCTGATGACTGTACTCACATGCTTCTTTTTTTATTAGAATATTTTTTAAGTTACTAATTACTTGTACACCTTCCCTGATTAAATACAGGACTGATAATTCAAATTACAACTTTATGGAAAATAATATGGTTTCAGCATCACAGTATTAGAACATAAGAGAAAGAACTTGCATAAACAATATATTCACATTCAAATAATGTACCCCAGAGCACATGCATTTCTGCTCTGAATATCTTGACATTTCACCTTCAACTTTGTTACGGAGGCAAAAAAACTCAACCAACCAAACAAAAACTCAAAAACAAAACAGTGACAATTTTCACATATTGATTAAAACCAAAATTACCCAGGCCTTGCTAGAGAGCTCTGAGGACTGATCCCTTCAACTAGCTCAACACAGTGCTCCCATTCTGGCACAATCACAGATCTTTACTAACTGACTTACAGATTAACATGGCAACAAAAAAAGCAAAAAAGCTGTTCTCAGGAGACTTCCTTTCTCCTGCAAGCTCTCAGGCTGAGATTAAAGCAACACAACATGAAAAGGAGCCACGCAAGCCCCCTGTCACACCATTCTGGAAATATTCATCAGCTCCAGGGGCACTGTGTCTAGCAGGAATTCAGCAGTTAAATATTTTGACTTTGACAGGAACATCTGTTTATGCCATCTGCACATTTCCCTTGTGGCCATTTGTCCACAAGAAGCTGGGCTAAAGCTAAAGGTATTCTGTATAACAAGAAATACCTGTAAGAGAGGGAGAAAAGGAGAACGGAGTAAAAGGAAAAGACAGGGAAGAAAGAGAGGAGGAACACAGAAGCATACAAACAATAACAGCAGAAGGAATATCCAAGAGAAGGATAATCCCAAGATGACAAGACCAGGAGAAATCTCAGAGCAGAAAATGAGAAAGAGGAGATGAATCCAAGCTGGAACATTTGGACCCATGTGGAAATGAAGCAAGTTGAAAGCACAGGACTCTGCCTGGGATCAGACCTCAGGGCTTCAGTCTCCATTTGAGTATTTTTCCTGGAAACAAAATAGGTTTGATTTCAGATTAAGAAGACAGTAAAGCTTTTTGCTGTGTTATTGTAATTCCATAATTCACTGCAGTACCACCAGTCTACCAAACAAGTTCTCAGTTTAAAAAAGGTGAATCCTTGGTACACCCAATACAAGAATTAGGATTCAAGGAGTGAAGCCTTTTCAATATGAGATAGAAGGTGGACATGACCATTTTCTGAATTAGCATTTTTACATTCAAGACTTAGGTGTTTCTGAATGGGAATAGCACTTCAAAATCCTTTTTTTCCTCCTATCTCCACATGTCTGGAGTCAGAACTCATTTCAGCAAGCTGGATCCTGAAAACATTTACCATTTAGAATAAGTTTGGTGTTTCCAGCTGGACTAATGAAATGGCAGCAGTCAGCCCTCTGAGCAGTTTGGAGACCCACACCCAGGGGCACACAAATGCATTTAACTTCAAAGAAGAAATTGCAGTGTACGTAAGTGCATGCATGGTTCTACTTTAGCATTAACTTACACACCTAAGACTTCAAATTTTGGCCTATTTGCACATGCCCAAAAAGTAATGGACCAAATGTAATTTAACCCCTTGAGCTCCACGTGTGAGTGAAATCCAGTTTAGTGATATCATCGTAGGTTTGGCTTTTTCACACATGCCAGGACCATCATAACAGCTCCAGGTGCCGAAAGGGAGAAATGTTGCTGCCTTCCTCCTGTTGCGTTGCCCACTTATCCCACATGTGTCTCAAGCACAGAAACCCTTCATTAAGTTGATGCTATTCAATCACAGGGCAGAGAATTGACCATGTTTGTTTGGGGTTTGGATGGGGTTTTTTCTGGGATAGTTTGCTGACATTTTAATGAGTTGAATCAAAGCATGAAGCATTCCAGCAAACATCAAAGCTGGCACAAGGTACTTGGTGAGAACACGTAGGCAGGAAGACAGGAACAAGAACATGGGGGATGATATGACTCCTTGTTTCAGCAGCTGTGAGCTGCAAAGTATGTTCACCCTGTGTTAAGAACCATGTACGTAGTGGGCAGGCTTTTAGCAGTTTTTTTCTTTTACTTCACAGCCAATTTAAGATAGTAAAGTACCCAAAACAGAAAACAGCACCTGCATGAGGTAAGAATCACCTCATCTTCACCTCCAAGTTCTGTGTACAAAGGAAGTGTGCACACAGAAGTAACCCTAACTTTCTGGCTATTCTCAATTAAGCTGAATGAAACTGATATTATAAGTATTTGTTCTCAAACTATTCAAGTCCATGTTGTAGTTAGAGTAAAAAATAGACTTTTTTTTTTTCCCTCCATATGAGACTTAAGTAGACATTCTAAGCATTTGCTTTAAGAAACATACTTTCCCTGTAATTAATGCAAAGAAACATGGTCCTCCATAGGGCACCTTGGAACTGCAGTCTGGTTCAGGTGCTCTGAATTGCTGGCAGAAGAGCATTGCTTTCTAAAAAAGCCTAGGAAGGAATGATTTAAAATATCTCTATGTTTAGGAAGTGTGATCCCACATAATCTGAAAAGGAAATTACTAGATTACGTTATGTCTTTGCGATTCAGTGGAGCTTATTTCCCAGATAAATAAAGGCTAAAACAGTACATCTAGATTTTGATCTGCACTCCTCTAAAAGGACAGCTTTAAATACAGGGATTTGACCCAGACACATCACTAATTTAAGTGTTTCTTTTTCACAACTAATGACACCTACTACTTCTTCTACAGAGTGCGTTCATCTACATTTAAACACAGACTGTAAGGCCTTCAATCAACCTGAATTTGCCCTCCTGCTATAAAGGAAGAGATATAACAGATATTTCCTGAGGAGGAAGATATAAAATCATTAACAGAAAATAGACAATGGTTCTGAAGACATTAAACTGCTCAGAAGGTGTTTTGAACCTATACTTTTTCCTAAAAGCTTGAGCAGGTTAAAAACTTGTTTAACTTGACCAGGAGTTACTTTCTCTCCTCTACTCTGGGCCTACCTGCAACCAGAAAGTTCTGATAAACATAAGGGAACTATTATCTCTTCTATCACCTCTTCCTCCTCCCAAATGATTTTTATCACTGGCATCCGCTGTGTAACCAGCTAATCAAAGCTTCCCCACAGTTCTAAATCTGCTTGTAGAACATACCATTTCCTACAGCCAAACATAATGTTAAAAGAAATCACCCCCAAACACATTCCTAAAACTTTTGTTGAGTAAAAATAGTTGGAAACGTGGCAAACCTGTCCCTCCAGAAGTTTCATTGTTGTCTTCAAGCAAATCAAAACCACTGGAGGAGTGTGACCAAAAAAAGAAAAACAGCACCTATTTGTCCTTAGCAATAACATTTACTGTACTGACAGCATGGGGAGGCAGCTGGTTAATACCTGAACATCTGAATCATTCTTCTGCTTATCTTTCTGTCATGAAACAACACAGGCAGCTTTTTAATCATGAGAGTGAGAGGCAGTGAATCATATTTAATATCAGGCTGAATAGATTAAAAAAAAAAAAATCTGTGGTGTTCTAGGACTCTGCCTCCTACAACCTCTCATATATTCAGGTGTGTTACAGAACATGCAGGCATGAATGATCATATATATTCAAGTATGCTGCAGAATGTAAAATATGCAAATAATTAAATATTCAATTATATGTAATATTACGTAAACTACAAAATATTTAATTATACATAATTAGTCTGCATAAATAAATGGGATCATAGACCAACTGACTTAAATTGCATATACTTAGAAATGTTTCCAAGAGGCATTACCTTCAAAGACATATGGGGACAGATCAACACTAACCAGAAATCTGGGTGTGACCCCATAAACATTTTCCAAATGTGGAAAAGGAAGTCCACACACTACAATTCAGCAGACACAAGACACCAACATCACCTGTATCAAAAAGCAGCAATTCTACAGCCTATTTTAAACAGAATTTTAACACTCTCAAAATTAACTTTTTTGACAAGCAACATAACAGCCTGCTGAGTAAAATGAATGTCCCAGTTGCAAAGAGGTCAAGCATAGCTGATTTTATTCAGGAAATATGTCTGCATTACTGGCTCTAATACCTCTAACAATATTACCCTGTCTTCAGACATATATTTGCAAAGTAGTTCTGCTGCAGATGGACTTTTCCTCTGCAACTCTGCTGTTAGCAGCCTCAATTTGTATTTGTACAGCTAAGTCCTCAGGGAAAGATTTTTAGTGTATTACTAAAAACCACAGTAAATATTCTCAGCGTCTTTATTATTTTACCAGTTTTTCAACAGCAAGATCAAATCCTACCCTTCACCCTGCTACCAACAGCAGTAAACATACACAAGAAATAGGACTCTGGTTCACCCATTATTTGGCAAGCTCAATGCAGAACTACTATTTCCCCCGAATACTATCTCTAACCACCGTGCAACGTAGGCAAGAGAGGCATGTCGACATCTTTCTCTGAATCTGCATGACTCAATACCCATGCCATGACTCCAAATGTCAACTATACCAAACTCTCCCTGTCTTGTTCACCAAAACTGTGACATGCCTGGGGGAGGTGAGTTCAAACCTCCACCCTCCTCCTGTGCAAACACACAGAGTCTGTAGTTACATTATTGGTGTTTGCTTTCATTTTAAAGGCTTACCAGGATTGATTTTGCACACTATCTTGTTTCACTGATAGTATGTTTGGCTTTTGATAGCAGCACTGGCTGTACCAATAAAAATAAATCCTAGTAAATAACTATCATAACAAAATAATGGTATAAATAATATGTGCCCAAGTACAGGCAAGAAGAGTGATTAGGATAGACAGCCTGGAAGACATGAAAACTGCATTATTAATAATAACTTGAACAAGGAAAAACACCCAAGTCTATAGCCCAAGGTGAAAAGAATACTTGAGAATTAAATGTTAGTTACTAGCATTAGCTGCCAAAAGTTGTTAATTTGCAGTGATCAAACTGTGCTTTAAAATGATACAACTGACCAAGGAAATTAGGATTCAAGTACTCCCATATCCTTACACCAGGTCATAACAGGACGTATTTTTCTTTCTAGAAACAAAGCCTTGTTCCAGTCACAGCATAGGACTGATCCATGTTACTGTTTGAACAGCCTGATAGTATAACTGAAGCATTTTAAGCAGACAAAAAACCAACTCCCAACACTAATGCCACTGCAGTTTGCATTTTTGGATAACCATTAACACTAATAAAAAAAAACCCCTTTAGCCAATAACTTCTTACCACCTGATAATAGTCTGAAAAATAACACTAGGGGTTGTCTGAGGGATGGGCTGGTCCACATTCTACAGCTCCTGTTGCAGTGCCTGGCACGTCCTGCTCCTTCAGTGAGGGGAGAGCAGGACACAGAGAGCAGCAGAGCTGGGGCTTAAATCAAAGCAGAACAAAGAGCAGAGAACAGCCACACCTTGCTGCCAGGTGAGTGACAGACCAGCAGCCTGAGCAGCAGCCTTAACCTCCTGTTCTAACCCTCAAAGAGCCACAATGAATACAACACAACTGTAGTCCCTGGAAATAGCCATAAATCATACAGATTTTAATTTGCTTTTAATCCTATGTACACTGTCCTATTAGCTTTCTGTTTCATCAGATAATATAATTTGTCAGGATTCCCTCAGTGTTGGAGCTCTTGATCCCTGCCATCTTTGAAACACCACTTTTAAAGCAGAAGCCACCTGTATGCCTCAGGTGATTGCGTGGTGGCTGCTGAGATTCTTCACTCCTCTCAGGTGAGCAGCAAAACCATGGGGTACTAAATTCATTGACTTGATGGCCTTCAGCCTGTTCTTGTCGATTGATGAGACAACTTCAGCTGCTAATCAAAAGGGATTTGGGAGAAAAACCTAAAATTCCCTCTAGCCTGAGCCAGTGCACAGCAGTGTGAATTGTCTCTCTCTATGCTGTCTCTGTTCTGTGCACAAACAGAATCTCAGTCTCCTGGTGTTAAATGAACACCAAAAATCAAATGGAATTTTTTTTTAAAAACAGCTTAAAAACCAACCAGGAAAGCAGAAAATGATGCTTATGTTCTCTCACGGCACAGTTTTCTTCAATACTCACAGGAATATAAAACCAACTATGAATAGGACTGTGGTGAGCAAGAAAATTACATCAATTCATACACTTCCTTGTTCTCCCATCTACATTAACTCTGCAAAGCAAAGCTGTCACAAGGGGAAGTAGAACACTTACACTGCTCAAAATCAACACTGGCAGCTGGCATTTTGAAACCCAATGTAAGGGCATGTGTGCAGTAAATACCATTAAAAGCTTTTTATTTTTTTCACTTAAATTCTTTTGAAAAACATAGGTGAAACTAACTACAGTTTCAAACGTTCAAAAGGCAGGAATCAGTCTCCGGCCCTCAACAGTAGAAGGCAGCAGGATGATATTTGTAAGACCTTGCAAGATTCTGAGTTCCTTTTACATGTAGCCCACATACTGAAAATCTTTTAGGAACTCCAAGATTACATGTGATTGTATCTTCTATACAAACATGAAAAATAGATTTTACTTAAGAAAAAGAATTTTAATGTCATTATTTTCTCAAGAGAGTATGGCTTTAAAAACACAACATCAAAAGAATTGACAGTGCTATAAGCAGACTTCTCAGCAAACTGTCAGGAAACTATTTACCTGTCTGGTTTATAAATGAATCATACATAAAAGTTCCTTCCAATGAGCAAAACTGCAGAGTGGTTGGGACATAAGCATATCTCACTTTTAATCTCAAATTCTGAAGACTCATATCTGATAACAAATAACCCTCTGCAGTAACTTACTTACACAAACATGTAGAAATTCACATGATTGCATCTGACATCAGGACCTTCCCCAGCACAGCTCATACATCTTATCCTTTGGGAAAAACAAAATAAACCCATCATTTATTTAAACTCTGTTAAGCACAGAACATTATGCAACTGCAAGTTCTAAAACACAATAAATTAAGCACAGACGTGATAGCTTCTCCTAGGTGTAGTGCCTAACCACAGTCTCTCACCTGCAGAGGCACATGCAACGTCCACAGAAATAAACCCTTAAAAAGTAGGAAAAAACCAGCTCCAAGTTACAAAAAATGGCAGGGATATCAATATCAAGAAACCCTTCCTTAGTCAATATAAAAACACTGCAAAGATAAGCAATAGAAATGAATGTATACCATTATGAAAAGAATCTCTAAAGTTACAAGGCTTCAGAAAAAGCAGGATAATTCTTGTTTCACTTGGGCATAAGTCCAAAAGTTTATGGCAGCCAGATCTTTACATTACCAAATTCAGTACCTGTGTCATTGCTAATTCATAAAGAGCTCATGCTCTTCACCAAGGGAAGTATGAAAAACTGGAGGAAAAGCAGGACAGCAGAGAACAAAAGCCTCTCACCTCAACCTTAAGATAAAGCTGAATAAATGACAATACACAATGTTCAAAACACTTCAAAAAGTGAATCCACACAATAGACCACAGACCCATGCAGAAGGCAATGGGTGGAAACTCCCATCACCACCAGACTCTTCACACCTCCCACTACTGTCAGAAAAGAGGAAATGACAGCAGGCATCTAGTGGTTAGGCTTGGGACTGAGAGACCAATGAAGTCCTGTTATAAAGTGGGACTTTGAAAAAAAAATAAAAAATAAAAGGCAATAACGGCCACCATTGTTTTCTGTTCTGAAATTACACTTTTGCACAAGTAATCAGCTTTGCATAAATCAAGTATCTGCCACAGAATTAAAATCAGGTTTGTTTGCTGAAGGTAAGAGGTGCTGTAGACATAGTAGTTCAGCTCAGAAAAGGTGATTACAGACTTCTAGAAGTTGTTTTCTACCAGTCTGGCTCTGAAAACTTCAGGGAACAAGTTCTTAACTTTCACTAGAAGTTTTTCACTTTCATTTGCTGCAGAAAGTTTTATCTCTCACTTTTTTTTTTTTTTTTAATCTATGCACATACAAGTGCTCAAAGTCCCATCACCCCTTACTCTCATCATGTCATACAGCAAAAGTTGAGTGGCCCCATGAAAAACAGGTTTTCTGGAGGAGAAAAATACAAGAGAAAATGCAGCTGCAAGAGGCCTTGGTAGTTTATCTCCGCCTCAAAGATGTCCTGTAAGGAAGCAGCACTATACCATGGGTTTGGGAGTCACTGGGTTGTCTGTCCAGTTACCCAAGAGATGAAATGTTTTAACCCAACTTCAGACTGTTCTCTTTTTTACAAAAAATCTAAAGGCACACTTCAGAAAAATGGATCAGAGACAATAATGCCCATGTCCCCATGTCCCTGTCTCTCTCCACATCTCTGGTTTTGTGATTGACCTTTTACTTTCCTGTAATCACTATGAAATCCAGCATTTCTTACTACTTACCTCAAAGCCAACAGAAAGCACTGCTAAAGGCTGTTCACTAAAGAACTGATTTTCATCCCCTTCTCAACTCCACTGCCTGTAAAATGTGATAATAAAGTCTTCTGAGCTGCATTAGAACCTATTCTGACAAAAGACAATCACCAACTGTAAGAGCATTACCATGCTTTTTGCACTGCAGAGTTGTAAAAGCAAAATTACAGAAAATAGACATTAAAAACATCTCAGTGCCAGGAAACACCTCAAATTTTTAAAGACACATTACTGTAATAGTTGAGAAGATCCTCCATTTTATGTGGATCAAATTTGTACATCTTTACTCAGTCCTAATTCAACTTGAACTCATTGACTGAACAAAGATATAAGAGGCAAAGCTCTTTAGGCCTTGCAAAATTTTCCACAGTCCAAATGAGAAAAGACTATTTGTTTTAGAAAGACTTGGAATAAAGTGGTGCTCTAAATAATTGAAATGCAGCAGTAGTTAACAAATGGCTTGCTGCAACATTATAGGGTAAAATCACAAATGAAAATGGACTGTCTCTAACCACTCACATGCCATTAAATACCTAAAGAACATGATTAAATGAAAAGTGTTTTAACGCACTTTTTTTGCCAAACTTCACTGGAAGTATTCAAATGAGGAAAACTCCTTGCCCACAATTAGCTTCTGCTTTTTCTCTCCTCTCATTCAAACTAGTTTTAGTTTTGCTTTTATAACACAACATTCATGAGCTGCTCATGCATATAAAGTTCCTCAGAATTTAGCATAACAGCAATCTACATGATTTTAAATTAGTGTCCTTATACAATTTATTATATCATCATAGCTACTCTGGTTACACTCTGTCCCAAACCAGGAAAATATTATTTAGAGTTTCCAAATAAAAAAAAAAAAAAAATTGCATCAGAGTATGTATCTGTACAAAATACTACATAGCTTAATTTGTAGGAGAAGCAAAAAGGAAATGACCGCAGATGACTGTTTCTTTGCTTTCACCCAAACTTTGGTTATCAATATATCTACTAGAGCTCTCAGCTGATAGCAATTTGGTTTTAAAAGGAGTTGATTCAAACAAAACTCTCCATAAATAAATCAGCTATTGACAATGCTGATTTATATTCACATTATAGTCTTTCCAAGATGATGTCGCACAGAGGAACAGCAGAGGAACTTTGACTTTACCTTATAAATATCCAGTGAAATGTTCTGGTAAGAATCTGGACATCAAATGGGTGAAATTTGGCATTTCAGAAATGACTGCAGCCACCTAAGAGCTGGGTCACAGCGCCTGAAGTGCTCTGACCTCCCCCACTGCACACCAGGGTCTGGCACTGCCCGGAGAAGCACCCACAGCACCACAACCAACCACTGGGAATTTCATCACTGTTTTCAGCTAGTGCAGAATGAAGTCATTTAAGATTAAAGCATGAGGGCAATTATACCTGACCTGTCTGAGTTTAAAAACTATGACAAAGGTCTGCCTTGGATTCCTGCAGGAGTATGGTGGTGTTTTTCGCTGGTTCTTACACTTCGTGGGTTCCTGTTCTGCAGCCCATCCCGGAAACATCTAATTTAAACACAATTACGGTATTTCAAGAAAAACTAAGCCCCATCGCTTACAGCAGAGCACAGACTAGGGGGAGCCCAAGCTGGGACCCGAAATGTCCTGTGAAGACCCTCAACTTCGGGCACTTCAGCCGAGACCATCTCTGCAGAGAGGCTGCTGAGGCGGCCCAATGCCCACAGAACGCCTACCCAGCTTTGGCTCCATTATAAAACAACAGCCGTAACTTTTAAGCCGCTAAAAAATATTTTAATTTAAAAGCCCAGACGGAAAAGCGCGGCAAAGGGGTGAGGACACCGAAGTGCTGTGAGAACACCGGAGCGCTGCTCCTCACCGGGGCTGGGGCTGACGCCGAGCTCCGGCTCCCCAAGCCCAGGTGCTCTCCGCTGGTCTAGGCGACCAGCAGACCGAAAAGAATCCCAGAAGCGCTGCCGGGGCTGCTGCCCCTCACGGGGGCGCGGCGCGGTGCCAGCGGCCAGCCCGGGGATCCGCGGGGGCGAGGGCCGGGGCGTTCCCACACGCAGCCGCCTCCACAAGGAATGGAGAGGGAGGGTTGGGGAGGGAGCCCCAGGAGGGGCAACCCCCGCCCGGTTCGGCAGCTCCGGGGCGGGGCAGCCCCAGCAGGTGAGCGCGGCCGCAGCTGCGCCCCGTGGGCGGAGCGGAGCGCGGGGCGGGGAGCGGCGGGTCGTGCCGAGCCGAGCCGGGGAGGCACTCGCTTCTTCCCTCCGCCCGCGCTCCCTTCGTGTTCTCTCCCTCTCTCGGGACAGCGCCCGAAACTTGGCCGCGGTCGCGGCCCCCGACGGCTCCCTGGACGCGGGTGAGTGTGGGTACCTGCCCCCGGCGCAGGGCTCGCTGCGCTCCCCGGTTCCTGCCCCGCCTGGCGCGGGGTGAAGGAGGAAGCGAGACGGGCTCGGCTCCCTCCGGCCCGGGCGGCTTCCGTGGGGCGCCGGGCGGGCAGGGAGAGACAGCGAGGGAGCGGAGGGAGCTCGGCCCGGCGCTCCGCGTGTGCCCCGGCGGGGCGGGGGGTGGCGGGGCTGCTCCGGCACGGGGTGGGGCTGCTCTGCCACCGGGGGGCTGCTCCTGCGGCTCCTCTATGCGGGGCTCCGGGGCGGGGGGTGCGGGTTTTGTCCGCCGAAGCCTCCCGGCCGCCCCCTCGGCTAGGCTGGGCAGGGGAGGGCTGGGTCGGGCCGGGGGACGAGCGACCCGGGGAGGAGAGAGCTTGTCTGGGGAAAGGAGGGAGAGGCTGTGCCTCGGGCGAGGACGCAGCGAGATCCCCGCGGCTGGTCCTTGACAGAAACATGGAGTTTCCTCCTGGCAGGAATGCCAACTTTGGCAACACCAACTTCTTTTTTCCCCACCCGGCCGCCTCGGTACTCTGTTTAGGTCTCCGCGCGACGGCGAATTGGGGATGAAATGCAGTCTCTTAAAGGCTCAGGTTTCCAGCTGAATGGCGACAGACAATAAGGAATGAAAGAGCAGGAATGCCTGGTGCTTTTCTGCGTGCACATACCAGGCGTGCATCTATTAAAAAACAATTTTCAGTTCGTCTCTAGAGAATTCCCCGTTTGCATTAGGGTATGAAATATTAAAATAATTGGATTATGGTATTTTGTGGTTACATTTGGCATCCATTTACTTGTGGGCCCTGACTGTTGCACCACTTCACTTCTAGACTGTTCAAGTAGCGCAGAGCAAGGTGTTGATCTGAACAGGAGCTCTTGCAGGAGGTTTATGTGCAAGGATGGTACTGCCCTGTGTCCTGTCTCTTGACAGTGGGATACTGCAGAGGGCAGAGTTGGATGTGCGGAGCAGACAGGTGTGAGAGAATCAGTGCTCATACTAGATCTTTTCCTAGTTTTAGAAACTCATTTAAAGCCTGATTTGCAGTATTTTATATCTATATAAATAGTCAGTGTCAAAATAATGGATACACTTGTGTGTTTAGTTCCTTTTAAATTTTGCTAGGTGCTTGGCCCTGTACAGTCATTACACTATTAACAGCAGATAAGCTGTTTGGCTTTCCATCTCTCAAATAGTGCAGTGCAGGGCTGTGCAAATCAAATAGGAAGCTATAGTCAAGCAGAACCAGTGTAGTTTTCTGAGTAAGGCACTATGAAGAAGTACTTCTTCGGTGGTTAAGCAATAATTCGTAAGCATCTTTTTTCAAAAACTGTATATGCAGGATTTCCTGTTTATTTAGTTCCTGAAAGAGGCTGTATTAAAAAATTAGCACTTTGTCTTTGGACTGATAGATTTCGGTCACCTCAAGACACTACTATGGGAACCTGCAAATATGCTCCAAGGAGAGAAGCAAACATAAGGCTGCATTAGATATATATATATTTTTAATGTTTTTCACTCTCACCTTGGGTTTCATAATATTATACAGGTGTATACTTCAGTTTAAGAAATAACTAAATGCTGGGGTTTTCAATTTTCTTGATCCACATAGTTTTACTCAGTTATCTTTTTGTAAAACTGAATATAGCCAAGTTCTAAAGATACATGATTATCAGAATGAAGTATATTACTTTTGGAGTTTTGACTTTAAAAATTTATACTTGTAATAAAGGTATTTCACTAATTATTATTGTTTGCATGTAGTGCTAAACACAAAAGAATTTAGAGGCAGCACAAAAGAAATAAGAGTTAGCAATACTTTGAAATTTTCATCCTACATTTCGTAATTCAGATTTAGGTAAGAAGGAATTGCTGCCACTCAGTGGCTGATATAAATGTACAGAAAAATATATTCAGTTATACAGATGTGGTGTTTGTGTGGTTAATGAGTAAGTCATATGGTAATTCTGTTCAGTCAATATGTGTGAGAGAATTGGTCAGGAAGATGCTTGTCTTGTTCTCATTAGAAAAGAGCTCATTCTCAATTTTTTCCCCATTTTGTGTTTAATTAATTATAACCCACCCTTTCATTAGACATAATTATATAGTAGGGTCGTACTTTTCTTATTGAATGGAACAGTGAAATAGCATAATAATTTTTACTTTTTGGTCACACAGCATAGGCGAAAAGATACTCTGTAAAGAAGAAATTATTTATGTACAAGGAGCTATTCCTAAACTAGAAAACTGAGGACATTTAGCTACTTTTGCTAAAGAGAAATAAGGGAATTTGGCTATTTGATGCTACATAGATCAAGGAAATAACAATAAAACTTGGAAAGATGCCATCTTTTATTAAAATAACTGATTTCCTCTGAAAAGCATAGAAGCTTTCAGGACTCTGAGATTATTTTCATGTCTGAAAATCACAGTCATTACAATTAAAGTTCATCTCAGACTGAGTCCCATTCCTGAACTGTTCAAGGCCAGGCTGGACAGGACTTTGAGCAACCTGGTCTAGTAGAAGCCCATGGCAGGGGGTTTGGAACGGGGTGATCTCTAAGGTCCCTACCAGCCTAAACCAGGCCGCGATTCTATGAGCATCTCAGGGCCTAACAGTTTAAATTAACCCTCCATCCTTGTTTCCATTTGAAGGGCTCCACTGCCACTGTGCAAAGGCACCGATCCTCTGCCGGTGGACGTGCAGCCCATCCTTAGCTGGAGCTCAGCTCTGGCTGGTGCTCCCAAAAAGAGGAGCCCCTTCCTCTCATCTCTGCACAGCTGCAATGCCACTCAAGGTGGGACTGTAGCTTGTTTGGGTGTATCAAAGCTCACTCAGTGCAGCTGATCTGCAGTGAAGCTGCAGCGCCAGGAGCCGGTGCAGTGTAAATACTTTACAGGTGTTAGCACTGAGGTATGTGCCCCTGTTGTGTTCATTGACACAGGTATTTATGGTCCCTAAAGCTAACTCAGGTGTGTCTCTTCATGATGCAGTCCGAGTGCATTATGTACCTATAGTCCACCATCCCATTCATTGCATTTACAAAGCATATACCTAACCTACTGTGAAGAGTGGGGAAAAAAGGAATAGGCTATGGATTGAAATGTTTGTTTCAGATGAGTCAGAGCTGAATGTGAAAGATTGCAAGAAGGGATTTACCAGTGGAGTCTGGGGGCTGACTGACTTCATTAGAAACCAAATTCCTCTCTTAATCATCCAGTCACTGATGAGAAAGATTATGTGACTTTTGCTCTGGGTTCATCCTTGCATTAAATGCAGCTTCTCCATTCTGCTTATCAGGTTCTGTCCAAAAGCTGCCTAAAAAGCACCAAAACATTTTGTGTTATGGTAGGTTTTTTTTAATTGTTGTTCCATGACAAAACTTGTCATCTTTCTCTGTATCTTCCTTTGCCTGCATAATCTGAGTGCAGAATTTGGTTCTGTAGATCTCTATGTGGAGCCAAAGGACAAGGAGCAGGAATGAGGAAAGGGGGAAAGCTACACCCATTCAGAGCCATTGGGGTAGCACATTAAATGTAATCATTCTGCATCCGCTTGGCTGCACTTTGCAAAGATGCAATTAACAGAAATGAGCCTGAGAGAGCTCTTTACAGCTTTAGTAAAGTAGTGCTGAAGTGGCTTGTGTTGTGTTCTCATTTAAAAGGCAGTTATTTCTACCCGAAGGAATTTTACACTTTCTTAAAGAGGCACTGCCTCTCTAAGTCAGAGCTACCCCAATAGCTTTTTATGATATTTGAGTACTTTTCCAGAATCTGCTCTGTATGAAGCAGTGTATTGCCTGTACTTCTGCAGGGCCACCTAGATTATCCGTACTGCTTTAGGACTGGAAGCTGCACTGGTGTGCTGTTCCTATACCAGAGACACCAGGAAAGGTAGAGAAATGAGGGATCTGGCACACAGGAATACTGGGAACTGCACAAATCTGACCACGGCAAGAGTCATGCAAGATTTATTTCTGGTCTGTTCTAGAGCAAACTCTGTTATTACACATAACATTGATACAGAGAATGGAAATCTGAAGTGTATATCTGTATGTTTCAAATTATTTTCTGTTGTCTTTGTTTTCTTTCAATTAAAATTTATGGAAGTGGAACATCATGTCTGCCTTTCAGTGACAGGAAGGTGCCCTGATATCCATGAAGTCAGCTAGGTTTTGAACCTGTTGCTTTTTTCTGATTGATGATAGAGTTGACAGTTTCTGACTAAAAGATGGAAGTGATGCAGCACAGATTTATGTCAATAGCTGCAAATCCAAGAGGCAGGCCATAAAATAAATTCTTTGCAAAAACTTCTCAAACCAAGAAAATGCATAAAACCTCAGAATACTTTTTATGGTATCCTCTTACTGAAATTTATGTATTTTCTGGTAATTGCTTTGCCATTGAGTGTAATGCTCTATCTGGAAAGTTTATTTAAGGATATTTAACATAGTTGGTACTCATGCGATAATAATCACCATCCATAAAGTCTGGCAATTACTATTGCAGATAGTTTCATGAAACTGATGCACATTAAACTTTTAGCCTTGTATGATACTTGCCTGATTGCTAAGGCAGGAGGGCGTGTGCTTGCCATCTCCTCCCATTTTATCAACCAACCATCAAACTTCAAAAAAAACCCCAGCACTTCTCTGTGGCTTAGAACAAGATTATTTTTCATTCTGAGGTACTACCTGCTTTTGAGAACAAAACAGATACACTATGTATATATAGATCCTGCTGATTCTAATCCTTTTCCTTAGGTCTTGTTTGGTTGAAATGTAACCAAGTGGTTTCACTTTTACCCACTGGTAGTGAGAGCGCGTTGACATAACTCCTGAGAGACTGGCTAATAGGTCCAGGTGTCATTGCACGGGGCACTGTACACGCCTGTGGCAAAGAGACCCTACTAGAACAAGCTCTTCCCAAACAGCTCAGGAAGGGTTCCCCTCCTTTCTGAAGAGGTGCCCATGGGCTGACGTCCTTTCCTCCTCACTGGGGTCAGGGGAGTTGTCTGAATTAGTATCTTGTTTCTCACCTTCTGGATGGCTGAAAACCTCTGAAATGTCATGTACATTTTGCACGTGAGTGGCTTTGATTTGCTTTTTGTTTGGTCTTTTGGAGTCTCAAGAGTTATTTAGGTATTTATAGACCTGGTATAATCCTGGCTACCCACTCTCGATACAGCATATCTTGAAATATATGCAGTAAAGCTGAAGTTCAGGCTCAGCTTTTTCCCCACGCCTGAGCCATGAAGTAATTCATGCTACTGATTTGGAACTGGAAGCCTAGACCTGTGTTTGTTCGGCCTCATTATTTGTTGTTTGACAAATTGGTAATGACGAGATGACAAAGAGAGAACGGCATGGATCCTTAGCACTGAAGTTTCAAGTTACTTTTTATTTTCCCCCATCAGCACCAGTTTGTTAGAGATCTAATAAAGTCCTTGCTTGTATACTTGACTATTTATCATATTCTCTGATTTCTTGGGGAAGTGCAGTTTAAGTTTTGCCATGGTTTTTCTGCTGAAGGAAGTAACGACATCTGAGTGTTTGTCAGGACCACTGTGTTCCTCATCATACCAAAGATATTTAATTTACCTCAGTGCATTGAATGTATCAATATTTACTACAAGGACCAGCTTAAGAGAAGAAGGATTTTTGGTTGTGATACCAGATTTGTCTTTCTGATAGTAAAGCTTTTATTTTTTTTAACTTATAACAATTTAATTTTTTTTTTAAGATTTTGGTGTTTAAACATATAGACAGATACTTGAGAAGATGATCAAAACTGTCTAGCAGCCAAACTTCAAGGTTAAGCTTGGCTTTTGCAGTCTGCCTTTGTGTGGGAAATTCTGAGTACAAAGCTATTGCTAACATTGTTTGATAGCTGAACTATGCTTTTCTAGGAGGAGACTGTATTCGATTCTTGCTTGAACAAAAAGAGACATCTTGTATTTCTTTCTTAAAAGAGACATCTTGTATTTCTTTCTTGAAAGAAACAGTCCCTCCTTTTCTCAAAAAGTCCTCTGTGTAAAAGTTTGGTAGAAAGCTATGGTTCAGCCAGTAACAAGTAGTGCTCATCATATGCTTTTAAGTTGTATTCTCAAGGAAAATGAAGATAAATAAACATAGTACAATGGTGTTGACAGACTGCCATGTTTGAAATATGGCACTGACTGCCCTGTATGTTTTATCTCAAGATATTTAAGATATGTTTTGTAACGCCTCTGGGTGACTGCATTTTGCTGGTGAGACTGTGTAACTAAAGTGGGTATGTTGTATCTCACTGATTTTGTTGGGGCATGTTGAGAAAATATTTCACTTGCTAAAGAACACAGTTGTGTTTCAGAATATTTTGCAGCAAAACTCTGGTGAAAATAAGGTTTACGGTTGGTTTATTTTTATAGAATGTGTTTAATGTATACTGCTATAAAAGAGCACAGATGGCTGCCTTAGATCAACCAGGTCCTGCCAGGCTCTTTCATTTTGATAACGAACTCTGGTTTTTCAGATTAAATTTAAAAACTAGATCTGAAACCCTTAGTCATACAAGTATCTCTGCAGGTGAAGGAGTAGATTTGATTATAGATGCTTTCAGTATTGATAGATACCTGGCTTTGTTTTTTGGGGGTTTTTAAAGATTATTTTTTTTAATAGTCTGGTTTCTGCACTCACTGAGCAATGATGATCACATCTCTTCACATCCAGTGAGCTGGTCTGCTAATGGTGTGTTCATGCTGAGCTGTGAATTGCTCAGTAAGAGTTTAGCTGTTTCCTTATGTGGCTGTTGGCTCATGACTGTGGCCTTCACTGTACTCAGATCTTCTCACTAATGACTTGGTGATGCTGATTGCCAAATATCCAGAGCAGATTTGTGTGTCAGGGAATTCATGGGAGACTCTCAGATGACATTTACTTATATTCCTCTGTAACTGGCAGGAGCTGACAGCTATGATTTCTGTTTGACAAAGTAAGCAGTAACCCAGGGGCAAGAGCTCCTTAATATGGATCTACACTCTTCAGGTAACTTGCGAGCCAAAGATCATCCAGTTTTGCTTTGGACTGAATCCAGTGAGCCATCGGCACTTAAACTCCCATTCTCTCAGCTAAAAAGGAGATGTCAGCATCCTCAGTTACCTAGTTCCTTCAACCCCAGCACAAGGGTTGGGGAAGGACAGGTTAAACCCGGAGTCAGTAGACAGCACTGGCTTAGAAAAAATCATTTAGGGGAACTAGAGAGCAGGAAGACACAGCTCAAAGCAGGACTACAGCTTTGGCAGGTATCTTGGCCCCGACTCTGCCCTGTGAAAGGAGCATCTTTTGTTGTGCAAGTCCAGTGAAGTTGTTCCAAGGAGGACTCCCCATCTTTACAGCAGCAGAAGAGAATTTTCATGTGGCAATATCACCAGGTATTTTTTTCTGGTGGATTTTTTTTTTTCCTACAGGTCATTTGAAGAAACATGTTATTTGGACCAAAAGATTTATAGGTGTCTTTGTTAATCCCTGCTGTGCTTGTATTCTTAGGACTTTTTTCCTTTCTCCAGTTTCCTTGGACCCTTACAGTGAGGGAATCTGCAATCACTTTGTACTTCTCAGCTCATCCATAATTGGAGAGTGTCTATTCAGTTGGCAAAACTTGCTTCATACACTTGAGAAAATCTTAAATATAGAAGGTACTCTGAAGTCTTAATTCTCCCCATTTATTTGGTCTCCTTTCACCAGAGGTTGTTTTTTTTCCTCCAGGAAGTCAGGGCGTGTCTGTATCATCCATGCAATAGTCTCAGCTGTGATTTCTGACGTGCCTGGCTGAGCCATCACAGCCTCGGTGCAGGTTCACCAGAGCTGCATGACTGCAGAGCAGTCAGCCCAGCTCAGGGGGTTTTCTGCTGGCACTGCACCTGAGGTGTGCAAATACCTCGTATTGCTGTCCTAGGGAGGCGGTTTTGGTGGAAGTAGAGATCGATTTTTATCTGAAGTTAGAAAAGTTTTGCTTGAGGTGGGTGATAATGTTCTGTTGCACCCTGTACTGTTGGTTTGGGGGTTTTTTTAAAGAAAGCCTTTCCACATTGCTCTACTTCTTAAAAGATTAAATTACTGGATTTGCACCACAGACACTCCACGTGTCCATTGAAGGGAACATGGAGGTTGATGAGGAAAGGAGGGATTGGCAAAACTGCCATTTATGCAAAGAAGGTGATTGATTTCTGCTTTAAGGCAAGAGCAGGTGGGAGAGGGAGCAGCAATATGAGTCTAGAGATGGGCCTGGAGGGCTGCAGGGGCAGCACAACCCAGAGTGGTGAGAAAGGCCAGGCTGTGTGATGCTGCTCATCCATGTTGGTCAGATGGGTGCTGCCAGCCCCATTGCTCTCCCTTCATCCTCACCAGCTCCTCTCCAAACCTTTGTAATACAACCCAAATGCCCACTGGCCAGAGCCAGGGTGGGGAGAGGAAGTAGAGCTCTGGTGTGTTGCTGTATTCTTTTTTTTGTTTCAGTTTAATTTGCAAGCATGCTTAATTCTAACAGTGCCACTAAGATTTTCAAGGCAAAGCCAGAGTTTTAGTGTAATCTGTACCAGTATCTGTCAGATGGATTTTCCTGACCTATTTGGGGCTTGCAATTTGGAATTAATGTTGCTTTCCTTTTCCAGTGGGTGGCAGTTGAAGCAAGGAGAAATGTTTATTTGCTTAGAAGTTTATATAGATATGTATTTAAGGAATGAAGAAGAAGCCAAAATGGGCCAGTCCTTCATTCTCTCTCCTTATGGTGAGTTCTGTTCTTTTTCCATTGCAAATCCTAGCTGGAGAAAAGAACAAATGAAAGGACCTCTTGTGACCAAAATCTGCTTTTGGTTTCAATCTCCCACTTTTGTGCTTTGTTCTGTTGCTTATTTCCTTATTCTCTTGCTGGTTAATAACTGTGAACCCAATCTTTCCATCACTAGAAGCCTGCATTGCGTAAGCCTCATTTCAAAACTTAGAAGCAGGGCACCGCTGACTTCTTGCAGCAAACTGTGCGCCTTCTCAGAACTGGGTTTTGATTTTGAATATGACATGTAGTAGCATTTCAATCTCCTTTTAAAAAGCAAGTCTTGACGAGAAGACTTTAATAATGATTCATAGAAATTTAATGTACATTATACACTAATATGTATTTCCTGAAAGGGCAGAATCTCGGCCAAAATGTACTTTCGTGCAAATTTTTTTTATATGGAGTTAGTGTGCATCTTATTCACAGCTGAGTTCAAGCACATGTTTTTAAAACAAGCAGCACTTGGAATCTAGTATGCTAACTAAAGCACACATTAGTGCTTTTAGTAAATATATAGGTAAAGCATAAGTAAAATACATATAAATGTATCTTTACTGTGTAAATTACTGCAGTTCTACATGTAGTAGAGATTAGGTTAAATCTATTTTGTAGAATTGTGAGTAGTATGTGTATCAAGTGCTGAAACCAAAAGTCATGTTGAGAATTGTTCTTGGATCAAGGAGCACAATTTAGTGTATTTTAAGAGGAACCAAATTTCACTTTTCCCCCCTGCCCCCCAGAATATTAGAACAGTGAAAGGGCTTTCCCAGTACTTTCCAGTGCTTTACTTTGTGGGTAAATACTTACTGCTGCATAAAAAGCTGGAGAAGGCTTCTATTTTAATGGTTGGGCGGGGGGGGGGGGGGGGGGGGGGGGGGGGGGGGGGGGGGGG